>OX456525.1:33516861-33831861 GCA_949748255.1 Eustalomyia histrio | reverse complement strand
GGTAAGTTTGAAAAGCCACGGACTTATTGATGCGCCTTCCTACATAATTCTGCATTAAGGAAAAAGCATTTTTGGGCAACTTTGAAATATTTTTCTAAAATTTTAATCAATTTTTGGACTAATTTAAAATATTGTTGTATAATTTAAAAACTGGTTGGACAATGTTGAAAGATTTTTAGACAATTTTAAAATATTTTTGAACAATTTGAAATAATTTTTAGACAATTTGAAATAATTTTTACACAATTTTAAAATTATTTTCGATAATTTTAAAGCATTTTTACACAATTTTAAAACTATTTTCAAAAATTATCAATTAACGCTGGAAATGGTTTAGTGTTAAATAAAATACAAAGTGCAGAAATGCACAGTTTGTGTCGCCATAACTACTTGAAGCTGACAAAATGCATTAAACAAAAATATAAAAATGATTTATTTTTACATTGAAATTTTTGACTTGAATAACCAGAACACAATATTATAAATAAATGCTTGAGATTTAGAAAATATACAATATACAATCACTTATGTTTTAGGAGCAATAAAGAGTGATTCTTAAGATATGTATCGGTTTTATATCCAAATAACTACATTTAAAATGTGAACATATGAATTCATTTGGGAGTTTCTTAGAATACTACCAAAAAATCATAAAAGAATGTTTACTGAAGTTTAGGAAGCAATGAAAGAAGTTATAGCCACATAATTACTACCATTTTATTTTTGCTGGGTATTTATTTATAGATTTATAAAAATCGTTATAAAAATAATTTAATTATAGTTGATATCAATGCTAATCAAGTCATCCATTAATTAGTCTACTCAATTAATTTCTCCCTTGTATGACTTGAAAGTGAAAATGTGGTTGTCAAAAAAGTTTTTATTTATTAAATGATTGGTATGAAGACTAATTAATAAAGGACCTCATATCTGTTGGTTTGTAACCCACATTCATGTGTCCATTCATGTGCCCACATCTGATATATATAAATTAACAAAGATCCATGGATAAATACCAAAGTCATTTAAATTTTTATTTTATATAAAACTATGTCATTGAATTTCCATAGAAATGTAAATATTGTACTACGGCACGTATGAGTGTTAATTAATACGATATTAAAAAGCACTCATACGTGCCGTTGTTCTACGGGGTTTACGGTTAAAATTTTAGAAATGTTTTAGCGACTTGTTTAGCGACTTTTTACGATATTCTCAAGATCTTAAATTCAGATTAATTTTTTGATATGTTTTTGCCTAGTGAACTGATGACCTTGTTGTTTTGTTGTTAGACAAAAATTACCCAGTAAAAACAGCCTTTACCAAATAATGAGTCTAGTAATCTAAACTCCAAGGCTTTCACGTATTACTCTGTATATTATAATTCTAACTTTTTTATATGGGATTTCCCAAAAGGTAAGGTGTTATGCTTACGTGCAAGCTTACGAAAAAATAAAGAATAATGGGTTACGCGTATGCATATTAATAATTGGTAACACATTATTTTTAAAATCCTGGTAACCAATTATAATTTAACTTTGATTAAACGACAAGGTAATTCGATGCAGTGCTGTGATTGCCAATTTATAATCAGCTTTTCTTCCAAAAGGAAATATACAAATTAACCCTTTGACGGCCAATGGTTAATAAATGTTCCATTTTAAATTAATGTCATATTTGAAAAATTTGTTAACCAATTTTTTTAAATGTGCCTTGTTTCGACTGAGGATAGTTGTTGCTTTCACACAATACTAACCATTTGGATCAATATGGTCTCAGAGCCAATATGACCACCACAAATTCATAAATAAATATATATTTTTGGATAATTTTTTGAACAAATTTTCTCGTATCCTATTGGACAACACATGGGATCAAAATTTTGGTAGAACATAGTCCATTACTTTAGTTTTTAGAATCATCGCGATACACTCAGAAAAAAAAGTTAGTAGAAAAATTTGTAAACGGTTTTCAATCCTAATTTACTATTTTTTGTACTGATTTTTAGTAAAAAAATTATTATTTAGCAAATCTTTTTGCTATTTACATTTTACAAATTACAGAGTTTTTACAGAATATCTACAAATTTTTGTTGCTAACTTCAGAAATCATTTTACAAATTTTTGAAAACCGATTTGCTAAAATTAGCAAAAAAAATTACTAATTTTAAAAAAGTCGATATTGATGGAAATGTTATAAACTTAAATTGCCCTAAAATGTTACATAGGATTAAAAAAGGGATCGGAAGTGAAGATACCGACTCATGTCTAAAAATAGGACATCCACTTAAAATAGCACTAAAAAGTTATTTATTTCTAAAAATCAGCCCTAACAACAATTTAAATTTCACCTTAAAAGTAAAAAAAAAAAATTGACTAAAATATTTTTCAAAACAGAAATTACCAAATTAAAACAAAATGATAAATTCGGTTATGTTTTAAGAAATTTTAAGCCTTTGATTTTTTTTCATTTTGTATAAAATATCTTTTAAAACATATAATTAAAATTTTTGATGCTCGATAAGAAAAATAAATCTAAAAATATTAATAGTATTTAGTAATTTTTTTTTTGCTTATTTTAGCAAACGGATTTTAAATTCCACTTTATGAAAAGTCCACTAAAATTTAGTAGCGGCTACTTATTTTTCTACTAATTTCATTGTACTACACGTCAGCAGACATGTGTTGCTAAGATTAGCAAAAAATACCGCTGGGCTCAAATTAGCAGAATTTCCCATAATAACAGCAAAATTTTCAGTTGCCATTACAGACTTTTTTTGGTGAGTGTATTTGGAATTGGTTTACACCATTTTTTACAGGATACTGATATAATTTGGGTCATATGTATCCAATGGGCCGTCAGGAATTTTTGCTTAGTTTTAAACATTTTTGGAAGCATTGAAATTCAAGTAAATTGTATTTAATTTTTCCCCTGATTCCGAATTTGGACTTCAAAATTTTTTATCTGTTTAAAATTTTGAATAATTTTATCTTAAGGATATTTCGGAACTACAGTTAAAACTCGATTTTTGTCCCAAGTTATCTTAAAATGTTTGTCATATTAGTGATATGAAATGTTTGTCATAGTAGTGATCTGAAATAAATTAAATAAGACGTGGCATAATACAAACAAGTTAAAATAAATTAATTCAGCACTACTCTTAACTAACTTGTTTTATTAAACTCTTTTAATTCATATATTAATAAAAGACACATTAATAAACAAAGTTATTTAAACTATTAACAACTACTCATTATTATTTATATTAAAATAATAGAAAAGGTAAGCCATTACAGGTAACTTATTATTATTTAATCCAAATAATAAGATAAGTAACATATTTTAGGCAATACATTTTTTTTTTATTTTGAAAGTAATGCTGAATTACCATGTTTTTGCTGGGTAGTTAGTTTTGATTTAAGAACACTTGATATTAAAAGTTTGACCCGATTGTTTTTTGCACGAAATGAGCTCTATCTACTAGATAAATAAAATTCTCCCATGCCCGAAATTGTTTAAGGGGTTAAGCCTAAACGTTAAAATGGGCCTCCAAAATACTACATGGCTCTTATATTTTTGTTCCTCTATTACATATCGTTGGTACATTAACATATTTATTCCTTAGTACTAAATGATTTCTCTGGCAATGTATAATTTTTTTAGTTTCTATTTCCATATGTTTATTTAGGTGTTCTATTTATTTCATCTTAACATAATTTATTTTTTTTTTCTATCTAGACATTTACATACTTTATACTTTATGAAAATATTTAAGGATATTAAAAAGATTTCATTTTTAAGGCAACAAGTTGTTATTATTCTTCATGTACACTGACATAAATACATATTTTTTTCTACACATATGAATATTTCCATATCAACTGTCTAGTTTTGTTTCAAAATGATTTTAACTTACTTATGTGTTTTTTTTTGCACTAAACTAAGTTTAAGATTTCATTAAGCAAAACTATTTTTATGGAATTTAGTTTATTAAAAAAACGTATCAAAATAGATTAAGTTTTTCTATATTAATAATAATAAAAAAATTTTATTCTAAAAAACTTAAAAAGTGTGGAGAAAAAAACAGGCCTTTGGCAAATACCACTAACTGATACAGGAAAATTAACCTCAACAAAGGTAACGCCTACAAACTGTTCGAAAATAAAAACTACAATTCACAGCCAAGAAGAGTCCAAATTAAAATAATAAGTTTAAAATTAGGTCACACTCCATCTCCAATGCTCATATAATGGACAAGAACTTACCAAAACAGTATATTTTCTGTGGATTTATCCAATAAGCATTGATCATTTTTTTCCTTACTGCTCTCACATTAATAAATTTAAAAAACACTGTCCTTAGTTATAAAGATTTTTCCCAACTAATAGACTTTAATGTGATCAATGACAACATTTAAACCCTTTTAAATTTTTTGAAAAATTGTTACCTTTATACTCAATTTAAAACTAACAAAAATATTCACCTTATGACCATCCTGTCATTGCTCTCCTCTTCTACTAATAATTTACTTATAAATATAATATTTATAAATCAATAAAGGGTGATTTTTTTGTTAATTGATTTTTCAGTATATGAAAAAAATTCGTGACACGTGGCAATGCCAAAAATGCTCAGTAAGGTTTGCCATTTTAATATTTCGTAAATTTCGTCGATTTTGAGGTCGTCTTAATCAAACCACCAGCCAAATTTCGCACCAGTTTCACTTTATGGGTCATTTAATCCACCAACCCGTATGCGTTGAGTGCGTACCGAGGAGAATATTGCTGCTGTATCGGCTAGTGTCGGTGAAGATTGAAATATGCCAATTCGCCGCCGTTGTCAACAATTGGGCTTGTGTTATTTGAGCACTTGGAAGATTTAACGTAAGGACTTCGGTATGAAATCATACAAATTAAACAAAATGACGTACTGCGGCGTCGTTTGTTTGGTAATTGGGCCCTAGACGCAGAAAAAAAACATGTTTGCAATATGATCACTGCTACTACATTGTGCTTGCTGCGATCAGGTATGGTTATCACAACCAAGTTATTGGTTTTCTAACCATCAACATGGTCGCTACCATCATTATTTAGTAATTGTTTTACTATTTTATGATTGGCACCTTCTATTTTATATCATGATTGGCTGCTGTGGTACCAAAACTTTGACTATTAAAAAAAATATGATAATTATGCAACGATAAAATGCTGGCAACAATCAATAAATAATTATACATCAAATAAAACATGACTTTAACATTTTTTATTAAAAAAGTCATTAGAATTAAAAAAAAGTTTTAAGTATTTTTTCTTAAAAAAGTCCACAGAATCAAAGTTTTCTTGAAAGAAAAGTTCTTAGAATCTATGATTTTTTTCCTTAACAATTTTTCTTTAAAAAGTCCTTAATATCAATTTTTAATAAAAAAACATTTCTAAAGAAAATATTCTTAAATTTAAAGAGCTTTTTCATAGTTTCTAAGAACTTTTTAAAAAAATTTTCGTAGATTATGGATCATATAATGCTAATCCACGAATAAAAATATAGTTATAAGGGACAATAATATAATAATATTTTGATCATAATATGATTACGTGCGATCATATTATGATAAGTTCAAAATAACATGTTTATTTAGGATAATAATATGATAATTTTTGAATCATAATATAACTGTAGGGACAATATTATGGTAAAAATTTGGTTATTTTATTATCAGAATATGATAACCATATTATAGTACGATCATGATTGGCACAATCATAAACCCAAAAATATATGATGCTCTTCGAATATGATTGCCCCAACCATGTTTTTTCTTTGCGTGTAGGAAAGTTGGATAAAGATCCACTTTCTATCTAAAAATCGTCTTCAACGTCTAAGCTCATTGTTGGCTCAATGGATACTTCAACAAACAGAATTGCCGAATTTGGTGTGAAGAGCAGCCAGAAGGAGTTCAAGAGCTGTCGATGCATCCTGAAAAATTCATTGTTATGTGCGCCGGCGGCATCACTGGACTGTACTCATTTAAGAACGATTAAAAACACAACGTACCGATCGATGATTACCGACTTTTTCTTGTCTTAAAATCAATTAAATGAAGTGAACGGTCCCGAAGACGCAAAATTGAAAAGGTTAATTAATGATAAAATTTTGCACAAAATCATAAAGGAATCGTTTCTGCATTAAATACATCCCACACAAAATAAGAAAGACAAAATTGCAATAATTAAGAAAATAGTAAAGGGTGGTTAAATTGTAAGGGCCGATATTGATTTTTGGACCAAATTTTTGATGATGCTGAGGCATAATTGAGGTTCTATGCCGTTAATATATCGAATTATCTCATCCATTAGCTCTTGAATAGTTGTTGGCTTATCGACGTACACCTTTTCTTGCAAATAAGCCCAAAGAAAGAAGTCCAACGGTGTCAAACCATATGACGATAGCAAACACCATTCACAGTATCTGCCTGACCGGCCTCATTTTGAAAAAAAAATACGTTCCGATGATGCCGCCAGCCCATAAACCGCACCAAGCAGTCACTCTTTGTGGGTGCATTGGTTATTCGACTATCACTCTTGGATTATTATTCGCCCAAATGCGGCAATTCTGCTTATTGACGAATCCACTGAGGTGAAAATGTGCCTCATCACTGAAGATGATTTTCTTCGAAAATTGATCATCCACTGTTGCCATTTCTTGCCACCATTCTGACCACAGACGACGTTTGGAATGGTCAAGAGGAAGAGTTTTCTACTCCAATTAAAGATGATTAATTTAACCCAGAACAAGTGTTAGCACTTTTTTGTGATTTAAAATTGACAAAATTGACAAATCAGTGCATGGTGTTGAAAACGAACCAATGAAAAAACTGCCCTATTTTCCTTGAATACCGTGATATACTTTCTGTAAAAAGAGATTGCTTGCCTCGGAAAACAGCTATTAAAATTACTTAAACTTTAGCAGAAGTGAAATTTCAAGATCTTCTTAGTTTATAAATAATATTATACATGTATATTAATTTTTTTAAAGTGGATATAAGAAAATGTTATTGAAGAAACAAATTTCGACAAAAAAAAAAACAAAATAATTTTACAAATTTTTTTAACCAACTTATTTTTTTGAGTGTATGAATGGCAAAATTTAAAAAACTGATAGTGTTTTACTTCTTCTACTTTTGAGATAAGTTAGCAGCCCATAGTTGTTAAAAAATATGAGTTTTGCTCTAAAATTTAGCAAAAACAGGTAGTTTCACCCTTAATATATAATTTTGATAGTACATCGAATTTTACGGTCGATATCTCAAATTAAAGCTAAATGTTTAGGTTTATAACAAAAAAAAAAAAACTGCATTAAAAAATGTCAACTTCTTCAAAAGTTATAGATTTTTGACCGCCTTCTCGGAAAATCTACCACTGTCAGGTGTAGCCGCGGGAAACCTTAACATGGAATAATCTTAAAAAAAAAAATGCCCCAAATAAATATTTCATTTAGTTTTGCAAATTGTCTGTGTTTTTTCAATCTTTCAAATCTTTAAAACCGAAACGGTTAAAAAATTACAATTTAAAAGAACCTAGCTAATCACAAATCTCTAGGATTTGTAGCCCCGAAATAGATTACAATTTAAAATTTTTGTAAAACAATTATTAATGGGAAAATAAAAATACATTAAAAAAATGTTTCTTTTTATTTGCCTGGCTGGGATTTAAAACTATCGACATATAACGGCATATATTATTATATCTAAATAAAATAAAAATTTCTTGGTCTTATTGCCCCGAAATAATTTGACCTTTTTAAATTTTCTTAAAAAAAATTAAAGAGAAGATACAAATGTTTTTTTTCATCTCCCTGCCTGGGATTCGAAGCCATTGCCATGGAACCACATATTAAAAATACTATTTATATGGAATCATATATAACAATATCTCCAATTTGTTTGCAAATATTGTTCTTGTAATTATATTTTGTCATATAAAAAAAAATGTTTTAATATGAGGAAATTTATTGAATCATATATAATTATGTACAGCGTGTCCGCCAGGAAGGTATACTACTTTGTTTGTTTATAATTTTTGATTAAATGAAAGAGAATGGATCTTATATTGATAAATGTTTTATTTAATGTCGGCGGTTATGTATGGAATACAATATCAGATAAATGTCCGCCTCTGTTAGCCTCACAAATGCGAGCACTTTTGAGCACATTTTTCATTACATTCTCAAACATTTCACGCGGTATTTCATTAATTTCATCAAGAATATTTTGTTTGAGTTGCTCAAGCGTTTCTGGTTTGTTTGCATAAGCCAGATATCCCCACAAAAAGAAGTCCGGAGCAGTCAAATGGCTGAGGCAGCCATTTGAATGAAATTATTTTCCATTATTAACCGGAAGGATTGTACTTTCAAATAAAAAAATAAATTTGGGAAAATATTCAGTAGTTTTTTTATAGCATTTTCAAAAAAAAAAATTATTTGGCGGACCCTATAGTATGCATTTTCTATTCTTCTACATATAACAATGTCTTACTTCGGTATTCCCCATGAACTGTTTAACAATCCAACGCGCTAACCTTAAAACCAAAACACTATCCTGTGGATCTATTTTCCTTTCCGGTCCATGTCTTTTATAGCCTTGGAACAGTATCACCATTTTGTTTATAAAAGATTTTGTTGAAAAGTTTTAATTACTTTAACACGCACTTTATTTTGGTTATCCATTGTATTTAAACTTACGAATAAATATTACAACTTAATTAAATATATGACATATTTTTGGACGGTAACGTGATTAAAATAAAAAATTATTGAATGGACATAAAAAAAGTTCTTTGCCAAAATGAGTGTCGGGTTGTTTTTTTCGATCTCACTCTTTATTCTATATATTTAAGTTATAATTTGTGCAGTTCCTTGACATTATTTGAATTGTTGCTAAAGAACAAAACAAAAAAAAAAAAAAATACTTTTGTCCACATTTTCAAAACAAAATCAAAACCGTAACGCATTTCTATAACATTTAAATTAAAAAGTTTTGTTTTTCGATTTATTATTTTATGTCTCCTTATGCCAAATGTTACAAACGTCATGGATTTACAGAAAAAAAATTAATTGAAACAAAACTGTAGCATTGGGGATTTTGCGTTTTTAGAACAAATTGTCAAAAAGAATGAATATTTTTTTTGCCGTTGTTCAATGAATGAAAAAAACCAAATGTAGTAATATATAAATATTTCTGTTGACTTCGACTTTTTCGTTTTATATTTGATTTGTTTTTGTTTTACTTTTTTAATTTAATATATTTTTTTTTCGCCAGTATCAAAAAAAAAGAACCGAAAATGATTTATTCATTATGAGATTTTGAGGAAATTGTGGTGGTTATTTGTTTTTTTTTTGTGTTATTTTTATCTGCCCATAACTAAATAAGGACAAGGATGGAAAATTTCCATGTATAAATAAAACACAACAAAATATGCTATAATAAAAACATTTTCTAAATTTTTTTTTTTTTCCTTTCTTTATGATAATTGTAATAATAAAAATCAAAAATTACAAAGAAAAAATATTTCAAGTGACAACAAGAGATTGGGAATTTCTGAACCTTTTCAATTCACCGGATTCTCAGGAAAAATTATGTATTTTCTAAAAGTTCCTGAAATTGCCAAGAAATATTGCTTTTAGAAAAAAACAATATTTCTATTACAAAAAATTCTAAAAAATGTGTTTTGCTTAAAATTAAAAAATAAAATACACTAAAATATTAAAACTTAAACTCAGAAAAGAAAAACATTAAAAAGTTAAAAATCAAGTAGTTTTTTCAAATTCTACCATTTTTTCAGAAATTTTATAAAATTATCCTGCGATTTCCCCAAACCCTAAAGACAACACTCCAATACAAATAAAAATGTAAATTTTTTATTTATTAAAACAAACGAAATATTTATTGTGTCAAAATATTAAACTTGTAAATAAGTTTTGCGAACTTTATTCTCTTAATATACAATGAAAATTTGTGGTTCATTAATGTATTTAACCAGCAACTATTTTTATGAGTACACCCAGAGAAAAGCTTCTTCAATTTTCATCTAATGCAACAATTTCAT
Source organism: Eustalomyia histrio (assembly GCA_949748255.1). Taxonomy (NCBI): domain Eukaryota; kingdom Metazoa; phylum Arthropoda; class Insecta; order Diptera; family Anthomyiidae; genus Eustalomyia; species Eustalomyia histrio. The sequence continues at coordinate 33,821,761 of OX456525.1, read as the reverse complement.
AAATATAGGGTGGGCCATATAAAATTTTAAATTTGAATCGGCTATAAAGAAAGTGCTTATTATTTTTTAAAATGTCTGGTTTTATTGGATTGGTTGAACTTTGCACTCACCAAAAAAAGTCTGTAATGGTAACTGAAAATTTTGCTGTTATTACGGGAAATTCTGCTAATTTGAGCCCAGCGGAATTTTTTGCTAATCTTAGCAACACATGTCTGCTGACGCGTGGTACAATGAAATTAGTAGAATAATTAGTAGCCGCTACTAAATTTTAGTAGACTTTTTGTAAAGTGGAATTTAAAATCTGTTTGCTAAAATCAGCAAAAAAAAATTACTAATATTATTATATTAGTACAAAGTTTAAAATTTATTTTGTTTATCGCGCATCAAAAATTTTGATTATATTTTTTAAAAAATATTTTATACAATATGAATTTATCATTTTGTTTTAATTTGGTAATTTCTGTTTTGAAAAATATTTTAGTAAATTTTTTTTTTACTTTTAAGGTTAAATTTTAATTGATTTAACTGATTTTAAGAACTAAAAAACCTTTTTAGTGCTATTTTAAGTAGATATCCTCTTTTTAGATAATTTTTTTAAACCTAAGTAACATTTTAGGACAATTTAAGTTTGTATGTATAAGTTTTAATTATTCACTCATAGAAAAAACGTGCTAAAATCAAGATTTTACGTCCAAAATCAAATCATTTCAATCTTAATAGTCTGTTAAATACGAAAATTCTTAATTCAAGAACAAAATCTTAATTTTTTAGGATCGCATTCAAGAACACAATCTTGAAAAAATTTTTATTTTAAGATCACATTCAAGAGCACAATCTTGAAAAAATTCTTATTTTAAGAACGCATTCAAGAATCACAATCTTGAAAATTAAGAATATATTCTTAAAAATTTAAGAATATAATCTTAATGAAGTTCTTGATTTGAGATCGGTTTTAAGAATGTATTCTTGTTAAAAATGCTAATTTGATTTTGAATTTGAATGTCGAAATAAAACGCAATAATTTATTTTTTATATACTGTATTTACATATATATTTGAAAAAAGAGAAAACGCAATAATAAAATACATACTTAAAATTATATCAACTTAGGTCTACACGCAGAGAAAAACATGGTTGCAACATGATTACTGCTACTATATTGTACTTGCTGCAATCAAGTATGGTTGTCACAACCATATTATTGGTTGTTTAATCATCAACATGGTCGCTACCACCATTATTATAGTAAATATTTCACTATTTTATGATTGCCACTTTCTATTTTATAACATGATTGGCTGTAACCATACTGTGGTAACAAAAATTCTGACTATAAAAAAAATATGATAATTATGCAACCATAAAATGCTGGCAACAATCAATAAATAATTATACATCAAATAAAACATGACTGTGACATTTACAGCCCTAATACGAGTATTGTCTTGTTTTCATAAAAACCAAAATGTCTTAAAACAACAATCATATATTGTTTACTAAAACTGGAGAAATATCAGATGGGTAGAAAATACCTTTCATGTGTCATTAAAACATTTCATCAATTAACCTATTAAGAGCCAGTTTATTTTTTTTTTTTAAACTTTAGAAGATTTTTTATGAGGGTTTTTTTCGAAAATTCCTTACACTTGTAATATTATTTACAATAATCAATTCATTGTCAAAAAGATTCTGTATAAAGATTTTATATGGCTCATATTATGATAATCCAGAAATCATAATATAGTTACAGGGACAATAATGTAATAACATTTTGAGCATACTATGATTATATGCAATCATATTATGATTAATTCAACATCATAATATGTTTATTTAGAATCATAATATGGTAATTTTTGGATCATAATATAACAGTAGGGTCAATATTATGGTAAAATTATGGATATATAGTACGACTATGGTTGGCACAATCATAAACCCAAAAATATATGATGCTCTTCGAATATGATTCTCCCAACCATGTTTTTTCTTTGCGTGTAATATATGTCTTTCCATTATTGATTGGATATAAATGTAAAGGAGGGCTAAGAAAAAAGTTTATTGAAGATGTTGGGGTGGAAATTGGTTCCCTACAATTTTTCAGCCAATCACCTATCTTCGATGGCATTGAGAGCATATCCTCCTCTATTCCACACTAAAAACGAAATTATTAGTGGTGTTTGTGAGTTTTTTTTTGTAATTACTACCCTCTTTTCCCACGCGAAAAACTTTTCGTGAAACTCCATTCGAAGTGCCAGAAGAGGAATTGCTTCTTTTATGTCGTCTGAAACAAATAAATGCAATGTCCAATAACAGCTGATTAAATCATTTTATGCAGACAAGTATGTGTGTGAATGTAAACAATATTGTATTAGCACGCATTTCTTTTAATATTCACGTTTTCTTAATTGTTTATAAATAAATGTATATGACGGAGTACTTACCCTTAAGATACCTGAAAACAGACTCCATTTGAAACTCTTGTAAAAGGTTTTTTAACAATGTGTCGTCCGACAACTCCGATTAAATTTCCTCCGGCCTGCTGCTCATATGATATTGTCCATCAGCCAACGTCAAAAAGTTTTCACTCACAGGTACACTTATAAGAACTACTAAGTTCTGGTTTTCCATTATTAAATATTTATTTTTTCACATTTATTAAACACGTGTTCTTCGGTCAGCGTTTTGCAATTTATGATACAACACGCTTTAATTATTGTCAAATTCCAAAAAATCAAGAACTAAATCTAAACTTTAAGAATATGTTCTTAAATACAATCTTAAAATTAAGATCTCGTTCTTGAATTTAAGAATGTGTTCTAAAAATTTAAGATCACGTTCTTAAATTGAAGAATACAATCTTAAAATTAAGATAACGTTCTTGATTTTTAGAAACCGTTCTACAAATCAAGAATTTATTCTTAAATTTGAGAACGTAAATCTTACTAAAAAATATTTTAAGATTGAAACTTGAAGATTTTTGCATTCTACATTCAAGAATTTTTTTCTTAATTTTAGAATATCATATTTCTACCAGTGTTTGAAATAACATTTCCTTCAATATCCACTTTTTAAAATTAGTATTTTTTTTTTGCTAATTTTAGCAAATCGGTTTTCAAAAATTTGTAAAATGATTTCTGAAATGATTAGAAATTCTGTAATTTGTAAAATGTAAATAGCAAAGATATTTGCTAAATAATATTTTTTTTTACTAAAAATCAGTACAAAAATAGTAAAGTGGGATTGAAAACCGTTTACAAATTTTTCTACTAACTTTTTTTCTGGGTGTGTAATTTAAGAAGGGAATACTATATCATTCATATGACTACTACGACTTGCCAATTTTTCTTCGAAAATCAGCAAGGAGCCGCCGTTACTGTCAACGGTGAGCGTTACAGTGCCATGTTAAACAAATTTTTATTTCCAAAAATTCAAGTGGACGACATTTGGTTTTAACAAGACGGGGCCACATTAAGTTTATAAAGACAATGGAATATATAAAATTTCCTTACTGACTAGATACAACATGTATTATGGTTAAAAAAAATTTACAAATTAAAAAATTCAAAAAGTAACAATTTAAAGGTTTCTTTCGAAGTGCAAATTCAATAACATGGTTCGGATTTTTATTGAAAGTAATTTTATTAATAGAATTTGTATCATTACACTCGCGATTTAAAATACTATTTTGGGCATAGTTAGTGCGATGACAAGGAATGTTAAAAATATAATGCTTATAGCAAAGCATTCCGTTGCACATAAAACGATATCAGCGATAACAGCTTAGGACAGTCAATTCTTCCAGTAACTATATCATATTTAAGTAATGCAGATTGAAATCTACATCGATTTTCTAACGTTTCTAAACCTAAAAATATGAATTCCAGAATATGGACACCTACTACAAATACATACCCCCATTTCGATCTAACATATGACGTGTATACCAATCTTAACGTATTGGGATCAGAAAAATCTGAACAAATTCTCCTCATGAACGCAAGCATTGCATAAGGTTTCGGAATTATCTAAATAATATGTGGAATAAAAGACAAGGTGGAATCAAAAACAACACCTAAATCGGTAATTGTGTCAGTTTTCTCACAATCTCCCAACCTACAAACTGATCGAATTGGATTTCGAGATCGTGAGTAAGAAACGTGAAAACATTCCGATAAATTTAAATAAAGGCAATTGAGCTCACACCGGTTATGGAGATTATTTAATACATTTTGCATATCCAAAACATCAGCAATGGAGCATATTTTGTGAAATATTTTTAATTCATTCGCATAAATAATAAAATTGGCTTTAGAAAAAAACAATTTGTCACGCACTGTTTTGAAAATGGAATAATCAGCCGAAATTGTGATGTCAGTTGACCGCCTCGGAACTGTGATTTGAGCCCTTTGTTTTATTTTCTGTGCGCTCACCAAAAAAAAGTCTGTAATGGCAACTGAAAATTTTGCTGTTATTACGGAAAATTTTGCTAATTTGAGCCCAGCGATATTTTTTGCTAATCTTAGCAACACATGTCTGCTACAATGAAGTTTGTAGAAAAAATTAGTACAATGAAATTTGCAGAAAAAATTTAAAATCTGTTTGCTAAAATCAGCTAAAAAAAGTTTAAAAAATTTTAAATTTGTTTTTATTTATTTTTTTTTCAAAAAATATTTTAGACAAAATTTAAAAAAAAAAATCAAAAGCCGGCCACTCACGTACAGTTTTAACTGTCAGTTTCAACTGTTCAGTTATACCTGACAGACTTAACTGTCAACTGAGATGTACACATACGTGCAGTTCAATACTTCAGTATTTAACATGGATTCGAACGAGCAGGACGGTTTAGCCGTTCTCGGTATACTTTTTGTAATTTTACAAAAAAAAAAATAAATAAATAAATAAGTAAACAGTGGTGCAAGAAGTGGTTATCACAACGAAATTTATCTTCCCACATTAATTTTTTTAAAAAAGAATTACATGAAGAACCATTAGATTTCCTCAATTCTGTTTACGCGACATGATACGCACTCTCGCTCGACACAAATTGAACTGAGAACGGTACAGTTGAACCCCCACACACTTCAATTCAGTTGAATCTGTCAGTTAAAAATATAAAATTTCAAGTTTCTCAGTTAAACTGAACAGTTGAATTGAGCTGTCAGTTATTACCCACATACGTACAGTTTTAACTGAACAGTTGAAACTGACAGTTTAAACTGTACGTGAGTGGCCGGCTAAAGGCTCGAAAATTAAAAAAAAAACGAATTTTTTATTTGTTTTTTATTTTTCAATTTCTGTTTTGAAAAATATTTTAGTAATTTTTTTGCTTTTAATGTCAAATTTTAATTATTTTTAGGGCTGATTTTTGAAATAAAAAAACTTTTTAGTGCTATTTGAAGTGGATGTCTTATTTTCAGACATGAGTCGAATTCTTCACTTCCGATTCCTTTTTTTATTTCTATGTAACATTTTAAGGCAATTTAAGTTTGTAGATGTAAGTTTTAATTAGAAATAACATTTCCTTCAATATCCACTTTTTAAAAATTAGTAAATTTTTTGTGCAAATTTTAGCAAATCGGTTTCTGAAATTAGCAACAAAAATTAGTAAATATTCTGTAAAAATTCTGTAATTTGTAAAATGTAAATAGCAAAAAGATTTGTTAAAAAATAATATTTTTACTAAACATCAGTACGAAAATAGTAAAGAGGGATTGAAAACTGTTTACAAATTTTTCTACTAACTTTTTTTTCTGAGTGTGCGCTCAGAAAAAAAAAATTAGTAGAAAAATTTGTAAACGGTTTTCAATCCCACTGTACTATTTTTGTACTAATTTTACTATAAAAAGGTATTATTTAGCAAATCTTTTTGCTATTAAAATTTTACAAGTTACAGAATTTTTACAGAATATTTACAAATTTTGAATGCTAGTTTCAGAAATCATTTTACAGTCTTTTGAAAACCTATTTGCTAAAATTAGCAAAAAATTTACTAATCTTAAAAAAGTGGATATTAAAGGAAATGTTCTAAAAATCAGCCCTAAAAACAATTAAAATTTGACATTAAAAGTAAAAAGACTGACTTACAAATTTTTCAAAACGAAATTATAACAAAATGATAAATTTGTTTATGTTTTTACAGTTTTTAAGGCTCTGATTTTTTTTTTAATTTTGTCTAAAATAATTTTTGAAAAAAATAAATAAAATAAAATTTAGGAGCCTCAGCTTATTTTTCTACTTATTTCATTGTACTACATGTCAGCTGATATGTGTTGCTAAGATTAGCAAAAACTACCGCTGGGCTCAAATTAGCAAAATTTCTCGTAATAACAGCAAAATTTTCAGTTGCCATTACAGACTTTTTTTGGTGAGTGAGGGGAGCTATTAAGGATAAATGTTACGCAAGCCATCCAGAGATAGTTGAAGCATTAAAATATGAAATCGAAGTTGCTATTGAAGAGATTCGAGCCAAAACAATCGAAAATGGGCTGAAAAATTGGGTTCAGCTGCATTTTTTCTTTTTTTTTGCAATGGATTGTGTTGTTGGTGGACAAGCAAAAACACAAAACAAGATTTAACAGGAAAATATTAGGAATGTAAAGGGTGGTTAAATTTTAAGGGCCGATGTTGAATGTGAACCACACCTCAACGTCAAGTTTTTTTTGCATTTCATTTGACATTTCTCAATCTCAGACTAACTCAATTTGAATCATGGAAAGATACACAATCGAGCAACGCGTTAAAGTTATTCAGGCTTATTATGAAATTGGGCGTTCAAATCAAAATGCATTTCGTGCACTTCGTGATTTTTTTTTGGTCAGCATAATCGACCAAATGTGTCCACAATCGGGAGAGTTGTGGGCAAATTTCAGCAAACCGGGTCTGTGAAAACACCTGTGCATGCTCGCCCAGTTCGTTCTGCGGAAAACATTGCCGTTGTTCGCGATAGTGTGTCATGAGGTCGGCCAAGCATTTACCGTGAATGGTGTTCACTATTGCGAAATGATAACGAACTTATTGTGGCCAGAAATTGAGGATATGACCCTGGACGATATGTGGTTTCAACAGGACTGTGTCACTTGCCACACAGCTAACGAAACAATGGATCTTTTGCGCGACAAATTCAATGGCCGTGTTATCTCACGTGGTGGCGATGTCAATTGGCCGCCAAGATCATGTGATTTGACACCGTTTGACTTCTTTGATTGAGGTTATTTGAAAGATAAGGTGTACGTCGATTAGCCGCAACAATTCAAGAGCTAAAGGATGAGATAATTTGGCACATTAACTGCATATAACCTCAATTATGCCTCAGTGTTATCCAAAATTTGGACCATCCGATGGAGGTGTGCCGCCGAGGTCGCGGCGGCCAATTGGCCGATATTTTGTTTCATACACAATTGAACCATATGATATTAACATAATAAAAAGAAATGACAATAATTTCCTAAATAATTTGTGTTTTATTCAAAATCAACATCGGCCCTTAAAATTAAACCACCCTTTAGAAAGATAAATAGTGAAAAATAAGGTGAGTTTTACATTTGTTGTGGTATTTACCATAATAAAATTTGTTAATGATAAATAGAGAAATAAGTTATGCTTAATTAAAATTTCTGTGATCCCATATTAGCACCCTTTTTGAAATTTGATCTTGCTTTTTTATGTTTTGTAATATATTTGTTGTTGTTTTTATTGCAATTTTTTCAATTTATTTTGATATTTTGTTTTTGAGGTTGGGGCTTTCTTAAAATATTGGAATTTTTTTTTTGAATTTTTCAAATTTTCGGTGTTTTAAAATTCTGATTAGATAAAGAGGATGAATGATTACATAAAGTCTATGAATGATTATATAAAGTTAATGTATATTTTATCTATTAATGCTTAATATTTTCATTCAATTTTTAAATTAAGAACAAATATTTTAAATTAAATGTTAAATTTCATCTATGACAGTAAAAGTTTAAACCAAAAACAGTAATAAAGAAGTATAAAAAATAATATTATTAAAAAATAGTATTGTCAATCGATGATGTTAGAATTATTTCCAATCACAATATAAACATTGAACTCTATAAATTTAAAATAAATGTAAATACTTTTGTTATAACCCATTTTTTTGTTTGTTTCGAAAATTCAATTAACAAAAGTTTTGTATCCCAATTTGCGTATTTTAAAAAATTTAATTTTGTAAGATTTAGCCAATATAAAAACTACAGGTTGGTTGAAAAGTTCCTGCGCTCACCAAGAGATGACACTGCTAGCGCCAAACTTTTTTTTTCTCAAGTTGGTATAACTGTCCTGATAACACATGCAAAGTTGCAAGTCATTCTGTCAATTCTTTCTTTGTTTACCAGCCATTTAAAGTTGACGTGTCATTGTTTTTTTTTAATATGGAAAAAATTGAATATCGTGAATTCATTAGATTCTTTGTTTTGAAGTGTTTAAAAGAAAACGAAATTTATGAACAATTGTTAGAAGTGTATAAGGAATCCTTGCCTTCAAAACGCACCGTTGAATTTCGGGCTGGTGAATATAAACGTGGTCGTACCAGCCTTGAAGACGATCCACGCGAAGGACGACCAAAAACTGCAACCACAGCAGAAATCATTGAGCAGGTACATAATATGGTTAGTGAAGATCCAAGTTTGACTAAGCGTGAAATTGCTAATGCCATAGGCATCTTAGATGAACGAGTACTCCATATTTTACATGAAGAATTACGTATGAAAAAACTGTTTGGAAAGTTAGTGCCGCAAACATTAACAATTCAACAAAAACTGGATCAAAAACAAATTTTTCAGCGTAATTTGGAGCGTTTTAAGCCGAATAAAACAGACTTCTTGCATCGTTTTATAACTACGGATGAGACTTGGATCTATCACCATGATCCTTAATTGAAACAAGAACGTTTACAGTGGACTGAAGCTGGTTGTTCAGCTCCAAAGCAGGTGAAGTCACAACGATCAGCAAAGAAGGTTATGGCATCAGTTTTTTGGGATGCAAAAGGAATTTTGTTGATTGATTATCTTCAGAATGATAAAACAATCAACTCTGAATATTACTGCAGTCGTTTGGATCAGCTTGATGAAAAAATTCGTGAGAAAAGACCTGGTTTAAAGAAGAAAAAAATCATTTTTCATCAAGACAATGCACCTGCTCACAAAAGTGTTTTGACGATGGCTAAATTCAAAAAATTAAAGTACGAATTGCTTGAAAATCCACCGTATTCAGCAGATTTGGCTCCCAGTGACTACTATCTCTTCAGAAATCTCAAAAAATTCCTTCGTGGAAAGCATTTTTCGTCGAATGAAGAGACCATAGCAGCCGTAGACGGTTATTTTGCAGAGCTTCCGGAAAACCATTATAAGGATGGGATAAAATTATTGGAATATCATTGGAACAAGTGTATTGAGCTTCTAGGAGATTATATTGAATAAAAAAATATATTTCGTAACAAAAACAGTATTCTTTCATTTCGAGCGCAAGAACTTTTCAACCAACCTGTATAAAATGTAACATTCCACTGCTGTTAAAATATATCATCAAATATTCAATCAACCACAAATAATATTCTAACAATTACATGTAAAATGGCAAGAAATATATACATAAACTGTTATTGAGTATAAGTTTTTTTATTAGTAATTGAAATTCAAATTTTTAGCTATAGTGTTTTTTTTTTATAAATTTTGTATATACCCAGCAAAAAATAATGTAAAGGGGTACGTTATTAATAGATACATATTCATAAAGCTTTTGAAATTTATTTATTTATTTTATATTAATCATATAATGAAAAATTATATCCTAATACCCTAACCGAGCACAAGCAACAAAGACCATCGGCTCGTTATAGCGAAAACAGACCAGAACCTCTGGTGGGAATCTTACCCACGACTGATAAGCTAGCACGCTACCAACTAGCCTACCGGGGCGCTCGAAATAGCTTTCGAAATAAAGATTTATAATAGTACAGCATAAACACATACTTGTGTAACGCAAACCTAAAAACAATTTCTTAGATAATGAATTTCAACAATCACTAACTTACTTTGCGCGTCATACCTTGCAAAGTTTATAGGTTATTATACTTTAAGCGAACAACTTCAACATTTCTTTTAAAAGCTTTCAACAGATGATTAAAAGTAGTTTATTTTTAATTTTATCACTGTTGAATTTTACAAGGCTTGACCCACTCAGTAAGTTGTTGATGGCTGCAATTTAACTTCTAAAAAAGCTTCTTGTAAGGTGTTGTACAGAAGAATGTGTTTATGTTGTAGTTTCTATTATAAATATTTATTTTTAAAGTTGTATGGCAACTTTATGGAAGTGGTAAAGTAATTTTTGTTGGGTATAAATATTTATAAGTACATACTGTGAGCGTCATCAGAAACTGTACACGTTAGCCTTTTATGTTTTCAACTTTATTTTTTTAATTTAGTATTTTATTTAGCAGTTTTCCTGCAAACATTTGGAAGATATCTTCCAATGGCGATAAAAAAGGCAATATCTTCCTTTTATTATCTGGATGAAAAACATTAAAGCTATATTTTGTTTACATTTCTTTTTTATCGGTTTGAAGAAAAATTGGCGATAAATAAAAAATTAAAATTTTAATTTAGTTTTTTGTCATTTGTTAAGTATTTTTTTATCGCAGAAGGATCCATTTTTTATCAAAAGTTGATTTTTAATATATTTTTTATATCAGTTGGAGGAAGAAAATTAAGATTTATATGTCAATATCAAAAAAAAACATTAAAAATTGTTTATTATTATATATCGGAATATTTGAGCAACCAAATTTACTTGGACAGGTACAACAAATAAACAACAACAATTACAAACAATAATTTTATTTATGTGTTGAAAGGTAGGAAACGAATAACTAATCACAAGGAATTTTAGTATCAAAACCCGAAAAATCTCGATCCGTCCCGGGATATTGATTTTTTCAAATCCCAAATAATGGGTATTTTAAAAGGAATCGCGATTGTATTCTCCACAATAATACAACTGCCAAAACTAAACTAGAACGCAATTTTTAAATCTGGCAACATTCGAAGTGTCATTGTTTGACATTTGAATAATTGTTATTGTTTGCTAGTAGAAGGTACGAGGTTAGTAAAAATGGAGCGCTACACGAATGAACAAAGCATTCTCATTGTGAAATTGTTTTACCAAAATGGTAAAAGTTTTGCGGCTACAGTTCGCAAATTGCGATCAATTTGGGGTCAATTTGCTCCAAAAGAGTCAACTGTAAAGAGATTAATAGATAAATTTGCCGAAACTGTGTCTGTTAGTGATGTAAAGACAACAACGCGCCATCGACCAGGTCGATCGACCGAAAATGTCGCAGCTGTATGTGATGATGTCGCTCAAACTCCATCCACCTCAATTCGACACCGAGCTCAGCAAATTAGTGTCTCCAAATCCACTTTGCAGCGAATTTTGACGAAAGATTTGCATCTTCATGCATACAAAGTTCAATTGACTCAGGAACTGAAGCCAGCTGACCATGGACAGCGAAGGGAGTTCGTTAATTGGGTATTGGAGAGACAACATGAAAATGCTGATTTTGCCAATAAAATCATCTTCAGTGACGAGGCCCATTTTCATCTTGATGGCTTCGTCAATAGGCAGAACTGTCGCATTTGGGGCGAGGAAAATCCTCGAGTGATTCACGAGAAGCAAATGCATCCTCAACGTGTCACTGTGTGGTGTGGTTTTTGGGCTGGAGGAATCATTGGACCTTTTTTTTATGAAAATGAGGCAGATCAAGCGAAAACAGTCAATGGTGTTCGGTATCGTGAAATGATAACCAGTTTTTTCTTGCCTAGAATTGAAGAAATGAATGTGGAGGGCATGTGGTTCCAACAAGACGGCGCCACATGTCATACAGCCAGAGAAACAATTCAATTGCTGCATCAGTCATTTCCCGGTCGTGTTATTTCGCGTTTTGGAGATCAGAATTGGCCGCCTAGATCGTGCGATTTAACACCATTAGATTTTTTTCTTTGGGGTTTTTTGAAGTCGATGGTTTACGCGAATGAGCCGACGACGACTAAAGCCTTAAAAGAGGAAATTTGACGCTGCATTAATGAAATACCGCAGCATTCATGCAAAACGGTCATTGAAAATTTCATTAAAAGATCGCGTGCATGCCAGCAAAGCCGCGGCGGCCGTTTGCACGATATATTGTTCCATACATAACCTCATTCTGTCTACTTTACGATATAATAAAGTTTCACGATTTTTTTTTTAAATATCTGTGTTTTATTTAAAATTTAAAAATTTCGTTCTTCTTGGGACACCGTTTATTATTTTTTCTTTCAGCTTCAGAAGCTATACTATTTTTGCAAATACAACAGAACATATCATTCATTAGTGTATTTATGAAAAAGTATTTCCTAAATGCAAAGGATCGCATGGACAAAAAAACAAAAACACTCCAGTTTTTAAATACATTTCGATATCTTCGTCCATTTTCCCTTACCTTAATTTTTTAATGTTTTGGTTATTATTATTTTTTTATAAATATCTTTTTTACTGTTTCTATTTATTTCTTGAGATTCGTTCTGTTATTATAAGAGTTTTATTAATACGAGGGCTACTGTCAAATTTTGAGCAAGTTCCCTCATTTACTTTGCGTTTAACAGCTGTTCAGAACATACAACCTCATAGATTTTTTTAAAAATGGAAAAAAGTAAAGTTCGAGTGCTCATTAAACATTATTTTTTGCAAAAAAAAAACTGTCAATCCAACCAAGGAAAAGCCTGATAAATACTATGGGGACTCTGTACCATCGATTTAAATGGTTAAAAAGTGCTTTACTGACTTTCTTTGTGGCCTTACAAGCACGGAAAATGCCGAACATTCTGGTCGCCCAGTTGAGGTCTCTACACCCAAAACAATTGAAAAAATTCACGATATGGTGTTGGCCAGTCGGAGATTGAATGTGCGATAGATTGTGAAAGACAAAGGCATTTCACATGGCTCAGTGGTTTCAATTTTGAACGATCACTTGGGTATGAGAAAGCTTTCCGCAAGATGGGTGCCGCGTTGGCTCACAATCGACCACCAACGGAATCGTGTGCCAGCTTAGTTTCCATGGCAAAAATCCATGAAGTAGACTACGAATTGCCCCCTCATTCGCCTTATTTTCCGGACTTAGCCCCCAGTGACTATTTCCTATTTCCAAATCTAAAGCAATGGTTCGGTGGAAAGAGATTTAGCTCCAATGATGAAATTATTGATTAAACAAATGCCTAGGGATTCAAAGATTGGAAAAACGTTGGACTAAGTGTATTGAGCTAAAAGGAGATTATGTTGAAAAATAATTTTCGTATGTTATTGTTTTATTTCTTCTCTTAATTAAAACAAAATTTTAAAGCAAAAAAAAAAAAAACGTTTTTTTTTTAACTTCAGGGTGATAAAATAGCGATACCTTCTTTTTGACTTCCAAATGATTACTTAACGATGTCTTCTAGTTTTCTCCCAAATGAGTATTTGGCAAAATAGCCGATTTCCGAAACAATGTCGTATCCCAATGTTTGCAGGGTTATGTTTTTTGAAAAAATATATTTTGTCTCTTTTATTTTTATATGCAGAAAAAAATAATAAAAAAACCTAACAATAACAAAAAAAAAAAATATATAACAAAATTAAAAAATACTTTATACAGGGTGCCCGCCGGGAAGGTATACTACTTGCTTTGCCGCCATTTTGGTAAACATTAGTCTTGACAGTTCATATTTGGTAGTCGTGAAGTAGACACGTGGTAAATTTATTATGGGAAAATTTTCGATAAACCAACGTGTTTTAATAGAATGTTACAGCTCGCCCATGACAACCCCGTTTTTTATGCAAAAATCATAATGAATGACGAGGCACATGTGAATAAACAGAATAATCGGTTTATACAAACAAACCAGAAACGCTTGAGCAACTCAAACAAAATATTCATAATGAAATTAATGAAATACCGCGTGAAATGTGTGAGAATGTAATGAAAAATATGTTCAAAAGGGCTCGCATTTGTGAGGCTAACAGAGGCGGACATTTATCTGATATTGTATTACATACATAACCGCCGACATTAAATAAAACATTTATCAATATAAGATCCATCCATTTAATCAAAAATTTTAAACAGGGCGGACACCCTGTATTTACAGCATCATAAGAAATTGTATAGTAACATAAGAGAAAACTCAGAAAAAAGTTATCAAGAAAATTTCTAAACAGTTTTCAATACCACTTTACTATTTTTGTACTGATTTTAAGTAAAAACAAGTAAAAAAGGCTTAAATTCGGCTGTGCCGAATCTTTGAATACCCTCCACCAATGTTCTCTATTGTTTTTGATACAAACAATGTAAAAAACTTTAGAAGTAAAATTATGGAGGTGAAAAACTTTTTTGTATGCGGAAACGAATTTTTTTACATGAGAAAAATTTTGAGGTGAAAAAATTTTTTTAGGTGAAAAAATTTTTTGTGGTGAAAAAAAATTTTAGTGGTGAAAAAAATTTTTTGAGGTGAAAAATATTTGAGGTGTACAAAATATTATTAATTTCTAAGAGATTGATGAAGAAATATGAGAAAATATATTATATACCAGTCGCTACTATGAAATTGTACTAAAATACACCAATTTGTATGGAAAATTTAGAGCTATCTTCACATTTTCACCCATAACTTTTTAACCGCTGGACCGATTTTGCTCATTTTCAATACCAAACTGCTCGAGAGAACGTACAATAATCTGGGTAAAAATAGGCACCCCCGCTAACGTCTTCGCGACGTGATCGCCATTTCAACAGACAGACGGACATCGCTAAATCGACTTAAAATTACATAAGGATCACGAATATATATACTTTATGCTATATTTCGACATGTTACAAACTATATTTCGACATGTTACAAACGGAATGACAAACTGATATATACCATATATGGTGGAGGGTATAAAAATTACTATATAGTAAATTATTTTACTATTTACATTTTAGAAGTTACAGAATTTTTACAAAATATTTACAAATTTTTGTTGCTATTTTCAGAAATCATTTTACAAATTTTTAAGAACGAAGCAAAAAAAAACAAATTTTAAAAAGTGGATATTAAAAAAATATTATTTCTAAAAATTAAAACTTATACTTAAATTGCAAAAGTTGGTCTTGCGAAAATCTTATGATTTGTGATATTAAAAAGAATCACTGAAAATAACGGTAATTTTTAACCGTTAAAATTCTTTATTATAATTGAACAGTTTCTTTTGACGCTAAGAATAAGAAGATTTTTTTGTCTTTGTTATTGAAGTTGTAATATTGTTGTTGTTTTTTTTTTTTGTAAAGAAACATAAAATTGTAAATAAAGTATAACTTCAAAAGAGTGACTTGAAACTGTAAATATAATAAACCAACGTGTACAGTTTTTTATGACGCTCACAGTATTATATAGATCATACACTCAGAATATTATAAAGTTTACTATTATGTAGGTAATAAAAAAGTTTTCACTTCAGTTAAAAATAAAGAAACGTACATTTATTTTTCATATAAATATTTATTTTATTAAAAATAAAATTATTTACTGTTATTTACCGATTGTTTTCAGTTTTATTTATTTTTTTTAGTTTGTTTCAAATTTAATCAAAATCTACCCGCCAAACGGAAATTTTGGGTTTATTTGTTTCCGTTACAGTTATTACAAATTTAAATTTCGTTTCCTGTTTTAAAACAAAAAAAAACAATATTAAAAAATTTCAATTTTGTTTTTTATTTAAATTGTTTTTACATAAAACTAGCGTATCCCAGCGTGCTTCGCTACCCCAATATTAACATTGAATCAAATTCATTGGTTCATTGAAAAAGAACCTTAAAATAATCACTCACTGACAGCTGTCAATGTTTATGCGCTACAAGGTGTATTTACCGTGTGTATGAAGTCAGCACACAGTATACATACCCGAGAACTGCAAATCAACTTTTTTCTTGATTAATCATACACAAAAATTCTTGTTCACATTTAATAATTCAACAAAATTCACTGTATAATAAAATCAGCATCATGTTACTGAACGCGTAATTGGGATCAGTGTGAATCATCTGTCGATTATGTTTTATCAACAAAAAGTCCGCGTTGAATAAATCAGAAAAAACAACAAACAACGCGTATGAGTGTAATCATAATCAAAACAAAATAGAAACACATTTCATAAATGTTATTGTGTACATTAGGGTGGGACTTAAATCCGCTTTTTTCGAATTTTTATTAGTAACACAATACTAAAAATATTCTTCTTTGTGAAATAAAAATATATTTTTGGAAAAAAAATTTTGATCGATATCTCAGGCTTGCCTAATCCGGAAAAATTTAAATATTGTCTAAATTTTTTTTTCTTCTATTTTGATTGAAAAATTAGGCAATATTTAACTTTAACCGGATTGGGAGAGCCTGAGATATCGACCTAAATTTAAAAAAAAGTCACATAGAACAATATTTTTGGTACTACTAATAAAAATTCTAAAAAACGGATTTTAGACCCACCCTAATTTATGAAATGTGTTTCTACAAAACCACCCCCTTTTTATAGATAAGAAACTATTTTGTTTTAATTATGAATACACACAAACGCTTTATTTATTGCTTTTTCTGATTTATTCTACATCAAAATAATTATTGTTGACTCAAACGAACAGAATAAAATCAATGGTATAAAAACGACCGATGATTATAAATCAGTGACAACAATTTACACGTCGTTTGATTGATTTAAAATCATCAACAAATATGTGTCTTGGAGTATATTCAACGTTTGAACGCAAAAACATATTTATTCTTGTGTTGATTGCGTATGAACGTTTTGCAATCAGCATTTGCAGTTCTCTGATACATACATACTGCACACGCTTATGGGCGCCTACGTATTTGTTGTTGTTTTTTTTTATATGGACAAAATCACATGTTGACATGAAAAGACAAAACTCACGAACGCGTTAACCGATTTAGTGCAAACTTTAGATAAACCATCTAAACAACGAACAAACCCTAAAAATCTAATCGAATTCCTTTTCACCGCTCGTGAGTTATAAAGTACAACAATTTTTTATATATATAGAAGAAGATTATTTCCATTTAAATTATAAGAACTTCAAAAACACACACACACATAAGGACATTCATAACACATGTGTTTATAGAGTGTGTTAGTCTACATTTTGCAGATTAAAAAACCTAAAAAAAAATACAAAAACCCCAAACAATTTCAAATAAATGAATAATCATTTATTTTTACCGAATCGATAGGTAAAATTCAAACATTTATTTTTAACTGATTAGTAAGTTGTTTGTTTTTTTTTTCCTAATTTATTAGTTGTTTAAATATTATTTATAAACAAATGACAAAACTTAATTGATTTAAATGAAAAGTAAGTTATATTGGTTTTTAAATGCAATTTTACTTCATTTAAATTACATTTTCTGCTGCTTTGACTTACAAACTATTTTAAGTGTAGTAAACAAAAATTGATTTGAATTAAATCATATAAATGCAATACTACATACATATATGAAATTTATACATACGAATCAATACATCAGTGTTTTTTTTCCATAATTATCATACAGATATAACTTTTTTATTTAAAAAAATTAACTTTATATATTTATATAAAAATTATTAAATTTAAATTCTAAAAATTAAATAGTTGATGTTGATGAACTTTATATAATTTTGTTATATCGGGTACAGTAAAATATCGTAGTACAGATAAATAAATCCGGAATAAATAGTAGTCCACTAGCACTGTCCTATTTTAAGACTGTTAAAAATTGGTAAACGGAACCGTTTCACTTAACTGTTTTAAATATATTCGAGAAATAGTCAAATCATCCAATTTAACTTTATCCCAATTATTCTAATACTTTAATTTTGTAAATCTCGGTGATAAAATACGTGATTGTTCGTGCTTACTTACGTAGCTTTCGAATAAAATGGTATTTTGTAGAACGCAAAAGAAATATTTTCATCACTTGAAATGTCAAATCTTCAAAAAAAATGAAGTTGAATCACGCAAAATTACAAAAGACTACTTACTAATTTTTAAACATAACTAATTATAATTAATATTAAAAAAACAAATTCCGGCAAACATAATTTAATTTATTTAAAATTTTTTAACCTAATTCCAATTTCTTTGTTTCTAAGGAATTTCCTTTATGCTGATATGGTAAATTTGGTATTTTAATAAAATATAAATAATATATAATTAATAAGAAATGTCATAAGTCAAATAACACAGTTCAGCACAAAAAAAAATATTACGGGGTTCCGACGATTGATTCTTGTTAAGGAGACCAAAAAAAAAATGCACGTGTGTCGGCGTTTTGATAGTTTACATCGGAATTTCATTTTAGAGGCGGCTAAAGTTTCTCCCGCTGGTAACGGCATTTTTGGCTTAATTCTACAAAAATATTTGTCATACCATTATCTACAAAGTTGAACATACCCTACACTTCAGATGTATAAAAACATAGTTTTATATACCGATATGCCGCAAGAGCAGGCCAGAGCTGGTAAACTTTAACCGCCTCTAAAATGAAATTCCGATGTAAACTATCAAAATGCTGACACACGTATACTTTTTTTTGGTCTCCTTAACAAGGATCAATCGTCGGTACCCCGTAATGTTGAAAAAAGTTTTAAATTGTTTTACAGTGTAATTAGTTAAGATTACCAGACACATATCTGCTAATGATTTTTGTAAACGAATTGCTCATAAAGTGCAATTTTATGAATCAGTGCACACAATTTATTAAAAACAATAATGAAGCAAAACATACGTTTTAATTGGTTTTTTGTTTAAGCTCTGCTTTTTTTCGGGAGAATCTTATCAGCCTAGCTAAAAATAGCATGGTTGGCATTCAATACCTTTTTATAATAACGGTAGTTGGTTACCACAGCCATTTTAAGCCCGATATTAAAATTTTAATTTTGCGATTCGATTGAAGGCATGTTTCTTTTTGTATAACCGAGTTTATTGCGCTATTTTACCGGTTTAATTTTAAAATATCTTGAGATACCGTTATAATAACGATAAACTACCGAAACACTGACTTGTAAAGGTATTTTACAGATATAACAAAATTTAGCAGGTAATATTATGAAAAAAGTCCCGTGATATTAGAAGACACATGCCACTATTGGAATCGCAGTTTCAAAATTTATACTTAAAATGTATTTCTTGCCAACCATGAAAAATAGTTAATTTGCATTGTTTTTTTTTTTTTGTTAATGTATACAGGTTGAAAGCTCATTAAAAACAAATAAATAATTCAAATCATTTAACTTATACACTTTTAAAGAGCAAATAATTCTTTAAAATATCTTTAATACATAAATACATTGAAAGGTGGGGGCAATTTTGCTACATTTAAACACAAATTTGAAGCACTCGCATGTATTACAATATTTGAACGAAATATATCTATACGACTACAATTACACTTTCATTATTGAATTGTGCTAAAAACAAAACAATCAAAAATTATAATTTTTAATAGTTTTACAGTGTTTTCTCTTGTCCTCTTAAGTTCTGAAATTGCATTTTATACCTATTAGGGTGGCAATGAAAAATTTATTTTTTTTTCGCAAATATTGTACCTTTTGGCCTAAAACCGATATGCTAAAAATTTGAGTTAAATCAGATAACTTTTGTTCAACTTTTTCTTAAATATTGATAAATTTAAGAAAAATCTTTAATTGAGCGATTTAAAAAATATTTTTGTATTCATGTTTCGCATAATAAAATTATTGAGAAATGACTTGTCGCAAGATAAAATTAAAAATATTGGTTTTTGTTTTTGGTTCAAAATTCCGAAGCATTGAACACAAAGGTGCACGGTGAGTTTTAGATTAAGTGGCACAATAAACCGCTGGGGTTTCGTTAAAAATCAGAAAAAATTTATTTCAAATGCCACCCTTATACCCATATTCAAGCGAGAGATTCAAATATTTAACAACATAATTGAAACTTTTTCAAAACACATCCTAAACGTAAAGCAAATAATTTGTAAAATAATATTACTAAAACAAATAAAATTTGTATGTTGTAAATTTATGTGCAAGGGAAGAATTTAAAAAAAAAAACTACAATAGAATTCAATTTAATGGTTCATTCAAATTACTATTACACTATTTGTCATACACTCAGAATATTATAAATATTTTTCATACACTCAGAATATTATAAATTATACTGCTTGTAGTTTAATAAAAAAAATTTTCAGTTCTGTTAAAAATAAAGGAACATACATTTTTTTCAAAGAAGTATTTATTTTAACTTTTTCATACATTTGTTTAAAATGATTTACTGTCATTTACCGATTATTTTCAGTTTCATTGCAAGAACTTCATAAACACACATACACATATGGCTATTGACACAAAATATGTCTATAGACCTTGTGAGTATACATTTCGTAGATTAAAAATCAAATAAAAATACAAAAAATGGAAACAGTTATTTTTTTACGGAATTGGTAGGTAAAATTTTAACATTTATTTTTAATATAATTAATTATTTGTTTTTTTCGGATGTGTCAGTTGTTTGTATAACTAATAACAATAAATAACAAAAACCATTTGATTTAAATGAAATATCATTTCTTTTAAATGGTACACGCCGAGAAACACATGGTTGCAACATGATCACTGCTACTATATTATGCTTGTTGCATTGGGGTATGGTTGTCACAATCAAGTTGTTGGTTTATAAATAGGTTATAGCCATCAATCATTATTATAGTCAATATTTAATTATTTCATGATAACCACTTTCTATTTCCTAACATGTTTGGATGTAACCATACAGTAACCACATGACTATGAAACAATATGATAATTATGGAACCATAAAATGCTGACAACAATCAATGAATAATTATATATCAAATAAAATAAGAATTTCGACATTTACGCCGTCTTGTCTTCATAAAAAAATTGTGTTAGTTCAGTCACCCAAGTAAAAATGGTAATATATGATCATACTTACCTGCGGGTTTTTTATATGTAACATTATAATTTTCATCTATCAATTCTTTGTCGAAAAAATTCATTAACAAAAAGATTCTATATAAAGATTTTATGTTTTTTAATTCTTTTCAAAAAATATTTTTATTAATTAATTTCTAGTAAAATGACGACTTTCTTCTGAAAAAAGTACTTAGAATATTAATAAGAAAATTTTTTATAAGAAAAAATCTACAGAAATCAGAAGTTGTCCTGTATGAAAAGGTTTCTTATATACGTAAAATAACAGATTTTCAGAAATTTTTCTGATAGTAGAAATATTTGTAGATTTTTAGATTCTGCAAACTGTGTCTTAGATAACCGATGTCAACCCGATTGAGAACATGTGGCTGATTGAATAACATAATATAGGCAATAAAGTATTCAGAAATGTTATTGAACTTTTCGTCGAATCGGATAAGCAGTGGAGTACAAGTTCTAACGATCATATTAATAGCTTTAATACCTAAGAGATGCTCTGAAGTAAATAAAAATCATATATATGCCACAAAATACAAAAACACTTAAAGTTTTTTAAACTTTTTTTTATTTATTTTTTGGAGAGTTGCAAATGTTTTGAACACTTAAATTTCTATAAAGTTTTTAATATTTATTTTTTTATTGTTAAAATGAATTTAATAAAAAAACTTATGCCGAAAGTCTTTTGATAATAAACACTAATTTTTAGTTAATATGAGGTTTCAGTTGCAAATGTTTTGTCCACCATTGTAATTGTATTCAGCCTACTAAGAACGATGTACGAGGGCAGTCCCAAAACTAGCCGTATTACACGAAATAAACAAATTTATTTTTTTTTCTAAATTTAAGTTTTTTCGATTTTGAATATATTCCCACAACTTTTCCGCACTGGTACAACTTTACACTCAGAAAAAAAGTTAGCAGAAAAATTTGTAAACGGATTTCAATCCCATTTTAGTTTTTTTGTACTGATTTTTAGTAAACAAATTATTATTTAGTCAACTTTTTTGCTATTTATTGTACATTTTACAAATTACAGAATTTTTACAAAATATTTACAAATTTTTTGTTGCTAATGTCAGAAATCATTTTACAAATTTTTGAAAATCGATTTTCTAAAATTAGTAAAAAAATTTACTAATTTTATAAATGCGAATATTGAATGAAATTTTATTTTTAATAATTAAAATTTAAACTTTAATTAAAATTACATTCTCAGCAAAAACATGTTAATAAGAGGTCGTTACTGTGAAGATTACAATGTAACGATAGGTTTGTACTTTTTTCATTACTTCAAACAACAAAGTAATGACATACTTATAATGGCTGAAAGAAGTACTTATAAGTTCACGCAAAATAATGTTAGTTGCTTGTTTTACTATTATATTTATTAATTTGTTTTGAAAAACTACAACAAAATTGAAAATTATCTGATGCAAAATTGATTTTTTAAAAATTTTAATATTTCAAAGCCTTTGTATGAGAAATAGCTTTGAATTATCAACTTAAATTTTTGAGTTTAAAAAGTAGATATTATAAATATTTTTTACAATTTAACTACAAATTATTCTTGTCGATTTCCATAAGTAAGAAAATTTTACTTGATTAAGGTACACTTATGTTTTCTTAAGAATGTCTACTTACTTTATTATTGTAGGTAACCACTTATTTCTTCACTATGACTAACAATACTGGTAATTCATTATTCTTAATTTAAGCTAGAGGGTAATGACCACCCATTAATTTTGGGACATCACGAATAAAATTAACTAAAAGAATAAATAGCCTGCTAACTACCCTGCGGGAAAATAGGGGTCAGTTGAGAATTGGGACCTGTCCCGGGTTAGGCGAAAACTGAACCGGTTCCGAAAAAACATTTCATATCAGATAGGTGAAAAGAGCACCGGTTTCTAAAGTACCGATCACGTGACCGGTTTGAAAGTCACGACATGTCCCTTTAGGCCAGTCCTGTGACATGTCACAAAGGGCAATTGACCCCCTCCTAGGACAAGCCCATGTTAAAGTGATCTGTCCCGTGACCGGTCGTGTGACATGTCCTGGGATAGGTCCTTTTCCCGCAGGGTAGTGAAACCCTTTGTGTGCTACTTACTCCCTTAATTACTTGGTAATGCCTGTTTTTGCTGGTTAGGTTAAAAAAAGGGATAGAAAGTGAAAATACTTTTCACAACCAACTTATGTCTAAAAATAGGACATTTATTTTAAATTTTACTAAAAGCCTTTTTAGTTCTAAAATTCAGCCCTTAAAACAATTAAAATTTAACCTTAAAATACAAAAAAAAAATTCCCAAAAATATTTTTTAAAACAAAAATTAGCAAATTAAAACAAAGTGATAAATTCGTTTAGGTTTTTATTTTTTTCAAGACTTTGATTTTTTTTATATTTTGTCTAAAATATTTTTTAAGAAAAATAAATAAATTAAAAATATTTTGCTTGACAAAAAAATATAAATTTGTAAATTCGAATTCGTAAGGCTATTTAAAAAGGAATTAGCAGCTTTAAAGTGTAACAAGTGTATCTAAAAATAATTATGTTAATTTGAGCATTTCAATTATATTTTTTTATAAATTAAAATTTTGCTATATTTTACAATTCATTGAGTTTACAGAAATTTACGAAAATTTAGTAGCGCTTACTAATTTTTTATACTAATTTGGTTGTACTAATATTTATAATAATTAGTAAATTCTTTTTTTTTTTTGCTAATTTTAGCAAATCGATTTTAAATTTCACTTTACAAAAAGTTTACTAAAATTTAGCAGTGGCTACTGTTCTACTATTTTCATTGTACTACACGTCAGCAGACATGTGTTGCTTAGATTAGCAAAAAATACCGCTGGGCTCAAATTAGTAAAATTTCTCATTATAACAGCAAAATTTTTCAGTTGTCATTACAGATTTTTTGGTGAGTGTATTTTGATCAATTATATAAGAAACGCGTTACATTAGCCAATATGTATTGCATCAGAAATATTTTTTTTTTTGGGCTGTTGGATAGTGTTGTGTATGACAAAATGTAAAAATTAAAAGACCACATTACCTGTTTATTATAATTTAACTTTTTTTTTGTGTTATTTGAGTTCTAATTCATTATAATGTGAAGTATTTTCGTTGAAATTTTTATGAATATATTGAATACGTGCAAAATACCACAATTTATGTTCATTTTATTATAGTGGTTTTATTACAAATTGTGGTCAATTTAATGAATTTAATAGTTCTATTTTGTTTTTGTAATGCAGCACATTTAATTAGAAATCATTATTCAACACACAAAAATCATGAATTTGATATGCAAAGTATTTGTAGAATTTGCAAGTGTGTTTTTGTTTGATATAATATTAAATTGGGTCAACTATTATTTTAATTTTCATTTAATTATTAACTATTCTGTAATTAAAGTTAAGCATATTTTAAGGTTCAAACCTACAAATGGATAATTAAAATAATTTATGTGTTAAATTTATGAGAATTAAAGTGTTTATTCCTATACAAAAGTAAATAAATATCCCAGCAAAATTTGTTATTACCAGGTAATTGTGAAATGGAATAAGAATAAGAAAAATTGCGAGTACTTACACTGTGGCCAAATAACACATTATTTTAGCAAACAGGTGTCATTGTAATTGATTACCTAAAGCTGTCGACTATAGCTAGAAATTAGTCAGTACCAAGGAAGTACCGAAATATGTAGTTATATGTAGTTATTGGATTCGTTAGATAGGAACAGGGGCTTAAAAAGTTGAGAAGAGTGAGGTAAAATGGTTAACACTTTTTTTCTAGCTCCGGAAATAGCCAAAAATTCCAAAAGTTAGTAAAGTCAACAAAATATATTGCTGAGCAAAATTTAAGTCGAGAGAAAGCTTGCAGAAAATTTCAAAAAAATCGTATTGGTGGAAATCAGTAAATTCAGCAAAAAGATTCTAAATAAAAATTCCTTGCTAAAACCCATAAAATCTTTTGACGAGTATTGGTATACTAAACTAAACGCAATAGGTTTGTAGAAAATTTATATTGTAATTAATTTATTTGCTAAAAATTTATATAAAAAATTGCTTTCTTTTGATATTTAGAAAATAATTTACAATACTATGTAAAATATTAAAATATCCAAACTTCTGCACTTTCCACATCATTTAAAAAATAATTACAAATAAAATAAAGACAAAATTGTCTCAATTACTTACATGCTGCATATTTGTATTCCATAAAGGATAATCACCCTGCGGGAATGGAACCTATCAACGGATACGTCATGTGACCGGTTTATTGTTATAGGGACCGTTTGCCGGACCGGTTTTTTAATATGAAAAGGGCCGGTCACTTTGACATGGGCTTGTCCTAGGAGGGCATCAATTGACCTCTGTAACATGTCACAAGACTGGTATAAATAAACATGTCACACAACAAACTCCGAAGAACATATCACAGAACCAAAAGAACATATCAAGACCTTTAAACCGGACACTTGAAAGGTACTTTAGGAATCGGTCCTCTTTGCACCTATCTCGTGGTATGTATTTTCGGAACCGGTTCAGCTTTCACTTATTATGGGACAGGTCCCAATTCCCAACTGACCCCTTTTTTCCAACACGGTATTTATAACTATCTTTATTAAATTTAATTATTTTCTTTTGTCTATAATTTAAATTATAAACAACCACTTAAGAAATTGAAAATTGAAATTTATGTATTAAGATATCAAATCTTTGATTTTATGTAAAAATCTACATCATCTGAAGAAGAACGCAATTTTTAAATCTGGCAACATTCGAAGTGTCATTGTTTGACATTTGAACAATTGTTATTGTTTGCTAGTAGAAGGTACGAGGTTAGTAAAAATGGAGCGCTACACGAATAAACAACGCATTCTCATTGTGAAATTGTTTTACCAAAATGGTGAAAGTTTTGCGGCTACAGTTCGCAAATTTCGATCAATTTGGGGTCACAATAATACTCCAAAAGAGTCAACTGTAAAGAGATTAATGGATAAATTTGCCGAAACTGGGTCTGTTAGTGATGTAAAGACAACAACGCGCCATCGACCAGGTCGATCGACCGAAAATGTCGCAGCTGTACGTGATGATGTCGCTCAAACTCCATCCACCTCAATTCGACACCGAGCTCAGCAAATTGGTGTCTCCAAATCCACTTTGCAGCGAATTTTGACGAAAGATTTGCATCTTCATGCATACAAAGTTCAATTGACTCAGGAACTGAAGCCAGCTGACCATGGACAGCGAAGGGAGTTCGTTAATTGGGTATTGGAGAGACAACATGAAAATGCTGATTTTGCCGATAAAATCATCTTCAGTGACGAGGCCCATTTTTGTTTTGATGGCTTCGTCAATCGGCAGAATTGTCGCATTTGGGGTGAGGAAAATCCTCGAGTGATTCACGAGAAGCAAATGCATCCTCAACGTGTCACTGTGTGGTGTGGTTTTTCGGCTGGGGGAATCATTGGACCTTTTTTTATGAAAATGAGGCAGGTCAAGCGCAAACAGTCAATGGTGTTCGGTATCGTGAAATGATAACCAGTTTTTTCTTGCCTAGAATTGAAGAAATGAATGTGGAGGGGATGTGGTTCCAACAAGACGGCGCCACATGTCATACAGCCAGAGAAACAATTCAATTGCTGCATCAGTCATTTCCCGGTCGTGTTATTTCGCGTTTTGGAGATCAGAATTGGCCGCCTAGATCGTGCGATTTAACACCATTAGATTTTTTTCTTTGGGGTTTTTTGAAGTCGATGGTTTACGCGAATAAGCCGACGACAACTCAAGCCTTAAAAGAGGAAATTGGACGCTGCATTAATGAAATACCGCAGCATTCATGCAAAACGGTCATTGAAAATTTCATTAAAAGATCGCGTGCATGCCAGCAAAGCCGCGGCGGCCATCTGCACGATATATTGTTCCATACATAACCTCATTCTGTCTACTTTACGATATAATAAAGTTTCACGATTTTTTTTTAAATGTCTGTGTTTTATTTAAAATTTAAAAATTGCGTTCTTCTTGGGACACCCTTTATTTTAAAAACATGATAACATCTCAGCTGACCAGTTAAGTTTTGATTGCGTAATCCAAAATGATTTTTTTACATGTTGTATATCTATTAAATCTAATGCTGTTGGCGAAATACACCCGAAATTTCTTAAAATTGTTCTCCCTCAAATTTTGCCATTGGTCACTCATATATTTGATCAGATTATAACAACTAGTTGCTATCCTCAAAACTGGAAGATGTCTAAAATTATTCCAATACCAAAACGAAAAATGATTATAAGCCAATTACTATCTTGCCTTTTTTGTCAAAAGCGTTTGAGAGAATTATTCATAACCAAATGTTGCTATTCCTGAACGAACATAATCATTTAACTGATCGACAGTCTGGCTTTCGGAAAAAACACAGCTGTATTACTGCCCTAGTGGATGTCACTGAGGATATAAGAAAAGAGATAGATGAAAGTAAAACCAATTTTTTAATTCTTTTGGACCACTCTAAAGCTTTTAATACTGTTGACCACAATATATTATGTTAGAAGCTTAGGAACATGTTCCGATTTTCTAACACTGCTGCACTTTTAATGTCGTCCTATCTTTGTAATAGATTGCCAATTAGAAGAGGTGTTCCACAGGAATCCATTGTGGGGCCTCTTCTGTTCTCAATCTACGCGAATGATCTTCCGAATCAACTCCAGTGCTGTAAGGTGAGAATGTATGCTGACGATGTACAACTTTATATCAGCTGTGATGTATCACAGACTCAGTAATGTGTAACTGCTCTAAATGCAGAACTACAAAGGGTTAATGTTTGGGCTACAGCAAATGGTCTTAGTATAAGCCCAAAGAAATCTAAGAGCCTTGTTATTCAGCCGCAATTGAATAGAACAGTTTTGATTCCTAAAGTTTATCTGAATAATAAAAGTATAGAAGCTGTAAAATCAGCTAAAAACCTAGGAATTTTTTTCAATAGGACTCTCATATGGTTCGACCACATTAATTATGCATATGGTCGTACTTTTTCGATGCTTAGAACACTTTGGTCAACACAACATTGTACACTTGTCAAAATTACATCTCTCATAGCTACAACCTATTTAATGCCAATTCTAATGTATGGATGTGAATTGTTTGCCGAATGCGATGCTGTCAGTAGAGACAGTAGAGACCATGTTTAGAAATATAACAAGTTACGTCTACGGAAAGAAATGATATGAACCCATTTCAACAACAACAACAACAGCCAAACTCTATGGTTTACAGTTTGATGAATTTCTCAAAACAAGGGTCTTTATATTTCTACACAAGGTTGTTTACACTAAGCAGCCTGTATATCTATACGATCGTCTCATTATCTCAAAATTCCAAAAGATGTAAAAGTATAAAACCACTTAAACGTCGTAGTTTAATTTCCAACTGGCAATTTTTTATAAATGCAATTCGGATTTGAAATTCAATCCCATATCAATTACAAATTATAAGTAACGCACAAAATTTTAAAATTAAAATAAATATTTTGTATGCTATTTGATAATTACTTATTATATCGTTTTAACCAAAATATTGTGTAAATTTAAATTTATTTTTTTATACTTCAATAATTGTATCGTACAAATGCATAATTCTATACTGTAATAAGAGACATTGGTCTTTTGTATAGAATTTCAAATAAATAAATAAATAAATATTATTTATTTATTTTATTTATTAATCATATAATTACAAATTATATGTCAATGCCCTAACCGAGCACTAGCAACAAAGGCCTTCGGCTCGTTGTAGCAAAAACAGACCAGAGCCTCTGGTGGGAATTGAACCCACGACTGATAAGCTAGCACGCTACCAACTAGCCTAAATAAATGAGTTATGAATAACTGGAGTATTTCCTTTACCAGCACGCAGAGAAAAAACATGGTTGCAACATGATCACTGCTACTATATTGGGCTTGCTGCAATCGGGTATGGTTGTCACAACCATATTATTGGTTGTCTAACCATCAACATGGTCGCTATCATCATTATTATAGTAAATATTTCACTATTTTATGATTGACACCTTGTATTTTATAACATGATTGGCTGTAACCATACTGTGGTAAAAAAAATTTTGACTATGAAAAAAATATGATAATTATGTAACCATAAAATGCTGTCAACAATCAATGAATAATTATACATCAAATAAAACATGAATTTGAGTATTGTCTTGTTTTCATAAAAACAAAATGTCTTAAAAAACAATCATATATTGTTTACTAAAACTGGGCAGAAAATACCTTGCATGTGGCATTAAAACATTTCATCAATTGACCTATTTAGATCCAGTTTATTTTTTTTTTAACTTTAAAAGATTTTTTTTGAGGGGTTTTTCGAAAATTCCTTATACATGTAATATAATTTACAATAATCAATTCATTGTCAAAAAGATTCTATATAAAGGTTTTATATGGATCATATTATGATAATCCAGAAATCATAATATAGTTATGGGACCATAATGTAATAATATTTTGAGCATATTATAATTACATGCAATCATATTATGATAAATTCAACATCATAATATATTTGTACAGAATCAAAATATTGTAATATTTGAATCATAATATAACTGTAGGGACCATATTATGGTAAAATTATGGATATTTTATTATCATAATATGATAACCATAATATAGTACGACTATGGTTGGCACAATCATAAACCTAAAAATATATGATGCTCTTCGAATATGATTCTCCCAACCATGTTTTTTCTTTGCGTGAGGACAAGAAATTTGATTACTTATAGACATTATCTGTGATAAAACTGCGTTGGAGGATTTTTTATTCAAAGACATAAGTGGAAAAGGGGTAGCATTATTCTTAGCTTCGAAAGTATTTACAGGAGACGGCACCTATGAATATGAAATTGATTGGAAAATTTGTAAATAGTTTGATAGTTTGGTTTGCACAGACAAAAAGTCTTTATTAAGTTGATCAAGTACACCTCAAAAACTTATAATCTTTTTATATTTTTTTTGCATTAATCGCCAAATTTCTTCTGATTAGTCGACCCGAATAAGCGATTAATCAATTTTCGTAATTTTTTGAATAACGCCTTAACCGGTTAACCGACAGGGTCAAATAATTGAAGACACTACTATAAATGTGCTGATAAGCACAATTTTGTTTGCAATTTAGTTTGGGTGTTAGTTATTATTTTAAAGCCTTTAAATAACTCAGCTCATTATTTTATAATTTACAGGTACATTAAAAAAAAAAAAAAAAGACATGAACTAAATGTAATCAAAAATTTTCTTCAAAATAGTTAATAAATTGTTCTCAATTTAAGTAAAACTTTATTAAAACTTAGACAATTTTTCTTAAAAAGAATAAAACTTCTTAGTTTTGAGGAAAAAAGAAATAGTTTATATACTCAGAAATAGTTCATATTTTTCCTAAGTAATATTTCTTGATTTTAGGAAAAAACAAGTCAATTAAATACAAATTTATTAATTTTAAGAAAAAACATCTTAGTTTTAAGAAATTTGCATACTTAAATGTAATAAAATTAAGTTTAGTTAAAAAAAAATAAATTAGGACATAATTTACTCCCATTTAGTTAAAAAAACGTGTTTAACTTTAATCGAGAAAGTACTTGAACCTAATGTGTGTTAATTTTTTAGTCGCGAGTAGTAAAATTATCTCAATTTTAGAAAGCCATTTCCA
Organism: Eustalomyia histrio; assembly: GCA_949748255.1. Lineage (NCBI taxonomy): Eukaryota > Metazoa > Arthropoda > Insecta > Diptera > Anthomyiidae > Eustalomyia > Eustalomyia histrio. The sequence continues at coordinate 33,790,972 of OX456525.1, read as the reverse complement.
ATTTCAGTTTTTAAGTCTACCACTTTCTAATTTTGAAGAATTGTTTCCAAAAAATTAGTTCAGACAATTAAAAGCAAAAAGTAATAAATTTTTTCCTAAGTAATAATGAAAATTTACTTAATTTTAGAAACTGATGAACTATTTCTAAGGAAAATTTTCATGCAACTTAGTTCAGATAAATTTTAAAAATTTTAATAAAATATTATTTTTTCAAGTAAAAGTTTTCTTGTTTTTAAAATATAATAAAATTTGGTATAGGATGTTTTCTTTGTTGGAAAACTTTTAAATTATTTTTAATATTCTTTTCCAAAAAAAAATCAATTAAAAACATACCAGTTAGTTTTCCTAATTTTCAAGAAAAAATGTTTTTAAATAAAAGAAATTAAAGTAACCATTTAAAAAATCTATCGTTTATGATTGTAATTTTTGGTTCGTGATCGTGCGTGAGCGTGAGTCAAAAATCTCTCACGTGCCCATCTCTAATGTTAACAGTCTTAAATATTGAACTTAAGGTAACTTAAAAAATATTTTAAAATTTTGTTAGCAAAGGGTCAAAAATTTCGAATTTTCGCTTTTATGTAATAATTTTGTTTGTTGACTACAATACAAAATATCGCAGGTCCATTTTATACATTACGGCATAATGGCTTTCCTATAATTGACATAGCGCTTATTAAACTTTATCTTTATAAACCTATTTTTTTATCTTAATAATAAAAAAGTTTAAATATTTATATGTCAAATAAAGTTTAAGCTTAAAATCCCCCAAAAAAAAATATGACTTTTCCATTTTCCAATAATAACAAGAAATGTAACTGTGATATTTTGTATTTGTGCAACAATATCGTGAAATTAGTTAATTTAAGAAGACAAAGAACCCCCAGTGTTCCTTAGCCACAGATGCCGTGTGTCACTTAGGGCATCCCTTTTTTTAGTTCTCGCAAGCAGAACCGTTAATTAACTACGAAAAGGATCTGACTTTGTCATAATTTATTACGTTTCAGGATATCCTGCAGTATATTTTTTTAATTTGTTTACCTTTTTGCTCATGAAATTTATTTTAAATACATGAATTTAGTATAATTCAATTTAGTTTTAAGACAAAATTGTATAGCAAAAAGCTTGTTAAAGGCAGTGTCCTCATAAAGAGGAAGTCCTTTGAAAGAGGGTAAATACTTACTCAATGAGTCTAAAGTACTTTAAAATTTATGGTAAAATATATTACTTTTACCATAGAAGCGAGATGAGGATGATTTTCACTTAAAAGAAGTGATATTTAATTTGATATTAGAAAATATTTTAATTTTTTTAGGAATTAAGTCCTAGTTTTTAGTAAAAAAAATATTTATTGAACTTAAATAAAATAAGATTTTTCTTAAAACCAAGGAAACCTTTCCTTACTAACAGTACAATTTTAGATGATGTAAGAACAAATTAGGAGGAAATTTTATTGTTTTCTAATAAAAATTTACTTCTCAGTAGTAAAATTGTTCTATAATTTAGAAATTTTGACGAAATTTTAAGTACAATTTGTTTCTTAATTTCAAGTTTTCCTCTAAATAAGTATATTTTTCTAATTTCTAGTTCATTTTTTTTAGTGTAGGTAGATATATATCGTTATATTTGTAAAGATTTACTTAAGGTATAAAAGGATATTCATTACAATGTTCTGCCTGCCATTACTAAGATTTTTTCTTTTTCGATGTTTTTAGAAAAAAAAATTTAAAAAAAAAAAATTATATATACTAACATCAAACGCCATCTTTAGATGTTTACACATGCTTTGAATTTTATAACTACACAATACCACATTTTCAACCCATGTGATACTAAGGCGTATGAGTGATGCAAACAAAGCAGATAAATCATACGCACTGTAGCACATCACCAGTCCATACTAAAGGCCAGTACAAAATCATTCGTTTGTGAATGTTTTGCTATTCCCTGCTGGTAAAACGAAATATGAGTATTTTGCTTGTAGTTTTGGTGTTCATGAATAGAGAAGAGGGAATGATTTTAATGAAATGAAACTTTCTTGTGTGAGTTTTTTTTTTTTAACAAATCCTTATAAGAAGGAACGTATTCTATATTCATCACTCGAAAAAGTGAGAACTATCCTTGGCATTGTAAAGACTATTCTATACTTGTGTGAATGAAAAATCGAAAAATTTTTCTAAAAGAAAAAAAAAAAACAAATAAATAAAAAATCGGTTAAATTGAAAAAAAAAAAAAATTGCTAAAACTAAAATCACAAAATTGAAAAAAAAAAAATAAAAAGTCGTTCATCAATAAAATTTGTTTTGTGAATTTTGTTAGTTACGCCATTTAGAATTTTAGCTGACTATATACACTGAAAATAGTTTACATTAACTAGAAATATAATTTAATGTAAGGCATTAAAACAATATTTATTAAATTAGAATTGAACCCAAAATGAATTTTTTATTAATTTAGACCTGAACCCTAAATGAATAAGGAAAAAAAAAAACCTGAACTAAATACGTACTACCTTTATTAATTTAACTGAAACATAACGAAGTTGTTAGCAAAGGTACAGGAGTTTTCCAGGATTCTTCGGGTTTGGCATAAATAGACATTGTTGAAAATCAAAATTTGTTCAAATTATCACTTCTTGCTTAGCAACAGCTGAACTCGTAACAAGCATTATTTTTTGAGCAGCAACAGCCAATTTGCACTAATGACGTTATTAAAGGATTTCTGTAAAACCCATACCCTTGCTTACACCTTAAAACAAAAAAGGTAATATCCAAAAATAAAATTTATAATATGAAAAGAAATCTACCAAATTATTTTTATTGATTACATTTCTTTTCTCCACATTTCTATAATTAAAATCGCTCATCTGATTGACTACAATTATCATCTTCCTTTCTAAGATTAATCTCCCAGCGGTTCTTAAGCCAAGTATTTAGGAAAACGTAAAAATACAGATTCGTTCAATATTTTTAAAATAAATCTCAGTTGGGATTTGAAAACTGTCCCGTGAAAACAGGAACGGTTTCTAAAATACCTATAACGTGATATGTGAAAAGAGGACCTAAAGCGCCTATCACGTGATAGGTGAAAAGAGGACCTAGAGCACCTACCACGTGATCGGCGTGGTGGGTCTGAAGGCACCAGTCCTGTTGTTAGTGAAAAGAGAACCGTTTCAGAACAGGCGAATGGTTTCATTGTTCATGATATTTGTGAAATATTCAGCCATTTAGCTTTAATTATCGTCGTTATATGTAATCAAAATTATATTCGAAGAAAGCGAGAAAACAGCTTCGTGAACCTTTCGCGGTTGATTTGTGAACAATATTACATATTTTTGATTTATTAAAAAATCGGTTTTAAAAAGAACTTTGAATAATTAAAATATATAAATTTTCTTGGTTTCTTTAAAATATCCGTTCAATTTTAACAAATTTATCATCCGACTTCTTGATTTTTATACCCTCCACCATATATGGTGAGGGTATATATCAGTTTGTCATTCCGTTTGTAACATGTCGAAATATAGGTTTAAGACCCCATAAAGTATATATATTCGTGAACCTTATGCAATTTTAAGTCGATTTAGCGATGTCCGTCTGTCTGTCTATCTGTCTGTCTGTCTGTCTGTCTGTCCGTCTGTCTGTTGAAATGGCGATCACGACGCAAAGACGCAAGCGGGGGTGCCTATTTTTACCAGATTATTGAACATCCTCCCGAGCAGTTTGGTATTTAAAATGAGCAAAATCGGTTAAGCGGTTCAAAAGTTATGAGTGAAAATCTGAAGGTACCTCTAAATTTTCCATACAAATTTGTACAATTTTTCTGTATCTATTTTTTTTTTTCTGTTAAGTAAGTAAAAATGTTATTAAGTCTTCTTATTGTTCGATTACATAGTATGAGAATAATAACATTCTTAGAGCTATATGTGTGTTACTCTAATAGCTATGTTAACGTAAGAAGCAACAATGTTAAAGTCGCTAACAGAGCAGACGTCTGTAATTAACATTACTAAAACTAAATAAATAACATTACTAAAACTAAATAACAAAAGTTCGTTACATAAATTGACAAAACATATTCATATTTCAGTTCATGCAAATTTTGGTATATACGTATATCATCTTCCCTATGGTGGAGGGTATTCAAAGATTCGGCACAGCCAAATTTAAATTTTTTACTTGTTTTTAAAGGATTTTTCAAAATTATTATAAATTATTTGAAAAATAACTTTAGAAAATTAAATAAATAACTCGGGAGTTCTATAGTTTTGTTATTATATCGCATCGGGTTTTAATATTTTTGTATTTTTTTTTTCTAATATTTATTTGATTTTTTGTAAATACAAAAAAAACCAGAAAAAACTGTTTGTGGAGTATTACAATTATTTACAATAACTTAAAAGCATGGATGGTAATTAAAGCGATGTGGTAACGGTGTAATTTTAATTAATTGTTTCGGTATTGGTATTTAATTATTTCGGTAACGGTATTTTAATGGTAACGGATTTTCAGTTATTTCGGTAACGATACTTTAAAGGTCATCTTATTTTAGTTATTCCGGTTTTGGGATTTTAAGGATAGCGGCAGTTCCAATGCACAAAATAGTTGAAGCTTTTTAGGTTATACACTCACAATATTATTTCGTTCAAAATAATCTAAAATATATATTAAATTAATCAAAAATACAATTAAAAAGAGGACTACTGATTTTTCATTTTATTCAGCCCATTTTGTTGTTTATTTTCAATCATTGTTTAATAATCGACAAAAGTAATAAAAACAATAGAAAGTTGTTTAAAATAACCATAAATTTTTATCTGATAAAAAGTAGAAAAAAAAAACGATTTTTGAGTTTGTTTCTTAAATTGAAGTTTTTTTTTTTTAATTTGTATGAAATCTTACAAAACACAACACACACAGATATTTTATTATTTTCTTGTGTGTATTTATATTTAAATAATTTCTTGTAATTTTTATTGAAGTAATTTTGTATATATACAAACTATTTTGTTAAAAAAACAAAAAAAAAATATATCAATTTGAATTTTTAAAAACAGAAAACAGAAATTTTTACATTTAACAGAAAATATCAACTCCTACTGAATGTCTGTAAATTTTTATAGTTTGTTTTTTGAATGACTGATTCAAATAGTTAAAAAATATATTTCTATGAATTTCAATTGATTCTTCTTTTAAAAACAAACTTTACGTATTACTTTTTAAATAAACTACAGTCGGTAACGGAAAATATATAGTGAGTGTAGTACAGCTATGATATTTTACTTCGGTGGGGTTAAGTGCAATGAAACACCGAAGGAGGACATTGCGATATGTATGATGGAAAAAAAACTCATACATATTTTATTTCTAAATTGACGATATCGTCGCCGGGTATCGAATCCGCAACCTTCTGTGTAACAGTCCAACCCTATAGAAATACTTTTAAATATTTTTATGAGTATTCCTATAGGGGTACTTTTTGGTTAGGAAGTTAATTGGACATTTTTTGGAAACATTTTAAAAAAGACCTGCTGTATCGGTATTTTAAGAGTAAGGCTATTTTCCATTATTTCGGTAAAGGTATTTAAGGGTAATAATATTTCAGTAACGGTATTTTACAGGTAAAGGTTTTTTAATTATTCCAGTAAAGGTATTTTAGTGATAATGATATTTTAGGGCTTCCGATTTTCCAGTTATTTCGGTTACGGTATTTTAGGTGTAACGATAGTCAGTTGAAAGGGTTTTGAATTGATAACGGTGTTTTAGCGTATTGCCTGCCAACCCTGCTCAAAAGTCATGTACATTCGTTACATCTTTTCCATCTCTGGTATTTTTAAAAATTTGTTGTAATTTAGTATTAGGTTTCTTAATTTTTTTTCAATTCTTCAATTACATGATCTTTTGCGTTTACTTTGTGACATGCTCTTTTGCGTCAGTCCAGTGACATGACACCCTCCTGGAACAAGCCAATGTTTAAGTCACCGGTCCCTTTCATATACATAAGAACCGGCCAGTCGCTATCACAATGAACCGGTTACATGTCGTATCGTGTGATAGGTTCCTTTCTCGTAGGGTTTTTAATCATTTAAAAACAAATGTACGAATAACTTATTTAATAAACTACAGTTAGTTACTGTAAAAATTATTTGAGTGTACATAACTACAGTTTTCTTCTATCGGAAATATAATAAATTCTTGAAACTAAAAATGTGTACATAAATTCTTTGAAATTCGCATCTAAGTATACGGATGTTGTATGTATGTACCCTGTGCGAAAAAATAGCCAGTTGAAATATGAGCATTTATCTGGTGAACGTTACAAACAGCAACTGTCTGAAAGTACATACCCACACTGTTACTGGTAAAACTGGACCCTTTTGAATGTACCTACTCTGTGACCTATTGCATGACCGGTGAAAAGAAGACCGGTCTGACAAAACTTACTGGTGAAAAGAGTGAGGTGGTACAAATATTTCTGCGAAAACTACAATTTTTTTTTTAATATCTTCGCAATAAATAAATTTATTGAAATACACAAATAAACCTAAAAAGCCCTAAGGGTCACATTTGCACATAACTGGCATATTATTTTTAATTATTTTTTAATTTTAATTTTTTCATTTAAGTGCTCTTTAAATTTTTGCCAGTTTTTGTTTTAAATTTTTTCCACTTTTTATATACAATTTTTTTGGCTTTAAATTTTTTTTGACTTTTTTTATTTTGTTTAATCTTTTTTATTTACAAAAATTAGAATTTCGTTTAATTTTAATTATTAATTTAGATTGAGTTTTTTAAACATATTTTTATATTTTCTGATATTTTAATGTAGACAGAAAAAAGTATCACAAAATTATTAAAAATATTTGTTAAAATTTAAATTCAATTTCTAACAATTTTTTGTTTGTAAATTGTAGTTTTTCATATAAAAATTCCTTGAAAATAAAAATTTAAGTTACAAGAAAATAACATAAAGTTTTTTGTATTAACAGATTCCATTGTTGGTGCCTTTTTAAAAAATATTTTTTTTTTTGTATTTACAAAAATATTCTATGGGAGAATTTTGTAATTTTTTTGTGTGTAATTGTCAAAATTTAAGGTGATTTTTAATTGTTGTTTCCGCATTTTAACAATCCTTGTTTAATTTAAAAATAATTTTTATTTCACTTTAAATTTTGTTTTTATTGTTTTAGTCAATTGACCTCAAGGAACCTATCCTGTAACTGGTCACCCGGGATCATATGGCTAAGTCTGTTGAATTTTAGCTACAATTAGGTTCTACTGACGCCCAGTCGATTTTATCCAATTCTTACTTTATTAATTAACTGAGTGTGTCAAAAGTATGCCCTTTACGCCAGCTCTAAGACTGATTATTTTTCATTAGTCTTGTGACAGGTTCTTTGGTGTTAGTAATGTGACAGGTTGCAACAGTCATATGTCATATCACAAAGTGAAATACACCCCCTTCCTATGACAGGCCTATGTTAAATTTACCGTTCCTTTTTATATAAAACAATCGGTCCAAGGACTGCACACTGGTTGCACTTGTATGAAGGAGAGCGACAAAAATAGTTTGAATTAAGATATCATTTTGAAATTTACACAGTATATTTCTGATGATATAAAAACGACATCCTGTATAAATGGGCGTGGTCGCTTGCTTCCACCGCCCATTTTTTATATTTCTGTTAATAAGGTATTCCTTAAAATGTATGTATGTTTTTCACCATAAGCAATTAAGCACTTTATTGTTATAAAATTAGAGATAACAAATATATATTTCAAAACTATTTTAAAATATAAAAAAAAATATTTTATATGTACCTAAAAACATTTTGTTTTTAAATTTGCTACTCTTGCAGCAATTCAATTGCAGATTTTAAGAACGTACTTTTCTTCTTACATGGCAATTTTCGCTGACCTGAAATGAATGGATCTGAACTCAATAGTAACATAAAATTTCTAGAATTGCAACAAACACGGATTTATTGTTGCAATTCTAGAAATTTTCCGAGTGTGTTGGAGCCTATACCTTTTAACATCTTTATTTTTGGCCTCCGCAGCTTCCTCTGAAAGCTCCTCAATTGATACTATAGCGTCGTCAATTACTTCAGAAGCGTGAAGTAGGATCTTGTGTACTGAAGGTGGGAGATAAAACCAAGGGTATTTCTCTACAAGCCCTAAAGCAGTATCAAGCGCGAATTTTTTAAATTTATCAGTGTTTATTTTGTAGCCTGATGACATTGCTTGCAGTAATGTTGCACATCTGGTTATGAGGTCCTCATCAACCCCAGTTATTTCAGCAGTCAAACCAGGATTACTAAAAAATCGTCTTGCGGTGTTGCCGTCATTTGACGACCCACTTCCTCCTGGTTTAGGCTTGTCAACTAACAAACCCATCTCAGATCTAAACTTGCTTTGAATTTCTCTTTTTCTTTCCATAAATTTATTCTTTTCACCTTTTGACATAATATGAATGTAAGGGTGACAACCCAAACTCATAATGTTCTTTGTACACCACTTTTTTTTAGACATGTTTCTATATCATTCATCTCTTTCGGTTTTGCTTTACATATGTAACATTTAGCAGATGACGTTTGACTTAAAGCGTTGCATACTTTACCATCAACCATAGTCAGTTGCAATTTGTGTTCAACATATATTTTCTGATCCGATTTAAAATACTCTTGTGTATTTCAGCATATACATTTTCTGCTTGAAATAATCTCTCTCTGCAATACAAACTTGAGATGTTTCTTTTTTAAATTGAAATAGAATTGGTCTGCAGTACCGAGTCGACGATGGCCGAGGATTTTTCCATATTATTTTTGCATCTTCAGGTTTTGCGGATTTTGTCACTAGTTGAAGGGGCACGTAAGATGTTACAAATAAGCAATTGTCATGAAGAGTGTTGTTATTAAAACGTTGTTTATACTCATTATAACCAGAGCTACCATCAAATCCCCATTTTGCTATCAACACAAGGTTGTAAACATTAATATCAGATATGTCTTTCCATACTTCACATTGTAGATCTTCTTTAGGTGACGAAGATATGGTGTTCAGTCTTAAAGAAACGACTTCTTTGGTAGTCAGCCAGTCTGACTGATTTTTTAAGACCAGTGATTTTGTACGATTATTTTTTTTCCAAATGTTAACAATTCTGTCGCATAAATATTGTATACGTTTCAATAATTCAGAAAACGCACCTTCCTCGCATTCAAAATCAATGTATTTGACAACTTTGTCGAACACTTGCTGGGCTTTCACCGAATTCGAACCTTTTTTAGAGCACCAAATCTCGAAAACTGACAGGCGAGGAAATATGCATTGGCGGAATGTTTCTATGTAAAAAAAGTACAAATACCTTTCAATAACAACAAAAATATCACTCTGGTTAAATCAAACAACATTCGTTACATATACTAAAAACACATTAAACACACAATATATAAAAAAAGAGGCAGATTCAGGCACTTAAATAAAACATAATCTTAAACTGAATACATTTGTTAACATTTACAAAATAATTTGGTTAGTCAGAGAGAGTCTGAAACTATTTAAAACTCTAAGTAACTTTTACGTAAATTAGCAAACCATGAAGAAAAAAGTACTTCTTCAAAATCTGTATTTTACTAAAACAACAACACAATTTTTAAACTTATTTTTTCTTAAAAACAATGGCAATACCATTTACATTAATTTCCATTTTTAATAATTTTAGTAAGCACTTTAATAAACTTTATTTTAACAATTGAAGTTCCACTTTGTTTTGTTTGTTCTTTTAATCAACTTTTTACTTCAATGAATATTCACACTTTAGTTGTTTATATTTCAAAACTACCGTTAGAAATTATCAAAACAAATTAAGAAGAGGGAAATTGGATGACATTAGAGCCTATTTAATTTGCTAAAACGCCAATATATTAAGACAATTTTTTTTATTTTTGTCGTATGGGCGCAACCACAGTGGACTGGTCCCCTGTCCCAATTGTCCATTCACATGACATGTCCTGTGGCAGGTCCGTTTCCCACAGGGTATTTTCGTATATTGCTTTGAATTCTTTAGTTTGTTGACATAACAATTTAAATTTTTTTCATATTATATAACATAATCAACATACTCATTCATGCATGCATGTTTTATCATGTCTGTAATGTGATGATGTCGATGATGACAATGATGGTTATTGGTTATGTATGTTATGTCTCAATAAGCCAAGGCAACTAAAGGGAAAAATAGTCATAAATAACAGAAATTTTATAGATATTCAACCGAGGCTTTTAGCCTGCATTTTATTGTTTATCCATGAAATATCAAATGGTATTGGAGTAATAAAAAAAAAGAAATTATACAAGAACAAGACGAAAAAAAAGTAGTAACAACAAGATGTTCAAATATGACAGTTATCGACAACATTTTGTTAGAAGTGCATAAAAGAGATTGATTACTTGAAACCTAGTAAAATGATTCATCAAAATGATGAATTGTACAACAACAAAAAATAATAATAAAATAGAAAAATATCGAAAATTTATTTTAAATATATTTTGTTTATTAAAGAAAAATAAATGTATGTAAAAAAAACAAAACACTAAAACAATGTTAATAAAATATTTATTTATACACATATAAATATTTAAAAAATTTTATATTTACCGCTGTTTTTTTTTCTTTAATTTTGATAAAATTAGTATTCACTATGATGTATTTGCTTATGGCAAATATTTTCTTAGGCACTGATCCGTAATACAATTTGTTCTGTTTTTTTTTTATTGTGGCCATAAAAAAAAACAAGTGGTTTTAAGGTTTATTTTATTTAAATTACATATTTTATACTATTTGAGTTTTATTTTGTAATGGTTTTTCAGTGAATATTTTTATTATTTTTTTTATTTCCGAATTTATTGGTATGCAAATTTAACAAATAACACTTGCCAGTTATAACATACAAATAAAATATGAAATTGCAAAATAAATATGTATACATTCATATACAACTTAGGCAATTTTTCATATATAATGTGATATTTGTTATATATTTTGATTAACTAAACAAGGGCTCGAAATTTTTAAGGGCTCCGCTAAGTCATAAGTTAATTCCAGTGAGGGGTTTTATTTGCTATTGATAATACTCTACAATATCTAAGAATACTCTTCTTGGGGAGATTTAGTTTTTAAGTTTGCTACAAAAAAAAAAACAAAAAAAAAGAAAGGCATAGAAAATTGGTCTACAAACTTAAATTTTACAGTTTTCTTTCCGGGTTTTAAAGTTAAATTTTGTTAAAAACAATTAAAACAAAAGTTTTAACTTTGGACGAGTTTTTTTTTATATAGGTTTAGGATGTATAGAAAAATTTCAATTAAATTTTTTAATAAAATTTATTAATTAAACAAAAAACAAAAACAAAAAAAAACTACAATTGTAAAAAATTTTAAGTAAAAAGTAAGTACACTCAAAATAGTTTAAAGTTCAAAATAGCTAAAAATGTATTTTAAAATAAATAAAAAATCACTTTAAAACTTAATGTACCAATTTTTTATTTAAAGCTTTTACTTTAAATGAAAAGTTATTTAATTTATTTAAATGTTAATAAATTAACTTACAATACACATACGTAAACAATAAATAATTTTTTATTTATTGTAAATAATCACAAAATATTCTTAATTCCGTAAAAACAAATGATATATCATAATTATATTTGCTTGAACTGTTAATTAATTAACTACAAATCCTGGAAAAAAGTAGTGATATTTCTTTTTATTTCGATTTCTAAACAGTTAACAAATTAACTACCAAAATCCGTTTGTCGACTATTTTAGGTGACTTTTTGGTGATATAGTCAACAAAAGGTCTACACTTATTACATTCGCTTTTCTTTTGGTGACCTTGTCAACAAAGTGTCTACACTTTTTACATTCATACATTAAACGAAATTATTTAAAATTAAATAAACTGCAGTCAGTTACTGTAAAAATATTTTAATTGTATCGTATATCGATTGATTTTAACTCATGCATATATAAATAAAAATGTCGCAAATAGTTTTGTACCAAACAATATAAATTTCAAAGAAAAGTAATAAAACATCGCGTAAGGGGGTTGCTTAATTTGATTTAACTTTTTTATTTCTTTGAATTTTTTGCCAAAATTTTTCAGCATATTGAAATATTTAAAAAAAAAATACTTCCACGTGTTTCCCATGCCATTAAAAAAGCTGCAAAGAAATTGAGTTAAGTTCTTATTTAACACTGTTGAAAGGTGGCTTGAAGACTGGAAAATAAAAATAAATGCCACAAAGTGCGTTCACTCCACTTTTACGCTGAGAAAAGATAGCTGTCCCCGTTTAACAATTAAAAACCCTATTGTTCCAATACAGAACCATGTTAAATATCTTGGAATGCACCTTGACCGTCGTCTAACATGGGCACACCATATAGATTCTAAGTCCGCTAAAATAAAATTGAAATCTGCTCAATTATACTGACTCATAAACAATCGGTCCACATTTAACTTAGAATCCAAAATATTAATCTGTAAATCTATAATTAAACCAATTTTGACATATGACATTGAAAAGCTACAAAGAAGACAATAAAAGATTTTACGATTCATCACTGGTTTATTCGAAACCAGAACATTCACGACGACCAACTTCAAAAAATATGTTGCCAAGTTGGCAACTCATCCTAATCCCCTTGCTCAAAACTTGCTGACTTTTTCAGGTCATAGGCGTCTAAAGAAATTAGATACCTTGGACCTTGTTTAAAACTATCATTGTAGACCCAGGCTCGCACGGGTAACAAGCCAAGAGAATATAAGATGTAAGGTTTGATAACTTATTGTAAATTTTCTTGAAGAAAAGTTTCAATAAAAAATAATTCAAAAAAAGTTCTGATGTTCCAATTTTACTAAACTTATTGAATGAATAAAAATTTTTAATGACCAACAGTATGCCAATGTTGGCAAGTTTGTTCCAACTAACGGTTGTTCGCTGTAAGCAATCGAGTAACAATACAAAACTGTCAAGATGGTTAATGTCACATTCTACCAACTCCTTATCAAGCATCGCCGATGCTTTGCCAGCTCTGTGCAGACTGTATTTGTCTGGTTAAATGTGAAAAAAAAACACTAAAAATTAAAAACATCGTTAAAACAAAAAAATTAATTTAAAAAAAAACAAACTGAAATTAGAAAAAATCGCTAAAATATTAAAAAATTTATGAAATTAGAAAAAAAAATTGCAAAAAATTCCCCAAAACGAAAAAATCGCTAAAATTAAAAAAAGAAATTGCCAAAATTAAAAAAATCGATGAATTAAATAAAAACTATTAGATTTAAAAAAGTCTATTAAATAAAAAAATTGACAACTAAGCAAGATTGATTAAGGTAGACAAAATTGCAGTTCCTATGTAGTATTAAGACACTCTGATAATACAAAGTGTACTGGTTCGGCTGGTGCGGGGGGTGGGGCTATGGGATAAGTATTTTTTTTAATTACGTGATAATAAAAACTAATGCACTTCGATAACAATACAAATTAATAAATCACTCTGTGGATGTTTAATAATAAAAAAACACGGTGCTATTTTTGCGATTTTTATTTATTTTAATTTTGAAATTTACTGCTAGTAACAGTAAATTTACCAGTTTGGTAGGAAATTTTATATACTTCATGTAGTAAAAACAAGTGTTAAAATAAGTTTTACTTTCTGGGAAGTTATTGGTGCAAGTAAAAAAAATGCACACCCATTTATTTTGACTTATTTTGTTCTATTATTGGTTTCAAAATTGCATATTTATTATCATTATTTTTTATATTTTTGATTTGAAATTAGAAGGCGACGGCTACAAACAACTAGTAGTATTATATTGTACAGAAATTAGTAATACAAATTTTTCTCATTATTTTCCTTTCTTTTTTATAGGGAATTGCAAGGATAGGAAGAACTAAACAGCTTTAAGGTATAATTAAAATATTTATAATTTACTAGCGGGACAGCAAGCTACATTGGTAGAGTATTTTATATGTTGTTTTGCCCAGACTAAGGGCTTGATAGAGTCTCCATTTGATTATGAATAAGAAATAAAGTACCTCAAAATAAAATACCCCGTAAATGCGAATGCTTTTTAGAAACTTATACAAAAAAATAGTAGATGGGAAAGCATAAGCTCAAGGCTGATTAAAATTTAGGATTAAAAAAAAATGTATAATTTCTAAGTAGAAATAGAATAATTTTTATACCATAGAAACCGGTTCAAAAAGGCAATTGTTAACTTTATTACCGGTATTTTTAAATATCTAAATATATCTGGATGAAAATTAATTTTTGTTTTTAAGGATTTTTATCATATTTTGATCATATTCAAACTTGGCATTAAGGTCTGTCCTCTATTGTCCTGACAAAATCTCTTTGGTTGGAAATGTGGAATTATGAACAAAGTGAATAAGAGATACCTTTTGGAATTTTCTATAAACGCTTTGAAAAAATGTGATTAAAAGCAAAAATTGTGCGCATTTAATCACCCATTCCAATCCGCTGGAACTAAGATATTGTTACGACTTTTCCTTTTAAAATTGTTGATTTATTTCCTTTAAATAAATCTTGTTCTTTTCTTATTGCAAATAATAAACTCCGTTCAAATTATTTTATAGCTACTCTGTATTTAAATACAAATTAAAAAAAATCACACAAAAGACTTTATTTAACTCTATTATGTTTACATTTCCAAAGAATACACAATTCAATTAATCGTCAATGCTTTCTCCTTGGCATTTTATTATCAACTACCTGCCATGTCCCCCTTGCTGACGTTTTTATATGTGCGGGTTAAAATAACTAGAATTTGGCAGCACCGTCTGGAAGCTGCATACTGGCAACTTTGAGAATATTCTTTTGAAGTTTGACAGAAGAAAAATTAGTTATGGTGAGGGGCTGCCATTTAACAGTTTTATATTTCTGGGCTAACATATGGGGATTTATGTTTCTACGAGTAAATGGAAATTGATAAATTAAAATTCCGTAACAATATAGAAATTTGTACTCTGCAATTCTGGTGAATACACGGATTATGACGGGGTTTTTGAAAATTATTATGGAGATATTTAAAAATGTTTTCCCGATGGTATGACCTAATTCACTGATAAAGTTGTTTTTATAAATATCAATAAGAACGTGGTAAAAGTGGAAAAGTGCCACCTAGATCACCTAACCCAACAGCTGGAGCTAGGAACTTGAAGTTTGGCGTAAATCGAAAGTACACTGATAAACTTTTCGTTTAGAATATTAATGAATTTTCATTAACTGCATAAAAATTCATTTTTTATTTGAATAATTTTTATCAGTCTTTTTATTATAAGAAGCGTATTTTTACTGATTTTTTTTTATGTATCAAACGAAATATTTTAATTAAAAAAATTTAGTATATCAAAGCTTTATAATTAACAAGTATTTTGTGAAAATTTTTATTTAAAAGTTTTAAAATTCTCTAAAGAAGAAGTTATCTCTAAAGAAGAAGTTATCCCGGTGAGAATTACTTATGACTGGTTAATCCGAAATTTTAAAACCAATATTTTTACGCTTGAACGAAGGAAAAATAAAAAAAATTAAAATTAGATGTGCAGAGATAAAATCATGAAGTCACCGAGCCAAATTTAGCATCTGCAAAGCTGCAGATGTTGCGAAACTTTTAATACGTAATCATTGCAGCTTCACAACTCGTCCACGTGAGCTTGATTGGGTGGCTCGTTAATTTTAATTCTGCATATCGTATGTTTCCACAAGGCGCACTTTTTCATTTTTAATAACATTTTTTCCACACTTTTTTAGGGAGGCACGTTCCAAGAAAAAATTCCAGGGTGCACATATTTTAATATTTCCTTATTTTTCCAGGTCTTATTTGTCCCGTTTTATTACCTAGTCAGTGAATTTGCCCATGCTCTCAGAAAATACAAATCAATTTCAAGTTTCTTGCAGTTATCGCGAAACTGTTCCGCTTTGAACCGCCCATTTTTTACCAGGTTTCCGATGAAAATTCCAAAAAGTGATATAGTCCATACCCAGAGGAACATATATCATCGGATTATTATTAGTTTGACTTATAGGCAAAATAGTTGTTATCTAGAAAAACGATAAAGGAGATTTAAATTTTTTTAATTTTTTTATGTAAATTGAGATAAAAATTGATACTGAATATCTCAGATATGATACAAAATATCTTAAAATGATTTCGGAATTAGAAGGGGCATATTTTTATTATAGATAATCTACTAACTTAATTTTTCAAAAATGGTTGGTGGGTAAAAGCAATGATAAGCTGAATATATTTAAAATTGTTAAGCAGGCAGTCAACGAGAGACTTTTTCTCTTATTGTCCTTTGTGCGGATTTCCAAAAATATCGTCTATGCGGATGTCTACACCAAATCATAGTTCCTAGAGCTAGCGGTTTGGCAGGGCGATATTGAGTCAGTCAGCCAGTAAATCAGAAACATCATATACAATTTATTACTTAATTTTGCTAATTTAATTTGAAGCTTCTCCGAAGCACTCAAATGGCCGAGAAAATAACTTCAAAAAACAACTCAGTGTACAAACATAATCCAAGGAACCCAAATTTTGTTTGTACTATTTGATGTTTAAAATTCTGCATGTTTTTTTTGAAAAAAAGAAAATAAAAATTAACGATTTTCCTAATTTACATTTGCAATTTTGTAAACCAAAAACATTTAAATTAAAAATTTTATTTTAAGGATGTGTGGCAACTCAATTTAGAGTACATGTCTTTTGAACTAAATTATTTGAAAATCTAAACTGAATTTGTTGTAAATTTTTGAAAATTAAAAATGTTTGTTTTGAAAAGTAAAATTAATTGATTTCTATAAGAAGTTTTGTATCTCAAATTATTTTATAATTGTCTTTTTATAAATTCGCCTAACTTTTTGTGAAAAAATTCAAAAAATTTTAAAACACTCTATGATAAACTAAATATAATGTCAAGATGGGATTCTGCACACTTCGGGCTAAATATTTGGGAGCTGTAAGTATGACAGAAGAATAAGTTAATTTAGATTCAATTAAGCCAGTCCGCACACAGCCTAAATTATTAAAAAATTAAATTGTTGATGGAATTTTTTATTAAAAAATAATACAAACGAAAACATATTTGCAGAAATTTTAAAGATATAAAAAGTTTTTATATAATTTTTTAGTAATATATATTACCGTTTCCCTTAAAACTTTGTTTAATTTTTAATTTTTTAAATATATGTTACCATTTTCCAACATCGAAAATTATTTTCAAAGCGACGAGCTTAACCTCGCCAACATCCTAAAGTTTTATAATTATGCTGTTAATGTGCTCTACTGAGCTAAGGTCTACCCTAATTTACCCTAATTTTGCTTGTAACTTTCGAAAGTTGTTCAACTTTTTCAGCATAAAAGGAAATCGTTCTAATCCTTTTGTGGATGATATTAATGATGTTGCAAAATCATCTATATGTTGAAAAAAGCATGTGCCATCAGTCGGCAATAAATGGTAGCTCTTCAAAATCTGTCACTCTGTTTTTCCATAAAACGAAAATTAAGAGGATTTTCGTTTTTGGGCTTTCAGCCTTAACGTAATTGCAAAGTTTTTGTATTGGATTATAAACGACAAACATACTAACATAAGGCGACCAACCGATTTAGTGTGCGTTCAGAAACAAAGAAATTATGACATTACAAACATCAACAGGTCCATGCGTGCAGATCATGAAATTTAATATTTTTTGAAGAGCACATCCGTAGTTTGAGAAATAACTAGTGGCAACCCTGTGTGATCGGTAAATATCAGTACTACTAATATTGTGTGTAAGTGCTAAATAGATCGAATTATTATTTTGGTGCCGAGAGCCATTTAAGTTTAAATTTTGTTGATTTTCATAGGTTTTTCAAGCTTAACTTGCAATAGAACCAAAAGGGATAATCCGATCGTTTTAGCACTTTCACAAAAAAATAGTGCCTATAAACCCTATGATATAAGCCAAATTTCAACCTTCAATTCTTTAAACTGCGGATGTGCCAATCATTAAAAAAATTAATTTTTAGCGTTTTGTGGAGTAAAAAGTGCCTTAAAGCTAAAAACGTCATCCAATCTATTTAGCACTTTCACATAATAATTGCATTGATCATACGGAGAATTTAAGATATATTTGATGCCATAATTCTCGAAACTGCGGGTGTGCCTTCCATTTTTAATTTGCCTTTCAGCGAATTTTGGAGAAAAAATTTGAAAAAAAATTAAGATAATTGTTATCTTTAACCTTAATTTCTCCAAAAAGCAGATGTTTTGGACAAAATTGGAACACAAATTAGGACTTAAAATGGAAAGCTTTTTCGAAAACGTGTGTTTGCATCCCCCAAAAGTTAAAAATTTTACCTTCTAAAAATTCTACGGTTTTTGGCTTATAACTTTTTCAGCACTTGAAAAAAATGATGCACGCGAGCAGATTATTTATTTTTAATGTGTTTTTAAGAAGTTGGCGCTAAAATAAAACGTGTGCCACTTAATTGAAATTTTTCATTTTTCAAAATTAAAATCGTACTATTTCGTAGATTTTCCCATATCTAGGGGTTACTTCCAATCAAATTATCCCATAAGACATGTATGATTTTTTTCCAATCAACATATTTGATTTTTCGCCTTTTTATTATGTAATATTAAATCCTGCCTTTATTTTACATTTCTATATTTATGTATATATGAATGTAATAAATATGCTTTAGGGTTGAATATTGCATTTTAACATTTTATCATATATTTTTGATTCCATTTTCTCTTTATATCACATATTATTCAGATAAAAAAAATATAAGCTGCGTCAAAGCGTACACCCAGAAAATAGATTTGTGGTGACAATCGAATTTGTTGCCATATGAATGGTTCAGTTGTAGCAACAGAACTTTTCGGTTATAACCAACAAATTATCATTAAAGCAACTGCAATTTTGTTGGCACAGTCAAATTACTCATGTTACAATTAGTTTTCGAACCATTCGATTGACTAAAAAATTCAGTTGTTGGTACAAATCTGTTTTCTATGTGTATGAATGTAATAAATATATTTTGATTATTATATGTACGGTATACAATTGCCAGATTTTTCTTTACAACATACAATAAAATTCATTTGTAGGTACATATTTTAGGGTGACAATGAAAATTTATCTTTTTAAATTTTCGTTAAATTTATGGGGTGAAAATTTTAACAAAATTGAAAACACATAGCTTTACTTTAAATTACTTGCCGTATGATAAGGAAAGTAACCCAAACTAAAAACTATAATTTCTTTGAGACCTGAGTATGTGATAGAAAAAAGAGATTTAAGAACAACCTGTTGTACTTTTTCGGCCACCTCGGTGATCTAGGGAGTGAAATAGGTTAAGTTAAGAGTGCCAAAATATTATGGCTTCTATTTTGATACTCCACTAAACGATAACAATTTCCATGGATTTGATGCTCTAAGATCATAAAAATTTTGAAAGACATAAAGCCAAGAAAATTAAATCTTCTTTTAGAGAGTATTTAACATTTTCGCTGGAAGTGAAACAAAACCTCGACAGATTCTCGGCATCATCCACAAGTATTTATATATTTACCCAAGGAATTTGTTTTTAAATTCAAAAGATGTATTTCAAATGTTAGCTTTTTAACTTAATGATTTGCTATCAAAAAAACTTTTTATTGAAGATTTTTTAGAGAGTCATGGAAAAGAAGTGTTTGATTGAAAGACCGGAATTAGAATAATTTTTACAACATTTCGCTCAATTACCAGCAAATCCTTCAAACATTTCATTAAACTGAGTTTTGGTCCACTATTTATTATTCCAAGGGTCATTTTAAAATAATATTAAAAAATCGCAGCGGTGATATAAATTTATTCAAGGATTTTATTTGAATATTCTCCTGTTAAAAAAATTATCTACAATTCACCCAAAATACATTAATGGCACATTGTTTATTAAACACTAATTTAAATTACCTTTGATATGTTAAGATGTTGCAGCAACTATATTTAATATAAATAGTAATACATTTTTAATAAGCCAATAACCTTAATGTGGTTGATAGAGGGTATTGCATTCAAAAATAAATCTTTTGTTTAAAACTAAAAAAAAGTACTAAAGTCGATTTTTTTCGTATGAAATTTTCCCGTAAAAAACTTCTTCAATAATTTTTCGTTATTTTTTTTTAACGTCAAATACATTAATGCTATTTTTCTAATAAAAAATTATTTAATAACCTTGATATGTTAAGATGTAGGAGATACTTTGTTTAGTAGTAATACATTTTTAGAAAGGCAATAACCTTAATGTGGTTGATAGAGGGCATTGCATTCAAAAATAAATCTTATGTTTAAAACTAAAATCATTTTTTTCGTCTGAAAATTGTCAAAGATGAATTTCTCCATGAAAAAGAAATTTTCAAGAAATTGGTTTGTAGAGGATATTAACTATAATCTCTCATTATAGATCTTTAGTTTAAATAAGCTTAAACCCCCTTGAAATCCTTTTTTGACCCCGGCTTAAAAGCCAAGACAGCTCGATCTTAGATATTTTTCTGTCTATCACTACTTGTATCATTAATATTCTAGGGTTTCAATAAAAATATTTCCCATAATATTCATTGCCACCATAATATATATGTTAAAATACAATATAAAGATTGTCTATTTTATTCTTATGCAGCCAAATATATGACATTTAAATGTTGAAATTGATCATATTCTTCTTGTTAATACATTCTCTTTATATTTTCCCAAAAGAAATGAATAAAATGTTGTTTTCCAGTTAACACCTTTTAGTCAAAATAAAAGCCTTTATTATATTATTTCCCTAGCAAAGAGATTCTATTTTCCCAGAATTTTACGTTATTTATTACATTTTACGTGGAATTATATGAAAATATAGGTAAAAGAATTTTTATTTCTACAAAACTGGAATCAGCAGCAGTTCCAAAAATGATTGCTGAATTGGAAATAGCTATAACTGAGGAGATAAGAAGAATTCCTATTAGTATGTCTGTCAATACAGTTAATTCTTTTCCAAAACCTCATCAACGGGTAATTGATGTAAATGAAGGTAACTTTGAACAATTTTTGTATTAGAACTGCTTAACAAATAAACAATCAGTCATCTTATGGATTTCTTTTTAAAAAAGGCGCAACTAAGTTGGGAATTCCCTGTAGTCAAATTAAATTTGAGTCCAGTAAAAAATTACAAAATAATTTTCAATATAGAGATTTTTTTCAATGTTTACAATCAGCATCCCGATAAAGCAGATTATTACTTTTAGCTAGATTGATGATAGTATTTTGTATCAAACAAAAAATTTCATCACATCCTGAAGTATTTATTTTTTTATTCCCCACGGTGCTTTACAAACCTACATATAAGTATTATTAAAGCACGCACCATGTGTGTGTCATTCAGTATTTATAATGAATTGATTTTTTTTTCATAACATTTTTCCATACACCCTGAAATTTATATATACTTTCTTATTTAAAATAAAAAAATATTGCTGCCTGTAGAATTTTTATTTAATTTGATTTAAATTTTAAGCTGTTAAATTTACTGCAACATATTATTATTTTTTGTAGAAACCTGGTTTATAAACACGCATTTGAATCATGATAATTAGCTTTGATAAATAATGTGTGTACCGAAAAAGTTTAATCACTTGTTTGCGTCGTGAAATTAAAAGGCCACTTCTTCCCTTTTTTATTCCATTTCTACAATGGTCCTATTAAAAATTCCACAAAGTATATCTTCAGTGAATTAAAATTTCTAAGCGAAGAGATGTTAGAGTAGAGAATGTTAAAGTTGAAACTGTATTCCTTTTTGTCAACATTTTCATCTTATTAGGTATCTACACCGAATGAGGAGCCTACAGCCCAAATTTAAAATCCTCAAGAACAGCGGTTTCGTTTGGGTGATTAACAGGGAACTTTTTCCTTTTAACCCCCATTTGTAGCACGTCCTTATTTAATATTTAAGAAATGTCTTAAAAAAATTTCTTAGATTTCTAGCCAAGCCAAGCCGTTTGGAGCCAGACTTTTCCCATTTTAAACCTTAATTTTAAGAAAGTTCCTGGCAAAAATTCAAAAGACGCAATACATATTTAATATTTAGGTTTCTAAGCAAACCTTGAGCAGGCCTATAGTTTTGACACTTTACCCTTTTGAACCAACAATTTGACCACGTATTTTCTAAAAACAAAAATAAGTACCAGTACCATTATATTATCAAATAGTCCAGTCAAAATATATTTTAAATTTCAAATGTCTACCCAAAGAGGCAGGCCGTCATTGGAAAACTTTTTCTTGTTCATAGTGGATACACGCAGTGAAATATCATGGTTGGGCTAATCATATTTGAAGAGCATCATATATATTCTTAGGATTATGATTGTGCCAACCATAGTCGTACTATAATATAGTTATCATATTATGATAATAAAATAATCATAATTTTACCATAATATGGTCCCCACAGTTATATTATGATTCGAAATTATGTAAAAGTTCTTCAAATTTATGGATATTTTTTTAAAAAAAATGTTTTTCCTAAAGAAAAAGATTGATATTAAAAACTATTACAAGAAAAATTCTTTCATTCTATTGATTCTAAAGAATTTTTTTTTAATTGAAAACATAGATTCTATGGACATTTTTAATATAAAAATTCTCAGATTTTAAGGAAATTTTTAAAAATTTTTTGGTAGTCGTAATTAGGGTCTTACGATTTTTCTTTTAGAAAAAATCCTTTGAATATAAGTTTTTTTTTTCATGATAAAAAGTCATTAAATCTAAGATATTTTTATTTAAGGAAAGCCCTTGGAATATGATTTTTTTTTGCCTAAGAACCAGTTTGCAGTATCTTTAATGAAAAGTCCATAGAATCTAAAAATGTTTGTATCGAAAAATTTCTAAAAATTTAGTTTTTTGTATAAGAAACCTATTCGTACAAAACAACTTTTAGGTTCTATAGACCTTTTATTATAAAAAAAATATTTTATTAATATTCTGAGTCTTTTAGCACTGAACATGTTGCAACCATGCTTTTCTTTGCGTGCTTATATGCCTGAGATGGAAGATATGTCTCGAAGTACAAGTTCCTTTGGGCTCGGTGATGAACTTTATCTCTTTCGGGTAGAAAGCTTACGAAATAAATCCAAAACAGCGATCGAGTATTTAATTATTTCGGGGTCTTGAAATTTTATAGGTTAAATTTTTGATTTTCTAGCCAGTTCGGGTTCCCAAAAATTAGTTTTTTGCTAGGTCTCGACTTCTACTTTCGGAATTGGTACGATTCATTATTCAATTTTGTCCAAAAAGAAACACGATATAGCAATAAAATGTTCCTACTATTCTCCTTTCAAATCTTTGTAAATAGAAAACCGAGAGGAACAGAGCAGATGATAGACATGGATTAGAAATAGACAATAGTCAATTGTATTTTAGAAATAGTCAATTGTATTTCAGAAAAAAGTACACCCTACATTGCAAGAACATATACTATGTTATATTAAACATTTGTTTCATTTCTCAAATATCTTTTATTGTACCCAAACGCTAACATTGTCATACTGAATGTTTGAGTTTCCATACACTCTGTAAAATTCTGGGATATTGGAATTTTATATTTGACTTCCCTTAAATGTACGTAGTGTTTTAAAAATATTTTAAATCATATAATCCTATGATTTTTTGTCAAAATACAAATCATTTGAAAATACCAAAATACTAAAAATACTAGCCAATAACGAAACTAAATATAGTAACTCCAAAACTTAGGGTATACTGTTTTTTTATTTCTGAAATATAATTGATTATTTCTGAAATACAATTGACTATTTCTAAAATACAATTGACTATATCTGAAATAAAATTTACTACTTCTGAAATACAATTGACTATTCTGAAATACAATTTACTACTTCTGAAATAAAATTGACCATTTCTGAAATACAATTGACTATTTCTGAAATTCAATAGACAATCTCTGAAATACAAATGACTATTTCTGAAATACAATTGACTACATCCTAAATAAAATTTACTACTTCTGAAATACAATTGACTATTCTGAAATACAATTTACTACTTCTGAAATAAAATTGACTATTTCTGAAAAGCAATTGACTATTCTGAATTACAATTCACTACTTCTGAAATAAAATTGACTATTTCTGAAACACAATTGACTATTTTGAATTACAATTGACTACTTCTGAAATCAAATTGACTATTTCTGCAATAAAATTTACTATTTCTGAAATACAATTGACTATTCTGAATTACAATTCAATACTTCTGAAATAAAATTTACTATTTCCGAAATACAATTGACTATTCTGAATAACGATTAACTACTTCTAAAATAAAATTGACTATTTCTGAAACCAATTGAATATTTCTGAAATACAATTGACTATTCTGAAACACAATTGAGAATTTTTGAAATACAATTGACTATTCTGAATTTCAATTGACTACTTCTGAAATCCAATTGCATATTTCTGAAATCCAATTGACTATTTTTGAAATACAATAGACTACTCTAAATTTTAATTGACTACTTCTGAAATCCAATTGACTATTTCTGACATACAATTGATTATTTCTGATATATAATTGACTATTATGAATTACAACTGACTACTTCTAAAACACAATTTACTATTACTGAAACAAAATTGACTATTTCTGAAATAAAATTGCTATTTCTGAATTACAATTGACTATTCTGAATTACAACTGACTACTTCTGAAATACAATTAACTATTACTGAAACAAAATTGAATATTTCTGAAATAAAATTACCATTTCTGAAATACAATTGACTATTTCTGAAATATAAAAATCATCTGGAAGATTTGTACGCTGACCATCCCTGTTAGTTAACCAAATTTTGCATAAAAAACAGCTATGAATCATTTTAGCATAAACTTAAAATACAAAATTTTGTTTTCACAATCACAAATTTTTGCTCAACGTGATGTAATTAAAATGTAAATTATGTATAATTTTAAAATTTAAATAGAAGAAAATAAAGTCATCATCCTTTAATAAATATACACTCTTCCCTCGAAGCCCTCATTTATTCCAGAAAAATACGGCGGTGTAGTTAATGTACTATTTTTCTTTTAGATTAATTTTTAGCGGAAAATGTAGTGAAAACTGAAATAAACTGTCTTAGAAAAGAGAAATATTTTTAAAGTAACTGATAAATCAAATAAATATCAATTAGTTTTAGGGATTTCGTAGTTCATTTGTTAACAGTTAAAACACGAAATGAGGAAAAAATCATTAAGCTTTTCGGATTTTGTAATTAATGGTGACAGCTAAAGTAAGTAAAATGAATATCATTTATGTTTAGTTTGTAAACAGAAAAAATAAATGAAAACTCATTTATTTCTTACAGATATTGTAAGCTAATTTATTAAAAATTAAAGAATTTAAATGAAAACTTCTTTTTCATTAATTAAAAGTTTTGTAAATCGGTATTTAAATATATTTAATTTATTATTAATTACATTGTCAATTAATTTAAACTTTATCTATGAGCAAACCTATTTAAACGAGGGATAGTTGTAACTGTTGTAAAGTATTTTTTTTTGTATATTTGTGTGTGTGTATTGACAATGTATGTGTTTATTCGTTTATGTGTTTGTACGAATAAATTTTCTCTTGTTGTTTTTTGTTCCATGTATAAAACAATTATTTAATGACATGTTTATAAGTGTGTAATTTTACCCCAAGGAAAAAAATTGTTTATACCAGGCGCATATGTATATAAAATATTTCACACATTATCAATTACATTAATATTTTGTTTGAGAATTTCCTTTTTTTTTTGCAATGATGTGCTATTGGGAAGTAAGGATGTAAAGAAAATATTTATAATTTTTTTTCGTAAAATTTTGTTATGGAAATTATCTGCTTGATTGCTTTCTATTGTTAGAAATACGAGTAATATAAAATAAAATATGTAATAAATACTGTCTAAGTTAATTTTTAGGCAAAAAATAAAATAAGGCATTTGGATTTAATAAAACCCTAATTTTTAGTAATTCGTTATAGTTTTAAAATATAATAATGAAACATGAAGTTATTATTTTATTACTGGTTATATTAAGAAAATATACTGCTTAACATAATTGTTTTAGGTTTTATAAAGTACTTTTATTGACAAACTTTTAAAAATATTTTAGTCATTTATTTGTTAAATCCGAATTTTCTATCTGATTTTTCTATTACACTCAAAGTAAAAACATCGTCGGGGCTAACATGTTCGAAAATAATCATATATTGTCATATAATCATAAAATGTCTTTCCTAAAGAAAAAATTTGATATGAAAGACTTTTTCAAGAAAACTTCTTTGAATTTATGGACTTTTTCTAATATAAAATTATTTGGATTCTAAGGACATTTTTAAGATATTTTTTAGATAGTCCTTAGAGTCTTAGAATTTTTCTTTTTGATTAAGTCCTTAGAATCTAAGAATATTTCTACCATTTTTCATGAATCTAAAATTCTATTAGAATCTATGTTTTTTATGGATATATGATTTTTTACTAAGAAATAGTTTACAGAATAAGAGAATTTTACTTTAAGGAAAAGTCTATAGAATCTAAAAATGTTTCTATAAGAAATATTTCTAAAAATCTAGTATTTTGTATAAGAAACCTTTTCGTACAAAACAACACTTAGATTCTACAGACTTTGTCTTATTAAAATTTTTTTATTAATATCCTGAGTACTTTTTCCACAAGTCGTTATTATATAAGAAATTAATTAAAAAATATTTTTCGAATTTCATATAAATATTCCATACAAATTTAAGTAGTTATGGACTTGCTAAGTAGTTAAAGATATAGCTACTTAAAAATTAAGAATGTATAAAAATGCTGCCAAATCTTAGAAAGTATTTTCTTTTCCCTTTTAAATGTAAATAAAAATGTTTGCCATGAAAATATTTGATTTTTTTTTTTTTTGATAAAATATGTAGGTTTGTTTTTTCGAATTTCATATAAATATTTCATACAAATTTTAATAGATATAGACTTGTTAGTAGTTATAAATATAGCTACTTAAAAATTTAGAATATATAAAAATGCTGCCTAGTCTTGGAAATTTTTTGCTTTTCTCTTTTAAATGTAAACAAAATTATTTGTTATAAAAATATTTGAAATTTTTGTGTTTTTAATTTGATAAAATATTAAAAACTACAAAGTCTAAGAATGAATTATATTTTTTTAAGAAATTATGTGTTTGTAAGAAAAGTCAGGTAAGTTGGGATAGTCGTTTTTTTTACAAGTAGTTATAGATATTTATATAAAATTGGAAAAAAAACAAACCTACTATTAAAAAAAAAAGAAAAGCTAGCAAATAAATTATGTGGTTGTAAGTACAGTTAGAAAATAATTTAAAATATAAAATTATTATATAGAATATTTTTAACAATGAATTTTTTCGACAATGAGTTGAGAGTTGATTAGTGTAAATTATAATGTTATATGTATTAGGCATTTTCAAAAATGAAATGATTATATATTATCATTTTTCATGGGTAAATGAAGTGATATAATTTTTTATGAAAACCGACTATAATTAATTTAAAAAGTAAAACGTGGAGTTTCTTTTTAAATAAAGAATCAATTGAAATTCATAGAAATATATTTTTTAACTATTTGAATCAGTCATTCAAACGAAAAACTATCGAACGAAAACAAGTTACTCGAATTCTAATCAATTTGGGTTTCTCTATTTCGAAAGCCTTCGATCGTCTTTACTTACGTGTGTCAACTTTTGTATCTTACGCTTTTACAAATCACAGCGATGCCAGATCATATATTTAGAGCATTTGTTACAATTTTCTTTAAAAGTACCAAAAATACTACTAAACTGCTAAAGATAAAATCAACTCTGTTTAACAGTGATCAGCTGTATATGACAAATGAAATTAAAAAATAACAATAAAGAAATAAATTTTTATTTGAGAATGTGTTTATTTGTGAAAATTTTTGTTATCGATTAGTTGTGGGTGGGATTGTTGTTCGGAGAGCTTTTGTGTTGCCTGTTGTGTTGTCTGTTCGGTGCGGTCACTGCTACAGTCCTGTTAGCTCTTGTAAAATAAAAGATGTAAAATAAAAATGTAAATATGGGCTGCTTGGGCCAAACGTAAGCCATAATCAACACATACTTACCTTTTACCACTCAGCAACAGCGTAATAGGGGGTGAAACGGAGTTTAGTTTTCTGGTCAAATTTTCCTCCTCTGCGGAAAATTTGTTTGCTCCGAACCCCAGAGTTCCTCTGGCAATATCAGGCCTTTCTTCCATATAAAATAAAAGCGTCTTCGGCTGGTCCATTGTTGATTTTTTTAAACTAAAATTAAAAATTCTAAATAAACTATAAAAATTTGTGCGGAGGTCGTCGGTTCAATTCCCACCAGAGGCTCTGGTCCGTTTTCGCTACAACGAGTCGATAGCCTTTGTTGCTGGTGCTCGGTAACGGTATTAGGATATGATTTGTAATTATATGATTAATATAATGTATTATTTTGTACTTATCTTTTGTTATAAATTTCTTTTTTTACTTTATTTTGTTTTTAAAAATATCAAATATATATTCACTCGACAAAAAAATAGCAAGTGACTGATTTTTAAATTTGCGTTCGCACTGTTCGAAACAGAGAAACCAAATTTTGTATGAAAACAGCTACGTTTTCATTCGACTTGTCGTTCAAATCATCGTTCGGATAGAAATAGAGTTAATGAAACCAAAATTATTTTTCTTTCGCCTAGAAAAGGAACGAACGTGTTCTTTCGAAATAGAGGAACAAACTATTAAAATTTACAGACATTTAGTAGGAGCTTGGTATTTTGTTTCTAAAAATAAAAATTTATATAATTCCGTTTTGTTTTTTTTTTACCAAAATAGTTTGTTTATATATAAAATTATTTTAATAAAAATTACAAGAAATTATTCAAATATAGATACACACATAGAAAATAAAAATATATACATATGTGTGTGTTGTGTTTTGTAAAATTGGTAACAAATAAAAAAAAAATCAATTTAAAAAACAAACCACAAAAATCGTTTTTTTCTACGTTTTGTCAGTTAAAAATTGATGATTATTTTAAACAACTTTCGATTATTTTTACTACTTTTGTCGTTTATTAAGCAATGATGGAAAATAAACAAAATGGGTTGAATATAATAAAAAATCAGTAGTCCCCCTTTTGATTGTATTTTCGATTAATTGAATATTGAATTGAAAATAATACTGTGAGTGTATGACTGTAATTGTCAAAATCATGTTTTAGTTGATTTATTATTATTCACTGATTGTTGTCAGCATTTTATTGTTCCATAATAATCATATATTTTTCATAGTCTCAATTTTTGTTAACACAGTATGTTTACAGGCAATCATGTTATAAAATACAAAGTTGCAACCATGAAGTAATAAAATATTTATAATATATTTTATATAATTATGATGGTAGAATCTATTTATAAACTAATAACTTGATTGTGATAACCACAATTGAATGCAGCAATCATTATATAGTAGCAGTGATAATGTTGCAACTTAGTTTTTGCTTTGCGTGTAGAAAAAATTCATAGAATCAAATAAGTTTTCTTGAAAAAGTCCTTAATATCAAATTATTTCTTTAGGAAAAAATTTATTAAAGAAATGTTCTTAAAATTTAGAAATTTTTCATAGTTTCGAATTATAATTTAACTTTACGGCTATATTATGGTAACATAATGTTTAGTTTATTGCCATAATATGATGAATGTATTATAGTACGACATTGTTTGGGCACAATCATAATCCCAAAAATATATAATGCTCATATCATAGCCACAATCAGATTTAGTTGCCGGCTAGCAATTGTTGTTCCCAAGCCTAAAGGTATGGCTCGCCGGTAAGAGATTTGTGGCGAATGACAAGGTCATCATCCAAAATAAATGCCTATTTTGAGAACCTTAAGAAAACCCATAATTTAGAAGGAACAAAAACATTGGAAAAGCGATATAAATAGTTGTTAAAAATATTTCTAAATATTAATTTTCAACTTTTAAATAAGATAACTCTGATTTTAACGCAATTATCCATTAACCGAATATTTCGTAAAAGGCAGTACAAAAAGAAAATGCCGAATAGTGAATAGTAACCGAATACTGGTAGTCATGTCACTAGTAATAAAGAAAACACTGATATTGGCATAAACACAGTACGTATGATTTATATTAATAATATAAATATCACTCATACGCAATGTCGAGTTGTGCAAAAATAACCCGAAAATCATTAAAAAAATGTTATTATTGGAACTTCAAAACCTAATACACTCAGAAAAAAAAGTTAGTAGAAAAATTTGTAAACTTTACTATTTTGGTACTAATTTTTAGTAAAAAAATTATTATTTAGCAAATCTTTTTGCTATTTACATTTTACAAATGACAGAGTTTTTACAGAATATCTACAAATTTTCGTTGCTAATTTCAGAAATCATTTTACAAATTTTTGAAAACCGATTTGCTAAAATTAGCAAAAAAAATTACTAATTTTAAAAAAGTGGATATTGATGGAAATGTTATTTCTAATAATTAAAACTTATACATACAAACTTAAATTGCCCTTAAATGTTACATAGGATTAAAAAAGGCATCGGAAGTGAAGATACCGACTCATGTCTAAAAATAGGACATCCACTTAAAATAGCACTAAAGTTTTTTTATTTCTAAAAATTAAATTTCACCTTAAAAGTAAAAAAAAATTGACTAAAATATTTTTCAAAACAGAAATTACCAAATTAAAACAAAATGATAAATTCGTTTATGTTTTAAGAATTTTTAAGATTTTTAAGCCTTTGATTTTTTTTTCATTTTGTATAAAACATCTTTTAAAAAATATAATTAAAATTTTTGATGCTCGATAAAAAAAATAAATCTAAGACTTTGTACTAATATTAATAGTATTTAGTAATTTTTTTGCTGATTTTAGCAAACGGATTTTAAATTCCACTTTACAAAAAGTCTACTAAAATTTAGTAGCGGCTACTAATTTTTCTACTAATTTCATTGTACTACACGTCAGCAGACATGTGTTGCTAATATTAGCAAAAAATACCGCTGGACTCAAATTAGCAGAATTTCCCGTAATAACAGCAAAATTTTCAGTTGCCATTACAGACTTTTTTTGGTGAGTGTAATATTAATGATGATATAGTTCGTAGTAATTGTCTGTACCCTTCCAGGCCGGTCAAAAAACAATGACTAACACAAAATAATACACTCAGAAAAAGTTAGTAGACAAATTTGTAAACGGTTTTCAATCCCACTCTACTATTTTTGTACTTATTTTTGGTAAAAAATTCTTATTTAGCAAATCTTTTTGCTATTTACATCTAACAAATTACAGAATTTTTACAGAATATTTACAAATTTTTGTTGCTAATTTCAGAAATCATTTTATAAATTTTTGAAAACCGACTTGCTAAAATTAGCAAAAAAAATATTACTAATTTTAAACAAGTGGTTATTGAAGGAAATGTTATTTCTAATTAAAAATTACACCTACAAACTTAAATTTCCTTAAAATGTTACATATATTAAAAAAGGGATCGGAAGTGAAGATACCGACTGATGTCTAAAAAGAGGACACCCACTTAAAATAGCACTAAAAAGGTTTTTTAGTTCTAAAAATCCACCCTAAAAACAATTAAAATTTAACCTAAAAGTAAAAAAAAAATTGACCCAAATATTTTTCAAAACAGAAATTACCAAATTAAAACAAAATGATTAATTCGTTTTTAAAAAAAATATATTCAAACTTTTTGATGCTCGATAAGAAAAATAAATTCAAAGCTTTTAATAAAATTTAGTAATTTTTTTGCTGATTTTAGCAAACAGATTTTAAATTCCACTTTACCAAAAGTCTACTAAAATTTAGTAGCGGCTACTAATTTTTCTACTAATTTCATTGTACTACACGTCAGCAGACATGTGTTGCTAAGATTAGCAAAAAATACCGCCGGGCTCAAATTATCAGAATTTCCCGTAATAACAGCAAAATTTTCAGTTCCCATTACAGAATTTTTTTGGTGAGTGAAGGGCGAACTACCTACGACTCCCAAAGGCTTTTTCAAAGGAGTATAAAGCAATCGTCGTGTTTATTTGGATGTTGTTTCTGAAAAACCGCTTCCTGTCCAGAATCACACCAAGATATACCGGCCATAATAACAGGCATAACAACAGGATTCAATGCCACCTGTAAAAGGTACACTCAGAAAAAAAGTTAGTAGAAAAATTTCTAAACGGTTTTTAAGCCCAGTTTACAATTTTTGTACTGATTTTAAGTAAAAAAAAATATTATTCAGCAAATCTTTTTTCTATTAATATTTTACAAATAACAGAATTTTTACAGAATATTTACAAATTTTTTTCCTAATTTCAGAAATCATTTTACTAATTTTTTTAAATCGATTTGCTAAAATTAGCCAAAAAAAATTAACTAATTTAAAAAAAGTGGATATCGTATTGAAGGAGATATCATTTTTAATATATTAAACTTACACCTACAAACTTTTGCCGTTTTCTTTTCTGACAAGAAATGTTGCCTTTTTGCTGCCACTTTTTTTACAAAATGTCTGTTTGTGCATAGTAATAATAAGTGAAAGCCAACAAATTAGGTATTTAAGAGACCTATTTAAATGTGTTTAAAACATGTCCAAGCATGTACAACTTCTTTAACATCAAAACAACCAAAATGTGACATTTTGTTAAATTTCATGTAATTTAAGGCATCATTCAACATATTTTATACACATTTAAAATTTGACCTTAAATATCAAAAAATTTACTAAAAATATTTTTCATAACTGAAATTAGCAAATTAAACCGAAATAATTTTTTTTTTCTAAATTTGTCTAAAATATTTTTTTTTTTTAGAAAAATAAATATAATAAATAATGTTGTTGCTCGATAAAAAAAATTTGAAATTTTGTACTAATATTAATAATCTTTAGTAATTTTTTTGTTGATTTTAGCAAACCGATTTTAAATTCCATTTTACAAAAAGCTGAATAAAATTTAGTGGAGTCTGATAATTTTTTCTACAAATTTCATTGTACTACACGTCAGCAGACAAGTGTTATTAAGCTTAGCAAAAAATACCGCTGGGTTCAACTTATTAAAATTTCTCGTAATAACAGCAAATTTTTCAGTTTTTTTTGACTGTATGTTGAGGTACAAAACGCTGTTTTGCCGAAAAAAATAGATTTTATTCAAATAATTCCTTTGGGTAATTATTGATAATATTCTGAAAACTTAACTCCTTTTCTAAAACCAAAAATTTAAATAAATATTTTTATTTCGCTTGGTATGCTATGTTGATACTTATGTTTTTTAATTATAATTTATTGGCAGCTTCTTTTGCTTTCTTCTGTCCTTTTTAAGTGATTTTTTCATTATTTTTGCTCATTTTTTTACTATTTATACTGACTAACATACATAAACACACACACAGACACACAACTCTACACTCAGAATATTATGTAGTTTACTGTTTGTAGTTTGATAAAAAAGTTTACCGTTCTATTTAAAAATAAATGAGGATATATTTACTTTTCAAAGAAATATTTAGCTTAACTTTTTTAAAATGATTTACAGTCATTTACCGTTTTTTTCAGTTTCATATATTTTTTTTCTAATTTGTTTAAAATTAATAAAAAATTACCCACTAAACGGAAATTTGTGGTTTATTTGTGTCCGTTACAGTTGTTTCAAATTTAAATTTTGTTTGCTGTATCAAAAAAAAATATTCAAAAAATTCCAGTTTGTGATTTTATATAAATTGGTTGCTTATATACAAAATTATTTCAATTCAAATTACAAGAACTTCATAAACAACACACATACACAAAAACATTCACTCAAAAAATGTCTATAGCCATGCATATATACATTTTGTAGATTAAAAAAAGAAATACAAAAACAAACACAGAAAAAATCTCAAATAAATAAAACGGAGCCGCAAATGTTTTAAGCGACAATTTTTACAAAACCTTTTTTTTACACATTACCGTTAGAATAACTCTCTTTTATGACTTAAAAAAGAAATTAGGCAAAATTATGCAGGATTTCGTTATCAAAATGCAACCTAAAGAAGTCAGTCAGTGGGATACACCTACAAGTTCTAAAACGTTTTTTTCGATTTCTCAAATATTTTAATTTTGTCGCTTACAACGTTATGTTTTGTCTCTTACAACATTATGCTTCAAATTATAAAATCATTTATTTTTTAAGGAATTGGTAGGTAAAATTTTAACATTTATTTTTACTGATTAATCATTTGTTTCTTACGGATGTGTCAGTTGTTTAAACAATATTTAAAAATAAATAACAAAAGCCATTTAAATTAATAAAAATTGAGGCATTTTAAATAAAAATTAAGTCATTTTCTGTTATTTTAACTTACCAACTAATTTAAGTGTATTTATTTAAATAAATTTAACAAATTTAATGTGTTAGAGTATTGAAATTACTTAAAATCCGCAACATGCATCATATTCATATTAGTTTTCTTTTATATTTAGTTTGAGGCTATAAAACTTTTTGACACTTTAAAACTTTTTCAGTTGCATAGACTGTCGTTTTTTGTTTCCTTTACTTTGTTATAGAAAAACTTTAACATGAAAGCATTATGTTTTGTATTTCAATACGTGTACAAAATGTATTTAAAAGGTTTCAATTTTGTTTGAAAATTTTTTAAATAAGGACATAAAAATATTAAACTTTATTGGCAAGTCTGGGTATTAAAATTTAACTTTATTAAAGGATTGGTAAAAAAAAGAAAAACGAAATAAAGCAAAATAAATTCTTAAACCATGATGGCATTATAGTTTTTACTAAAGAATATAAGAACAAAATTTGGCAAGATAAACCTTTGTATTGACTACCGATTTTGGTGCCATTTGAATGGTTGTAAAATCCCAATTTTTGGATTTAGACTGGCAAGCTTTTGTTGTGGCAACCGAAATTTTGTTGTCTGTCACAGTCAAATAACGGTGGTTTCAGCTGATTTTCTGTAATCATCAAAATTAAAGGAAAATATTTTTGTGTATCTAATATGAACTGTAATCTGATAAAAAAAAAATTGACTAAAAGTCTTACTAAACCTACATTTTTAATATATTTTCCACTGAGGCTTCTTTTAATTTAGCAAATTGTAGAAGAATACTAACTGAATTTTTTTGCTGGAATAAACTTTATTTAATTTGAAAAACTTGATATAAAATAACTATTAATACCATTTTTATTAAAATAAATTAAAAAGTTGCAATTAAAATAATTCTATGTACAAAGTTTATCAGATTTAATTAAGTTTGTTTCATCTTCTCTAGCCAAGAAAGGTTTGGACAGGAGGCCAAGATTACGACTTTTCTCTTATTCGTAGAAATTAAAAAAAATCAGTAGTTAAATCGTATTCTGAGAAACGATATCAAATTTCAGGCTTCTAGCAAAATAAGTTTGTGCAGGCCGTCTAATTCCGTAAGAATATATGCTAAATCAGTATTTAAAATTTCAGATTTCAAGCCAAAGGAGTTTAGGCAAAGAGACTTTCCCATTTTACTCCTTCCCGTAAAAATTTCCAAAAATACCGTCTAATTGGAATTTCACGTAGAAAGAGGATCCTATATGCAAAATTTCAACTTCCGAGTTCCAGCGGTTTTTGCCGGGAAGAATTCTACCTTTTTTTGCCAACATTCCAAAATGTACTCTAACAGAGACTTAGTCCCTACTCCAGGAAGGGAAAATTTAAAATTTCAGGTTTCTAGCCGGATGTCTATGCGAAGGAACGTATTTTTCAAATTCGAGTTTGAGCTGGGCGATGTAGAATGAAGGAGTAGGTGAGTGAATCAGTCAGTTAGTTAGTCAGTCAGTAATACCAAAAGCGGTAACCCTGGAGAAGAAAAACATTATGCCCTGCCGAAGGCCGGTTATGCAGGATATTTTTCATCAGTGTGGAGAAACCCTTGCAGCCTGGCCGAACACCGGCCAGCAAAATAGACGGAGGACATACTAGGGAAATCGATTATATTATGAGGAGGGTCATAATCCTCATTCTGGGTATTATGTCTATTTGCTCCTGACGATTAGAAACGAAACTATTTCTGTCATAGTTTCAACTCCCTTTGTGTTATGTCCGAAACAGTATCGGACGTAATCCCAAATATGAAAATTGGGATAATTTTCCTTATGTCTTATCACCCTTGTATCTATCACTGTGGGTTTTGTTTTATAGATTCTGGTAATTTGGCCCAAGTTTTTTTTTCTGCAAAAACTAGTAAAATATTTTGAGTTAGTTTCATGATAAACCCAAAATATTCCAAAAGGCTCATTTTGATCATGAAGAAACATAGTCCGATTTTGGCCAAATTTTCAAAATAATTTTTATTATCTGGGCCATATTATCAAAAAATAACCCCTATTGACATCATTACAACGCAGTGAAATCTTTCTTAATTGGCCAAATATCAAATATCTTTATTGGCCAAATATCATAAATAAACTATTTATTTTGTTAACTACTTATTTTTTATATTTTTGTAATGTACCCGGTAAGCAGATAGATATTAGTACGAAGCACTCATAACTGAGATTTTGCTGGGACCTCTAATAATTATTATGGATTGTAATCAATGGTATGGGTCTACGGTGCGTATGATTATTATTTCTATGTAAAATATTACTTATACGCAACCAACACGATTCGTAAAGATTTAACTTAAACAAATGACCAGAATCACTAAAGAAAGAAAAACAAAACAAATTTAAATTATTAAATTTTTTATGAAACACAATTAAATTTAAAGCAAATCACGCAAATGTCAAAGTCACGTTTGGATTTGTTTTTAGAATAATCCTACAGTCACAAAGCTCATTAAAAAAAAAATAATCGTGAATTAGCAAAATATTTTAATACACTTAAAATCATTACCACAGCGATAACAAAACAAAATATGTTAAGTTAATTCATTGTATTGTTGCTGCTAACGTGAAATAAATAAACACCGACAACAAATATATATAAAAATAAAATATCATGGAAAAATGTATTTACGTATAGAGAAATTTGTAGGGAAATTAACCCAGATCCAAATACACATGCATTAGCAGGAGTATTTCCACAAAAAAAATATATCAATAAAATTTGAATAAAATTTTTTGAGTGTGTGTGTGTGTGTGTGTGTGACATGGCTTTAAAATAATGAAAACTGCGGAATAGAGAATTTATAACTATTGTTGTGTCAGAGATTTTGAAATAATTTTATTTGAAAAGGATTACAAAATTTTCAGTTTTTAATAAATTTAAGAATATACTTAGGAGCTTTTTTTATTCAGTTTTGAAGTTATGCGATATATTCTTTTATATTATATTTTTTCGCATTTTTAATCCTTAAAGGGTTAGAAACATTGATTTTAAAAAACGGTTTGCTACATTTTATTTTAAAAATTTTACAGTGGTTTATAAAAGAAAATCCTTAGAAAAGTATTGGTTTACAGCACTATGCCATCGTGTACATAAAGTGTTTCCCAGTACTTCCCAGTCGGAATTTAAAAAAAGTTTTGTTCTTAGAAAATTTGTGTCATTTGTGTTTAAGTCATACATTTTGTTTGGTTTTTTAATTTTTTTTTATTATTCCTTTTTTAAAAATTTACTTTTTCCTTAAAGCAAAAGTTTTTTCACAAACTTATTGTTTTTCCGACGCTGGCAAATTACTTCCAACATATGCTACCAACTGTTACCCATTGAGTATTCAAAACTGACCTTTTAGAAAAAGGGGTTTTCGGTTTATTCGAAAAATCGTTTATTATAAACCGGATTTGATTTCGCTTTTGGTTTTTACATTTTTCATTTCATAACATTTGAGTGATTTTTCATTTCTTTAAATTGGGTTTGTTTTGCATCATGAATAAAAAATTCGATTTTGAGCTAATTTTCATTTGCATTAATTTGATTTAAAGGTTGGGGTCATATTATTTGGAGTCATTTTGCAGAAGGCTCGAATTTTTATCACATTTCTGTCATAAATTGTTTAGGAATTCTCCACGCCGTTTAAGTATTTGTCGCATCGAAAAAGTTTCGCGACTTCTCTTCAGATCTGGCGGTTTTTATTTGCCTCTAGCAGGAAAAATTATGGATAAGCTGTTAGCCAAAATTCGAAAAAATATATCATATGATAATGACAGTAAATCCTAAAATTTTTCATCATGTTGTAGCAAATTCTATAAAGTTAATCAGCCCGTCAAAATTATACTTTTTACTAGATGGCTTCAAATTTTTCAATGAAAAATTTCGCTTGAAAGTTGGGAAAAGTGTTATTTTTAACAACCTAGCAAAAAAAGGTAACAAAAAAGAGAAAAAGAAGCAGTGATTTTAATTCCGGTGTTGTAAAAATTTGGATATGAACCAATGATTTTTACATGAAGATGTCATAGGGTGGAAGTTTTCTTTTATGATCCCTTTTCATTACATCTAAGGCCCTTCTTATGGTTTAGTGGAAAATTATATCTTTTGATGTTCCCAAATAAATTTTGAATTTTTATTTTAAATTTTAAATTTAAACGGAAATTCCCTGATTGAGCCAGAGCGTAATTTTCACAATCTTCCAGTAGCTTTTACGTGGGAATTTAACTCACACATTTGTTGTTGTTTTCCATATAAAGTTTGAGTTTTAGTGTTAGTTAAATTATAACGGGACATTCAGTAATCGGGCCCTATTTTTTAAATTACTCTATTCTATTTTTAAATTGCTCTATTTGTAGCAAAAATAACTACGATTTTTAAAATTTAAAATTAAATTAATATGAAGAAAATAAAAAATCGGGTAACTGGTTTTTGAATACTCTAGTGATGAAGTCTCTTCAGTATAAAAATGCTACAGCGATGCCACAGTGTTTAAAGCAAATAATAAAAAAAAAATAATTTCACGTACACTGCCATATACACTCAAGAAATTGAATCAAATTTAAATAACATTAAATTAACATTCATTTCAGTTGAAATGGAAACACACGAATGCTGATTTTAAAGTCGCACATATAAATTTAAAATACTTTAAAATGTTTTGTAAGTACAATTTTTAAATGTGTTTGTGTGTACGTGTGTTTGCTGTGTTATCCTATATTTAATGCCTTCCAACTATGGGTCTAATAGGAAAATTTTATTTAGCTACTGCACTTAAAATAATAAAATTATAATTAAAGAGAATTTTTTCCTTTTTTCATTTCGTTATTGTGTTCAAATAATAGTCTGCAAAATTTATAGATTTACAAATTTTTAACTGAAAATTTTTTGTTCACTTTAACTGATTTTGTTAAAAAGTCTTGATGCATGGCCAAACGATATAATGAAAACAAAGCCCATAGTGACATGTCTGTAAAGGAATTGAAAGTATTTTGTATTTTACGATTGTAATTCTCCTGATAATGTTATTTTTTCTTACTCATTATGCTGCTGTACAAAGCTGTATATAAAGCCACTACACTTAAAGCAAAATGTTAATAAAATCAGCAAAAAATAGTACTAAGTCAGACAAGTTTTAGCCAAGAGGGTGCTTGAAGAAAATTTGCAAAAATTAGCAAAAAAGTGTTATTGAAAATCAGCGAAATGATTTTTAACAACAAATTTGTAAATTAAGCAATAAATAATACAAATCATTGCTAAAACAAATAAAATATTTTGCTGAAGTAGAATATTCGAATAATACAAAAACATTATATTTTAGTTAATGTATTTGCTGAAAGTTTCGACTTAGACACTGTTTTTTTTTTGTGTGACTCTTAAAAGAAATTGTAAAGCTTTTTAAAATATGGTATAAATATATCCAGACTTCCAGATTATCAACATGATTTAATTGAAGAATTTAATTTTTTTTTTGGTATTTTTATACCCTCCGTCATTCCGTTTGTAATATGTCGAAATATAGGTTTAATACCCCATAAAGTATATATATTCGTGATTCTTATGCAATTTTAAGTCGATCTAGCGATGTCCGTCTGTCTGTCTGTTGAAATGCCGATCACGGCGGGGGCGCCTATTTTTATCCAGATTATTGAGCATCCTCCCAGCGGTTCAAAAGTTATGAGTAAAAATGTGAAGGTACCTCTAAATTTTCCATACAAATTGGTACAATTTTTCTGTATCTATTTTTTTCTGTTAGGCTTTGTTGGTTTTTCGTTTCATTCCATAAAATGTATCTTTTGTTTTTGTAACAATACCCTGCCCCATGGCTATGTCGATATAGCCTTGGATTAGGCTTTCAATTAATTTATTTAATTTCTAATGCATTCAGATGTAACTAGTAGACTTATTACATAATTTTAAGGTCAACTTTTCAAATGTTTGACGTAATTAAAGCATTTGTTTCACATTTTTATGTCAAAAAGAAATTTTTATAGAGTAAAATAGTATTTTTTTATTCCGTTTGTATTTGCATTTTTGAGAATTGAAGTATTGTCAAATGTATATTTATGTTAATTTTTTTTTTTTTATAAAAAATACACATGAATATAGTGAAATATTGTCTTCTTAAACATCTAAATGAATATTGATTTAAAAAATTAAGGTATAATATGCACATAAAACATATATTTTTCATAGTTTTTGGCAAATATTAATTTATGTTACGAAGAAAATAGAAAATCAATAATACTCTACTCCATATTGTAGCACAATATGGCTAATGGAGACTAGCTCTGCAGCAAGATATGCGTAATGGAGATTGGACCTTCTGATGTGCCATCTATTGACAAATAGTTACAACTCATGTTCTTTCTTCAATAAATTAATTTCTTTGCTGTATTCTCTCTATTAGACAAACACACTTAAATTTTTTAAAGAAAGAACATTCGTTGCAACTATTTATCAACTAGCAGAGCTAGTTCCCATTAGCCGGCACAAAATTGAGTATTTGCCAAAAACTATGCTTTTAAATGTGTTTTTATGTGCAGTCCATGGTTAAAAAAACTAGTGAAAATGTAAAGGTGCCTCTAAATTGCCCATACAAATTTAATACAATTTCATAGTAGCGACTGGTACATAACATATTTTCTCATAGTTTTTCCACAGTCCCTCAGCAGTAAATATTTTGTATTCATCTCAAACATTTTCTCAGCACTAAATTTTTTTTTCACCACATAAAAATTTTTTCACCTCAAAAAATTTGTTTCACCTCTTAATCTTTTTTTTTTCTTTCCACCAAAAAAGTTCTTTTCACATCTAAAAAGTTTTTCACCTCAAAAAATTTGTTCACCTATATAATTTTACTTCAAAACTGTTTCATATTATTTGTATCAAAAACAGTAGACAACATCTTTTTAGGATATTGGTGTAGGGTATTTAAAGATTCGTTACAGCCGAAATTAGCCTTTTTTACTTGTTTTTTGTCTGTACTATATTTAGACCACCTGCGACATCTACCTCATATCTATTTGATTGTTGTCCTCACTAGAAATGTGTTGATATAAATTGGTGATATAACTAGAGTTTTTGCTGAAAAGACAATTTCAGTAAAAAAAATTGCTGAAAACTAGTATACATTATATTAAACCCTTAGTTTACTAGTTTTTCTACTAACTTACTTTTTTGAGTGTAGCTTAAAAACCCATTCATTACTTTGATATAAGCAGTTTTAAATACCGGAGTATAATAACAATGATTTACTTTATTAAATAAATTTGTTTAACATTTTGTATTGTATAATTTAATTTGAAGTTTCTCGGGTATTTTTTTCTATTCTAACCAAAGATTTTGCAAGCTTTAAGTGTAAATTCCCAAAGGTATATCTTCAGTGTATAAGCCCACTCACCTGGAAATACATACTTTTTCAGTTTTGTAGCCAAATGAATAGTAATGGCGAGATGTTTCCCTTTTTGCCCTTACCCGTA
The DNA here is from genome assembly GCA_949748255.1 of Eustalomyia histrio. Taxonomy (NCBI): domain Eukaryota; kingdom Metazoa; phylum Arthropoda; class Insecta; order Diptera; family Anthomyiidae; genus Eustalomyia; species Eustalomyia histrio. The sequence goes on along the minus strand of OX456525.1, from coordinate 33,748,955 downwards.
AAAATTGCCATAAATATCATCTCCACAGATGTCTACGCTGTAGAAGAAAACCCTTTTGTCAAATTATAGATAAGGGGCACTTTTTTCCCTTTTCGTTCCTATCCTATGTTCCTATTGGATATTTTAAAAAGTACCTTATCAGGGAATTATTCAGGAGGTTATTCCTCTATTCAGAGGATATTGTCTACACTGGAAAATCAGTCTTCAAATTTTTAAATTCTAGCTGCTGTGTAATTAAGCGCGCCTTTTTTCACATTAAACTTAATTTTTTACGTTTCTATGGCAAATTAAAAAATATTATATTTTTTGCTGACTTGGCCCTTACACTCAGACAAAACAGTTAGTAGAAAAATTTGTAAACGACTTTCAATGCCACTTTACTATTTTTGTACTGATTTTTAGTAAAAAAAATTATTATTTAACAAATCTTTTTGCTATTTACATTTTACAAATTAGCGAGTTTTTACAGAATATTTACAAATATTTTTTGCTTATTTCAAAAATAATTTTACAAATTTTTGACAATCGATTTGCCAATATTAGCAAAAAATATTACTAATTTTAAAAAAGTTGATATTGAAGGAAATGTTATTTCTAATTAAAACTTACACCTAAAAACTTAAATTGCCTTAAAATGTTACATAGATTAAAAAAAGGTATCGGAAGTAAATATACCGACTCGTGTCTAAAAAAAGGACATCCACTTAAAATGGCACTTAAAAGTTTTTTTAGTTCTAAAAATCAGCCCTAAAAACAAGTAAAATTTTAGCTTAAAAGTAAATTTTTAATTTTGTATGAAGAGCGCCCCGGTAGGCTAGTTGGTAGCGTGCTAGCTTATCAGTGCGGGGGTCGTGGGTTCGATTCCCACCAGAGGCTCTGGTCTGTTTTCGCTACAACGAGCCGACGGCCTTTGTTGCTAGTGCTCGGTTAGGGTGTTAGGATATAATTTGTAATTATATGATTAACATAAATAAAATAAAATAAAATAAATAAATAAAAATAATTTTGTATGAAATATTTTTTTAAAAAAATTAGTAAAATAAAAGAATTTTGATGCTCGATAAAAAAAAATATATTTAAAATTTTTTACTAATATTAATAATACTTAGTATTTTTTTAGTATTTAATTTTAGCATGCATGTAGATTTTAAATAACACTTTACAAAAAGTATACTAAAATTTAGTAGCGGCTACTAATTTTTCTACTAATTTCATTCTACTACATGTCAGCAGACATGCGTTACTAAGATTATCAAAAAATACCTCAAATTAGCAAAATTTCCCGTAATAACAGCAAAATTTTCAGTTGCGAATACAGACATTTTTTGGTGAGTATACTACTGTATTTTAAATTTAAGATTTAAATCTGAAAAAGTTTGGACATGACGTTAATTTGGCAATTTTTTCCATTTTGTCCCTCCGCGTAAAAATTTAATATAATACCGTCTTAGCGAATGCTTACGTGATTCCGGGGACACCTTTCCGTTATTTACTTTAATTACGAGGGCGGATCAATAAGTCCGTGACTTTAGTTATATGCAACGCAGCTCCCATCAAGTACCACCTGTTAATAGACTACTGTAAAATTTTTAACATGTTTCGTCATTTTCTTTGGGTTTAACAGTATGAGTTTTTATACCTCATACATAATGCAACGTCCTTTTTCATTGTTCCCATATCACTTAACCCAACTGAAGTAAAATAAGATAAGAGAGAAAAATTCTGAGACTCTTAAACATCTTAAAAATGTTCTCAAAATCTCAGAATTTTTTCTTCTAAAAAAATTTCATAGAATTAATGAATTTTCGGGTATTTTCTCAAAGTGGTTTGGGCACGTCATTAACCCATCTAAGATAAAGATATTTAAGCTTTCATAACAGAAGTACAGATTTAAGGGAGGTACATATATGTTCTAGACCCATTATTTGATTCCTTCCGATAACGACGTTTTTATACCCTCCACCATGGTGAGGATGTATATATCAGTTTGTCATTCCGTTTGTAACATGTCGAAATATAGGTTTAAGATCCCATAAAGTATATATATTCGAGATCCTTATGCAATTTTAAGTCGATTTAGCGATTTCCGTCCGTCTGTATGTCTGTTGAAATGACATTCACGACGCGGAGACATAAACGGGGGTGCTATTTTTTTACCTAAATTATTTTAGTATTTCAAAAGTTGTGAGTGAAAATGTGAAGGTACCTCTAAATTTTCCATACAAATTGGTGTATTTTAGTAAAATTTTATAGTACCGAATAAAATTTTGTACTCACCTCAAATATTTTTCACCTAAAAAATTTTTTTCACCACAAAAAATTTTTTCAAATCAAAAAATATTTTCAAACCAAAAAATTTTTCCAAATCAAAATTTGTTATCACATCAAAAAAAGTTTTTACCTCAAAATTTTTTTAAAACAAAATTTGTTTTCACATCCTGCTGTTTTTGTAAGCTAATTCGAAAGCATAACACATTACTTTTGGAACATTCCATCGATCTTTTAAATAAAAGGTAATACCTGCCTTCTCTGGTATCATTATTTGTTAAGGTGTGTTTTTGCTGGGATGTGCTTGGTGCTAGTATTGTAGTGTAATTCTTAGTATTTTATGTATTGCTTGTTGTGGTTGTTTTTGTTGTTGTTGTTAATTTATTGTCCCTCTTAAAAGTATGCTTCATACAAAAAGAACTGTATTTTACAAATGGCATGTGTAAAGTATTCATCAGACCATGTTATACTTATATACTTACACGACTCTAAATGAAGGTGATAGTACCTTTGTCAAAGTACTAGTATGCGTGTGTATGAATTTGTTATGCATTGGTATGCATGTTCTTGGATTTTATTTTTCTAGTTGTGTCCTCAAGCATTACATTAAAAGGAAATTAAATAAAAATAGCATGAATAGAAAACCAAGAAACGTAGAAAACTTTATACAATTTAAGGCAGTAGTCATTAAAATTGTTGATCACCATCAGGGAGACAACAGCTTTAATGGTCTTTGTAAATTTATTTTTTAGTATTTTAGAGAAGAGAAAATGTAGTACAGGGAAATAAGGTTCGTGTTTATTTATAAATACTAAAGCATAATTAACTTATATTAATAAAAATTTAAATTTCCACTTCATATCCTTAGATATTTTTAATATAGGAGAATGTGGTGTACCAGGAAACTTTTACATTTCAAATGTATGTAACTTCGTCAAAAAGATAAATATCAATGTTTTGTAAAAGATTAAATTTATTACTTTCTAAGCTTTTTTAAGTTTGCAAATTGAGCGCCCCGGTAGGCTAGTTGGTAGCGTGCTATCTTATCAGTGCGGGGGTCGTGGGTTCAATTCCCACCAGAGCACTATGAGTAATTTATGCCAATTTTTTGGCCAAAACTAATAACGTTTTGGAGTAAGAGGGCCCTTATTTAATGATTTGGGAAGATCTAAAAAAATATCAACCCTACACTCAAAAAAATTAGTTAGTAAAAAAGATAGTTAACTAACTGCAATGTTTCCATCATTCTTTCTGCCAAATCCTCCCGTTCTTGGCTTGTTTACGTGAGAGACATTTTTTTCTCAAAACAAATTCTGAATTTTTCTTTTTTTCCAATACGACCTTTCTCTTCTTTTCTAACTTGTCACTTCTTTATTTCGCACTTGTAGCCTGTGTGCAATATGAACTCAAAAACACGAATCCAACAATGCAAAGGACTTAATCCGTATTTTAGGTTACCTTCTTTCGCATAAAATGTTTCACTCTCAAAGTTTGTGATTTTCATAAAGTCCTTTGGATTTGCTCCACATATAGTTTGACTTGATCTAGTGTTTTTTTTCCAATATAAAGGATAGTGCCTTTTCTGTCGTAAGTCTGACTGGATTCTTCGTCGCACTCTGATATTTTTCTCAATTTAGAGGACCTTGTTGGGCTAGCTAGAGTTTTTTGAGAACCAATTTTAAGTCTAGCTACTTTTGCTTTCGAGCAGATTTTGTTGCTGCGCGAACACACAGCTCCCTTTCATGTTGTACTCATTTTGAGAGTTCATCAGCATCCCTTCTTTTCGAACGTTCGCTTATCTTTCCAATTTTTTTTTTTTTGGCATTTAACCATTCTGAATTTTTCGTCTCAAACACAACACGTTTTCTTTGTGAATTTTGCCATTTCTGACACAAATAACGACAAAAATTTGTGATCTTTCGTTTAAGAACAATCACTTCTTCACTCACCGGTTCGCCATCACCTATTTTCCTAAGTATATACTTCAAAACAGCAGTTTATTTCTCTCCTTTTTTTCTTTCTTAGAACCAAACCTCAGCAAGTTCGCTATGAGCCTAGTAGGGGTTTCCTACAAAAAATGGCATTTATAAAAAAACGCAAAAAATCGCAGCATGAAATTAATGAAATAAACTCAAAATTAAATACTTAACAAAACTTTATTAATTCCAGCATTAAAAAATATTAAACTTTTTTTAAAAGCTCATTCAAAGTTGGATAAGAATTTTTGTTTTTTTGAAAATTGAGGTTAGGCCGAAAGAATGAATTTTTTTAGCAATAAATTATTTTATTTCTAAAATGATTATTTATTTATTTACCACTTACCATTACTATTGTTTTGTATATCTAACTTTATTTTTCAAGCGTTTTTTATTAGAAAATATTGCCTTGTAAAGTCATCAAAAAATCACATGAAGCACGTTCCACTTAAATTGTTGTTTTTAAACAATGAGTTTGAGAGTCAGCTGATTAGCAGTTTTTGGTTTTTTACAAAAACAAAATTTACTTCTAAATGCTTTGAAGTATTCTTAATTAAACTGCAACAACAAAAGCTTGATTTTCAAATGTGCGAAATTTGACTTTTGGCCAAAAAAATGTATCAAATTATCCATAGTGCAGAGGCTCTGGTCTGTTTTCGCTACAACGAGCCGAAGGACTTTGTTGCTAGTGCTCGGTTATGGTATTAACAAATAATTTGTAATTATATGATTAATAAATAAAATAAATAAAATAAATAAAAAATAAAAAAAAAAAAATTCCATAATTTTCTATATTTTACTAATAAAAATAAAAAAACAAAAACATTTTATTAAAAAAGTATATAAAATCCTATTAATACCATTAATTTTTCAAAAACTTCATAAAGTGTTCCTTGAAAGAACTCTTTTAAACGCATGAGCCCAAAATAATATCCTTGGAATAGTACACGACACTATAGAGGAAAAAGGGGTAGTGTCTGTGGAGATTTGCCTTAAATTTCACTAAATTGTGACAGGAGAGATTTTAGGATTGAATTTTCCCTGTATTGCGTTGTACGATTCACTGGTCAATCGACAACAAACAGATGTGCCATGTAAAATAAGCGCCTATTTTGAACAAAAACTTAGGGCCCAGATATGAGTTTACTTATCTGGGCAGAACACCTCACATGGATACATCGATAAAACGGTGTAACACAATCCAGGTTTCTACGATGCTTCAATGAAGCTGGTTACACCACTGTCATTGATAAGCGCCTACGGCCTCCTTTGAACATGGTACAGAAGCTGCAAAATAGACTTTGAAGCCCCTGCCCATATATGGGAGTCGTATACTATTTTCGTACGAATTAAGGTGGCACATTTAGTAAGATCAGATAAAGTGAAATAAATATTTCTTGCACCGGTTAAGACACTTGAATGCTTTTTTCAACACCTTAATAATATGAGTTTTTCCAGCTGATATCTCATTGAATTCTAATGCCCACAATACAGATGCCATTGACCTGTCTATAGATCAACAAACAACATTGGGTATAGCGTGCAACCTTTTAGAGGTTGTCGAAAGGTTCATATTGTCTGTGCCATTCATATTTTGTCTCATACCTGCAACCTATAAAAGCGTTTCGTTGACCTATGATCAATGAAGTATGAATCACAGATGAATAGATGGGATTTGAAGTTTGGCCCAATATGTCATTTATAAAGATAAGTAAATGTGAGGAAGAAAGAACGGAACCTTGCAGTACAACTGAATTCAGTAAAAGCTCTAAGGATGAGACCCCATCTATGACAATTCTTACAGTGCGAACCCTAAGAAAGTTCGATATGAATCGAGAAAAGTAATGATCGACACCAAAACCATTTAGCTTTTAAACAAATGCTTTATGCCACACACAATGGAATTGTGAAAATATCTAGAGCAACCAAACGATCGAAGGCTTTGTAAATACCTATAGGCAATGGACACAAAATCGTCGAAAAGCACTGTTTCAGCACAAGTGCTGCTATGACATCCGTGCCCGCTGACTTGTTTACGTTGACATTCGAAAGAAACCTTTTAACGGCACGAGCTTGAAAGGATATCTTTGGTCTCTCGAGTTCGGGCAGAGATTGATTGCTTTCCGGTAAGAACGAATTACTTTCGAATAACTCAAGTTAGCTTTATCAACCGGCCCTGTTAATATTAGGTGATGATTTTTAAGAGTTGGAGTCGAATGATTAGAAGGTCTTACTGTCCCTATGAGAAGAAAGAATCTTGCCACGAAGACCTTGTTCATAAAAAGACTTGGCACGAAGACGCTGTTCATAAAGAAACTTCTCGCGGCTGTGTGAACCCTGGCACATTTAGACTTCGCCTGTTTGCTTTGTAGAGAAGTAACTATACCAGAAATAACTTGTCGTTCTCGCCTTTTTACAACGCCCGGTTCTAAAGGCTTTCTCTATGGATCTGACTGGGTTTTTGGAAGTCTGGTTTAGCCAAAAAGCTTTTTGTAGTAATGAAGAATTTAATTCCCATCAATATAAAATTTGGCCATTTGAAGATCAAAACTCCCGAACTGAAAAACTTTGTATTTTTAAATACTAATCATACGCAGAGAATACAGAAAACATTTAACCGAGTGATAAAGTACGCTTAAATAATGCCACAATAACTTTAATATTAGTATGTATTAAATATGTAAAATTATAAGTTACTAAGTACGTAATTTAGTTCACCTCTTGATATTAAAAAAACAAAATACAGAAAACCACAGTGTTTTTTTATAAATTGGAACAAATTATATATTGGTGAATGTGGAAAATTTATATTATTAAAATTCTCCGCACTTATTTTACATCGCAATGTTATGTAAATCTAAACGACTTTCACTATAAACCAAAAAAAAAAAAAAAACTTTTTAAAATTTAATTCATTATTATATTTTGTGGTAAAACTGAAGTTTGCAAAAACTTAAAAAATCAATAAGTCCTTAATATTATTTCCTTTAAAACTTGTACACTTCCATTAAAGGCAATGAATAAGTATGCGTGTGCACATCAATTGTCTAGATAACCTGTAACGATGACCTGTTCACAGCGATGACAGACATACAATGATAGTCATGATAATGATGATGATGATGATGGGTGTGGTGCAGTTTGTTTTAGCAGTGGGGGCTATTGACTAAAATTAATGTTTATGTACCTATTCATACGGTTTTGGTGTCTAACTTGATATAGTACGAGTATATTTTTTATTTAAAAAAAAAAGTGTAACAAAAAACGTTTGAAAATACTCACTCATATTTTTATACATGCGACTAGTGTTTGAAAATATATTTGTCCGTTTTGTTTGTTTTGTGTTTGTTTTCCAGTATGGGTGAATGCATTACATTGATAATGGTTCAATAATTTTTCCGCCCTATTAAATTGTCAATAAAAGTAAAAAGAAAACAAATCGAAGATATATTGGATTTTGTTTAAACTTAAAGAGGACAGGTAATAAAAATGTTATAAAATATTAAAGGTAAATTGTATTTGGCAAATGAGACACTTAGACAAAAATATGCAACAAAACTTGGCTTAAACCATGTTCATATATTTCTTAATTTTTTCAAAATTCAGAGCAAAACATGTTTGCAACATGATCAGTGCTACTATATTATGCTTGCTGTATTCGGGTATGGTTATCACTATCAAGTTATTGGTTTATGAATGAGTTCTAACCATCAACATTTTTGCTACCATCATTCATTATTATAGTAAATATTTTATTATTTCATGGTTGCGACTTTCAATTTCATAACATGATTGGCTGTAAACATACTGTGGTAACAAAAATTCTGAATATTAAAAAAATTTTTTAATTATGGAACAATAAATTGCTGATAATAATCAATGAATAATTATAAATCAAATAAATTAAATACTGTCTTGTTTTCATAAAAAAATTGTATCAGTTTAGTCACCCATGTAAAAATTATAATATATGATCATTTTTACCTGGGAGGGTTTTATTTTCAAAAATCCCTCAAATGCTACCTTACATCACGCATATTTTTAATACAATTTTTACTAAGAGTGAATATTCAAAAAATTGGAAATATGCTACTCCATAATATAACAATGAATATCGCTCTATTGCCATTTTCTGGTACTTATCAAAAGATTTTGAGCGACTTCTTCATCAAAAAATAAATACATCAACGACAAAAACTTGCTGACGAATAGACAATCTGGTTTCATAGTTGTATAACAGCCCTAATTGAAGTATCCCAGGATACAAGAGCAAGCATTGATGACGGTAATATATCATTTCTTATAATACTGGATCATTCCAAAGCAGGGACTGAAGCCGAACCCGAACACAAACAGGTTCAGGTTCGCTGTTTATAAAAACTTTGAACCAGAACCCGCTGAACCTAAAAGTTTAACCAGGTTCGGGTTCAAAATTATAGAAATATATTCTTGCTGTTCATGGCGTGAAAAATGTTTGATAGAAAAATCAAAAAAAAAAAAAAAAACATTAAAATTCTTGCATTCCAGTTTGCAGTGCTTGACACTATATCTAGTCCTTCTTTTAAGCAAATACTTGATCAATGCGGAGCAATTTGCAAGAAATTTCGAACACCAAAAATTTCTTCTTTAGCTAAAAAGCTAAACTTGAAAAAAGCTAGCCAAAGTAGATGGAATTCCAGTTATGACATGGTTATTCTTATTGGAATACAGAAGTTTTTGTTCGGAATTACTAGATGCTGCATTAACTATAATTGATAATATTTGTAAAGAACTCGTAGAAGACTTTAAGTGATTTTTATAGAGTCTGGCTTAGTTTTAAATTAGAGCTTACACATGACAAAACAAAAACATTTTCATAAGAATTATATATAAATATCATAAAAAAACACTTTATTAATAATATATTTTACAAAGAATTGAAATTTTGAAAAATTTGCAAATGGAAAAAGAAGAGAAATTTATGAGAGGATCAAAATATTGCTCTTCAGAAGAAGGAACGGTTTTGTAAATCAAAGAACAAATTTAGAAGAAGAAAACTTAAAAAATATATTCATTATAAATAAATTTCCTTTTAATAAAACATTTATACACTCAGAATATTATGTAGTTAACTGTTTGTAGTTTAATAAAAAAGTTTTCCGTTCCATTTAAAAATAAAGGAAGATACATTTATTTTTCAAAGAAATATCTATATTAACTTTTTTATACATTTATTCGAAATATTTTACTATCATTTACCGATATTTTTCAGTTTCATTTATTTTTTTCATTTGTTTGAAATTTAATAAAAATTTTCCCACAAAACGGAAACTTGTGGTTTATATGTGTCCGTAACAGTTATTACAAATTTAAATTTTGTTTGCTGTTTCAAAAAAAAAAATATTCAAAAAATTTCAATTTGTTTTTTTATTTAAATTGGTTGTATATATACGAAATTTTTCAATACAAATTACAAGAACTTCATAAACACACATACATACACAAACACATTCACATAAAAAGTGTTTATAGCTTCATATGCATATGTACATTTTGTATTGTACGAGTATATTAAAAAAAAAAAAACAAAATGGGAAACAATTTCAAATAAATGATAAAAACATTTATTTTTTAAGGATTGGTAGGTAAAATTTTTACATTTTTTTTAAATGATTATATCATTTGTTTCTTACGGATGTGTCAGTTGATTAATCAACATTTAAAAATAAATAACAAATATCATTTAATTTAAATGAAAAATGATTTCTTTTAAATGATATTTTCAGTTATTTTAACTTACAAACTTTTTTAAGTGTACTTTTTTTAAATGTTGAACCAGAACCCGAACCCTGTTCCAAAGCTTTTGATACCGTCGATCACAAAGTTCTTTGCTTGAAATTGCACAGAATGTTTAGTTTTTCTCCTTTATCTATTCGGTTGATTGCTGCATATCTGCATTTCTGTCTGAAAAAACACTTAAACTATCGTTTGAACCAATGATATCTCTGAATAACCAGAGAATCGAAATTGTACACAAAGCTAAAAATCTTGGAACTGCTGCCTCTGGAAAAATATATTCAAAGCTGCGACCCTATGGCATACTTAACACAGTACGATCATATTTTCCAGTATTCCAATAAACTTTATGGTTCTTCGTTGAGAGACTTGCTAAAAACACGCACTTTAAAGCTATTACACAAAATTATATTCAAACGTAAACCAGAATTTCTTTTCGCTAGAACAGCATTTACTCGTTCAAGAAGATGTAAATGATATTATTCATATAAGATATCGAAGTTAGGTTTCTGAATGGCAGTTTTATATCCATTCAATCTGCCTATGGAACTCGCTACCACGCTAAATTCATTAGCAACGCTTTGCATTTTGAGAATGATTAATTTAAATTGTTTGTATTTTAAATTGATATTTTTTTTTTATATTTATACATATATTTGGAAAAAGTACTCAGAATATTAATAAAATAATTTTTTATAAGCAAAAATCTGTGGAATCCAAGAATTGTTTTGCATGAATAGGTTTCTTATACAAAATGCTAGATTTTTAGAAATTTTTCTGATATAAACATTTTTAGATCGTATGGACTTTTCCTTAAAGTAAAATTTTCAGAGTCAGCAAACTGTTTCTTAGATAAAAATATAAATATTCTAAAAAAAACTTAAATTTGAAGGCCTTACTTTGAATAAAAAATTCTTTGATTCTGAGAACTTTCCATCATAAGAAGTACTTAGATTTTAAGGAATTTTTCTGGCAAAAATATTCTTAGATTCTAAGAACTTTTTCTTAAACAAAAATTATGAGACTCTAAGGACTTTCAACAAAAAAAAATCTTAAAAATTTACTAAGAATCTAAAAATTTTCTATTAGAAAAAGTCCATAGAATGAAAGAGGTTTTTTTGACAAAAGTCTTTAATATTAAATTTTTTTCTTAGGACATTTCTTAAAGAAATATTCTTAAACTAAAACAAACCTTTTTATATTTTGGAATCTTAATGTAACCATATTATGGTAAAATTATTGTTATTTTATTATCATAATATGATAACTTTATATTTTGATATTGAGCGCCCCGGTAGGCTAGTTGGTGGCATGCTTATCAGTGCGGGGGTCGTGGGTTCGATTTCCACCATAGGTATCTGGTCTGTTTTCGCTACAACGAGCCAATGGCCGTTGTTGCTGGTGCTCGGTTAGGGTATTAGGATATAAATTATAATTATATGATTAATATAAATAAAATAAAATAATAAAAAAAATATATTTTGATGTATTTGATTTGTAAAAATTTTAATATGATAGTCTTCTCTGTTTGAATATAGTTCGGGTTTTCTTCCTATTCAAAGTTGGAATTTTTTAATGAAAGTGTAGGAAATGCATTAAGTAAAAAAAAAAATAAAACTTTAAGGTAACCCTGCGGGAAAAGGACCTATCCCAGGGCACGTCACATGACCGGTTCATTGTGATAGGGACCGGTCACGGGACCGAACACTTTAACATGGGCTTGTCCTAGGAGGGGGTGAATTGCCCTCTGTGAGATGTCACAGGTCGTAACTTTAAAACCGGTCACGTGATAGGTACTTTAAGAACCGGTGCTCTTTTCACCTATCTCGTGATATGTTTTTTCGAAACCGGTTCAGTTTTCACCTATCCCGGGACAGGTCCCAATTCCCAACTGATCCCTTTTTTCCCGTAGGGAAGTTAAAAGAAAATTAAAATTTTTTAAACAATCTCGCTTCTTTTTTTTCGTGAAAAACGTTACTAAATATGAAAAAATCTTTACTTGCAAATAACAAATTTTTCTGAAATTGATTTCCCAAATATACTAATTATTTCCTGCATGGTGGGGCAAAAGCTATCATCTGATTTTCTTTCGCCAAATTTTTGTTTAAAACTGCCGGAAAGGCATGCTTAAAATACCCATAATATCCCGGCCGTAAATTTAGATCGTCAAACTCTGATAAGAAAAATTATATTAATAAAATAGAAGCAAAATTATTACTTAGTAACTTACATTCTGTATATTTGTTTTATTTAATTTATAAATATTTTGTGGACATTGTGGTTTATTGATTTGAGCGTTAATTTGAGCAACATATATTTAGAAAATGAATATTGTTGAGTTTTTTTATCCAGCCACGTTCTACTTCGGTTTTTCTGTAAAACTTAATTCCTTAACCCCTCTTCAAAAAAAAAGAAATAATAATAAATTTTTTCATCAGCACAATTACTGAAAATTTTAACATTTGATCTACAAAACGGTTAAAATATTTTTTTATTATCTTTTTTTTTTTTTTGGAGTATATTCATTTGAAAAAGAAAAACTTGCATGTACTTGAACGGAAAAAGAACATCGTACAATTTTTTTTAAATTATTTGAAATGTTCCAAGGTACGCGAACCTTTTCTACCATTAGTTTACTTTTAATTTAAATGTATTAATTATAAAAAATCGAGAATTGTTTAAAAGTAGGCCATTAAATTGATATTTGGATAATAGGTATTTTATTTTAATATGAAAAATTATTTTATTTTTTTTTAACAAATATCAAAGTGTTTTTGTCATTAGTTAAATATTTCTTAATATCCAGTTATTATTTATTTCAGTCTTTGGGCACAAAACTCCTTACAGACTATGATTAAAGTAAATGTAATATATAATAATTTAAAATTAGTATAAAAAATATTTATAAGAAAAATAAATTTTATTGTAATACGGCAAAAAGAAATAGTTTTAAATTATCTTTTGTTGTGCAAAATTCAATAAATGATTTCGATTTTTTCTGAAGACTCAAATTTATATGATTAAAAGTAATAAATGTGCGGGTTAACGTACCATAAAGGTATCAATAAACCTAAGACTTCTTAATGGAACATAAAATGGAATCAAAGATAGCAAGTCAAGACAATTAATATTATGATTGATTATATCAAATAAAAGTAAAGCCGATGAAAAGTTCGCCGGAATTCTAAAGTTCGCAAACCAATAAAAAGGCATTTAGATTCATATTGAACAGATTCCAGGTAATAAAGTGATCTTAACGCAAATTTTATAAATAAACGTTGAACTCTCTCAATACGGGTAGAGACAAGAGGACTCCAAACGACAGAAGCATATTCTAACTTCGATCTCACGAAGGAGGTATAAATATATTTAAATGTGTAAGGATCAGAAAATTCATAACAATTTCTCTTTAAAAAGGCAAGCATTTTATAAGCTTTAGGAACAATGTACTCAATATGAGGTACAAACGACATATCAAATACCACACCTAAGTCGAGTTTAGATTTAATTCTTTTTAAATCATAGTTATTAATATTAAAAACAAAAGAAATAGGATGCAAAGACCTATAAAACGAAATATGATGACACTTGCCAAGATTTAAATGTAGGTTATTTGATTTACACCACTCTCCAAGATTATCCAGATCGTTTTGTAAATCAAAAACATCCCTCAGTGAGTCCACTTGTAAAAATATTTTTAAATCATCTGCATATAAAAAAAAACTTGATTTCTTAAAGCAAAGAGAAATATCATTAATAAATAAATTAAAAAACAACGGGCCCAAAACGCTACCCTGAGGTACACCCGAAGTTTGCATATAGGGTCTGGATTCAAAGCCTTCAATTACAACTGTACATACCCTATTAGATAAATATGACTTGATCCAGCATAAAAAGTTTGAATGAAAGCCATATTGCAGTAATTTTGAATAAAGAATGGAATGTGACAATTTGTCAAATGCTTTAGAAAAATCGGTATAAATTACCTCAACTTGGCTGCCATGTTCAAGAGCAGTTAAACAATATTCACTATAAACAGTTAAGTTCGTTACCGTAGATCTACCAGAAAAAAAAACCATGTTGGTTAGGAGATATCCAAGATTTTGTTAAGAAAAACAACTTTTCATATACGACATGTTCAAAAATTTTTGAAACGCAGGATAACTTGGTAATAGGTCTGTAACACATCACGTCATCCCTCTTCACATCCTTAAAAACGGGTGTAATTGTTGCCGATTTCCATCGATCAATAAAAACACCTTCTTTTAGCGATAAATTAAAAATATATGTTAAAGCAAGTGTTAGGGAAGAAGCGAATTTTTTCAACAGATAAGACAAGTACGACATGTTCAAAAATTTTTGAAACGCAGGATAACTTGGAAATAGGTCTGTAACACATCACGTCATCCCTCTTCACATCCTTAAAAACGGGTGTAATTGTTGCCGATTTCCATCGATCAATAAAAACACCTTCTTTTAGCGATAAATTAAAAATATATGTTAAAGCAAGTGTTAGGGAAGAAGCGAATTTTTTCAACAGATAAGCACAGAGACCATCGATATCTGATTTAAAGCCGTTCTTAATTTTAGAAATTGCATTAGATACATCTTCTTCAGAAATAACCAAAAAACCAATATTCAAATTAGTGTATGGTGTTGAAGAGGAAAAATTATTAACTGTTAAAGACACGAAATTAGATTTAAAGAAAGATGCAAACATATTGACAGCATCATCACATGATTGTGAAATATTATTTTCAAATTTTCTGTTGCTGGAATATCTGAAGTTTGTTTTCTGCATTTTATGAATGACGAAAAAGTTTTTAGATTACTCTTAATTTCCTGCTCCTTTTCGATGAGATATTTCTTGTAGAGAAATTTATTTATAGTGGGTGGAGAAATTGACAGTAAAGGTTGATAAATTTGATATTTACAATCATCTGGAATAAAAATTAGATCCAAAAAACGACTAAGTTTATTGGAAAAACAATTGACTTGATTTAAATTTATACTCAATAAACTATCTATAAAATAAATTTCATGATTATGATTAACATTTTGAGGTAATAATAGAAAAGAATTATCCGAAAATTTTGACCAAAAAATATCTTTATCTTTAAGATTAAAATCTCCCAAAACGCAGAAATTATCATTTACTGCAGTATATATTTCTTTGTTTTGTTTTGTAAAACCGACATGTTTACTTTTGTAATGATTATTAATAAGTGGCTAAAGTCAGAGTTAGTCTGACTACATATATTAACCACAATATAGTAGTAATTCACTACTGTTTACCAAAAACTTGTTCTACTTACTTTAACAAGTACAACTATTTAAATATGTATGTACAATTTTCCCAGTATGTGTATATATTTCAATAATGGCTTCCAACTGGTTTTTTTTACAAATACATATGTATGGTCAATGGGACCATAAATTCCAGCTGTATATTTTTAGTTATTAACTACATCCATATACATAGTAGTAACTAAGTAGCAGCAGTATGATACAGTTTTTAGTTTGAGCGCCTTGGACTTGCCTCTGTGCGATTGTCCAACCCACCTCCACTTAACTTAAGTAGCAGCAGTTGTAGTTTGACTTATTTTTAAGGTTTTTATATTGACCAAAAATAAAACCAAACTACACAAATTTTATATGAAGAAAGTTGTTGGCAGCATGTGTTTGTAATTATTTAATGAACTCCTTTCTCTTTTGTTGTTTCTTTTTTTTTATTTTATTGTGTAGGTTGTTTTGGTAAAATATTTTAGTTATTTTATTATTTCCTTGTAAAAATTATCGGATACGGTTTTTTTTTTTTTTTTGTTAAAACTTAAACCTATTTATGGATGTTTGTTTTATAAAATGGTAGTCATGGAAGGTAAATATTAAATTTAAATATAGGAAATTTTTATTAGAGGGAAACTTATCTTTTTTTTTTTATATAAAGGGTGGCCTAAAAAAGAGTATCTTTTAAAAATTAAATAAAATGCATTAAGCTTTATTTCATTTTGGTATGTTATGGCTTTATAAGAAATAACAAAAATTCACATTATTTAAGGAACTAATTCATATCGCTGCCGCAGCTGGCTTCGCAGTAGCTTATCCTGTCTGGGCAAATTTGAAAGATTTTGATGACGGTTTGATCGTTTCTGAGTTATTCGCATAGCATCGGTCCTTAACGGGTCCCCACAAGAAAAAGTCTAAAAGTCTAATCGCAGCTCTGAGGTGGCTAATTGACATCGCCAATATATATTTTGCAATTTTCATCAAAGACGTAGTAAAAATGGGGGTTCAAAGGGCCGCTATAGTCAAAAAGCAGAAATTTGGTATTGTACAAAGGTTCCTCCTCTGGTGTAAGCTTTCAGCTATATGCGATTTTGAAAATCCCTACGGGAAGGGGCAAAAGGTCTTCCCTTTGACGGTATGCCCAAAGCTAAGGGCCTCCAGGGTAGTTATCAGCTAAGACGGTGGGGTAGCAAGGGGAAAATTCTCCACATTGACGGCCTGGCAAAACCTGGAAATCCCTACATGGAGGAGCAAAAAAGGGAAAAGCCTTCTCTTTGACGGCTTTGTACACATATGAAACTATGTGTTCTTTTCATCTAAGGTGTAGGGTATGTTATGTTCAGCCACTTTGTAAAAAATATTATCGCAAATATTTTTGTGGAATACATTAACCCTCTAACTAAATTTTACTATATATGGGTATTTCCACAGAAAGGTCAACCGCTACCAAAATATTAAAGTTGAAGAAAAAAGACTTTTCTGAGAAAATTTAGTTAGTTAATGCATTGGATTTTAAGAATATACCTAATTAAATACATATTACCATTTGTAATTTAAGAAAAGTGGTCTGCAAAGAGCAGCTTTGCTTTTTTTGGTTTTAGCGTTTTTAATTGACATTTTTCCTTGAGTTATTTCTAAGCGTTACATATCATGTCGATTGCACTCTTCTTATAGACTAAATATACCAACAATAAATATTTAAAAACACCACAGTAGAGATCAAGCAAACTCCGAATAACGGTATAATTCAAAGATTCTTTGTACTACATTCTTCTATCCCGTTCGCGACCGAAAATAAGCATTTGTGTTTAGTTCTCCGTGAACGTTGATCGGAATAGTTTGATATTTACAATTCAAAACAAAATAACCGAGATCATTTAAAAAAACCAAACCTAAAACATTTTGATCCATAAATAAACCTCAAAAATGCCTTTGGAATCATTGTCCCGTTCGCGATGTCCCGTTCGCGATTCTAAACAAAATATTAAAAAAAAATAATAATAAGGATAATAAAAAAAAACAAATGCTGGAAATGCCCATATGTCAAAACAGACCAATGCCCAAAACTTAACACAAACTTCAAAAACCAGTCAAATTCAAGATTGCTCATTACAGTTTAATTCAGTTTTTTATTTATTAATTTTATTTATTTATATTAATGATATAATTACAAATTATATCTTAATACCCTAACCGAGCACTAGCAACAAAGGCTATCGGCTCGTTGTAGCGAAATAGACCAGAGCCTCTGGTGGGAATTGAACCCACGACCCCCGCACTGATAAGGTAGCACGCTACCAACTAGCCTATCGGGGCGCTTAATTAATTCAGTTATTATTTAGAGTTAGTAGAAAAAAGTCATTCAAAACTTGATTTTTATATTAAAGGGGCGATTAATCGAGAAATTGGTTAATCGATTAATTGAATTTCAAACAATAGGAATAACTCTGTACGATTTTCTTTATATAAAATAAAAGTGACATTTTTAAGGGTTCTATATATTTAGACCTTTTCTAACTTCTATACAATCTATATTAAAAAATTTCCTATTAACTTTGTAGTTTATAACTGCTTAAAATTCCTTTGTTAAGAATTTTATTTTACAATCTTATAAAATAAAAGGTACAACAGAACATTTTTAGGAATAGTAACATTTTTGTGCCTAAATATGTTTGTATTTTGTTATAAATAAATATTTCTCCATCAGAAAACAAAAAAATAGTACTACAACTAAAAATTCATACACAGGACAGGCCAGGACAGGATTTATGGTTAAAAATTACCAAACACAATAAACAAGATACATAAAAGTAAGCATATAATATGTTAACTATGGTCATTTAGAGAATGACCATATAATGTGTTGACATTGAGTGAAATTCACTTAAAGTCACTTATAATGTAAAATAAAAATTTATAAAAACTTTCAATAAAATAAAAAAAAAAAATGTTTAACGAGTTTTGATTTCCAAATGTATTTAATATTTCTGTCATCTATGATCAGCACTATTATTATAAGAGTCTAATAGCCTGTTCCTCGATCTTGAACGAAAAACTAGTCGAACGAAAGCAAGTCACTCGAATTCGAATCAATTTGGGTTTCTCTATTTCGAAAGCCTTCGATCGACTTGACTTACGTGTGTCAATTTTTGTTTCTTACGCATTTACAAATCACAGAGATGCCAGATCATATATTTTGAGCATTTGTTACAATTTTCTTTAAAAGTAGCAAAAATACTACTAAACTGCTTAAAGACAAAAACAACCCTGTTTAACAGTGATCAGCTGTATATGACAAATGAAATAAAAAAATAACAATAAACAAATCAATTTTAATTTGGAAAATGTGAAAATTTTTGTTATCGATTGGTTGTGGGTGAAATTGTTGTTTGGAGAGCTTTTCTGTTGCATGTTGTCTGTTCGGTGCGGTCGCTGCTAAAGTCCTTGTAAAATAAAAAATGTAAGTATGAGCTTCTTGGGCAAATGTAAGCCGCAAACAACACATACCTTTTAGGGGGTGAAACGGAGTTTAGTTTTCTGGTCAAATTTTCCTCCTCTGCGGAAAATTTGTTCGCTCCGAACACTAGAGTCCTTCTGGCAAAATCAGGCCTTTCTTCCATATAAAATACAAGCTTCTTCGGATGGTCCATTGTTGATTTTTTTTAACTAAAATTTAAAATTCTCAATAATCTATTAATATTTGTATTATTTTGTACTTACTTTTTGTTATCCATTGCTTTTTTTACTTCATATTGCTTTTAAAAATATCAAACATATATTTACTCGACAAAAAAACAGCAAGTGACTGATTTTGACATTTGCGTTCGAGCTGTTCGAAATAGAGAAACCAAATTTTGTATGAAAACAGTTACGTTTTCGTTCGACTTGTCGTTCGAGTCATCGTTCGCATAGAAATAGAGTTAGTGGAACCCAAATCAGTTTTCTTTTGACTAGAAAGCGAACGAACGTGTTCTTTCGAAATAGAGGAACAGGCTATAATTGAAATATTTTCAATTAGTTATGTTTAGAATACAGTCCTTGCAAATTATCTCTGGTAGCTTTACTTAAATTTTGCTTCATGTCTTTAAAAAAAATTTATAACTGTTGTAGCTTAAAATTGTAAGTAATTTTGCAGTAAGAGAGTGAAGGGACTTTTATATAAAATAACATTAAAATAAGGACATAAAAATTAAAATTATGACTTAATACAGGAAAAAAAAAAAGTTGTGGCCATCATAATTATTTTCAATATATCAAAGAAAATTGAAATTAGTTGTGGTGTAGTAAGCACGAGTGTGTATTATGAATGTGAATGCCCAGGTTCGATACCGCAAAATCTAAAAATAAAATTTTTCTCAAAATCTAAAAATAAAATTTTTCTCAAAAATAAATTTTGTGAAACCTATTATTATTTCTGTGAAATATAAATATTAAATTATATAACTGAATATTGGCTAATACAACTAAAAATATAATTTAATATGAAGACAGTTGTCGTAAGCGTGAGAATTCGATTGGCAATAAATTCGGTGGCCACAACTGATACTGTTTTCTAGGTGTACTAGAAAAGGTCCTTAGAATCTAAGTATTTTTCATGATGTAAAATCCTCAGAATCTAAGAATTTTTTTTCGAAGAAAGGCCTTGGAATCAAAGTTTTTTCTTAAATATAAGAATTTTTATCTAGGAAACAGTTTGCAGAATCTGAGAATTTAACTTTATGGAAAAGTTCATAAAATCTAAAATTGTTTCTATCAGAAAAATTTCTAAAAATCAAGTATTTGGTTTTAGAAACCTTTTTTCGTATAAAGCAAAAAATTATTTTATTAATATTCTGAGTATTTTTTCCACAAGAAAGTCGTTATTTTACAAGAAATTAATTAATAAACATTTTTTTTTAATTTATTATTGTTTTTATTGAAAATTATAAAAAAAAAAAATATAAAATCTGTATATTGAATTTTTTGACAACAAATTTTTTCGACATGAAATTAATTAATGTAAATTATAATTGTATTAATGTAAATTATAATGGATAAAAGCCCCCAGATAAAAATGATCATATATTATCATTTTTACATGGGTGACTGAACTGATACAATTCTTTAGTGTATTTTGACTGTAATTATCAAAGACATGTTTTATTTGATTTATAATAATTCGATAATTGTTGTTAGCATTTTACAGTTCCATAATTTTCATATTTTGTTTCTTAGTCAGAATTTTTGTTACCATAATATGGTTATAGCCAATCATGTTATAAATTAGAAAATGGCAATCATGAAATAATTAAATATTTACTATTATAAGGAAGGTAGCGATCATATTGATGGTTAGAACCTATTGATAAACCAATAAATTGATTATGACAACCATACCCGAATGGCGCGTGGTCATGTTGTAAACATGTTTTTTTTATCTGCGTGTACGTCCGAAACATTTGCAGTCATAGCAACCTGAAAGCAAAGACATATTAAGCGTAGAACTATGATCTACTTAATATTTTGTCGTTCTTTACTATGTTTATCGAGTACTTTGTCAAATAAACAATTAATGGGTTACTGGCCTTCGACCATCTTTAGGGTTATCTCCTCTAGGGAATGTGCAAAACCGGGTTCGCTAATAAAAGGTTTTTTGTGTAGTCGGCCATTGGCAGAGCTTAAGGGTTTTCTCTCTGCAGTATGTTCACCTTTAGAGCCATAATGTTTTAGAAGCAACAATCCAGTGTAGAATATCTTTTAAAAAAGCAGTAAAAATATACTGATACTTTGAAAGTAATGAAAGAAGATGTGTATTA
This sequence comes from Eustalomyia histrio, assembly GCA_949748255.1. NCBI lineage: Eukaryota > Metazoa > Arthropoda > Insecta > Diptera > Anthomyiidae > Eustalomyia > Eustalomyia histrio. Next base: position 33,727,855 of record OX456525.1, on the reverse strand, counting down.
AACATGACGTTGTGCCGACGGCGGCATGTCTGTTTCAATCAACGATTAACCGCTGCTATCAATTGGTTAACAGGTCAATACTGTTAAGATTGTTGGTCCCACATTATAACAGGGCACTTTGCCAGCACTGTATCGATTTTATTTTTCTTCTTCTGTTTTTTTTTAAATTTAGTTGTCAGGCAAATATTTGTAAAGTCAAACTGTTATCGTTATGCCAAATCTTAGTGATTACAAATTTAATTTTTTATTCACTAGTCTTACAAAAGGTAGCCACACAAATATTTCTAAATTGACTTAAGTTGTAAATCTGCAGCAACCGTTATCAATAGCATATCAAAACTGTTATATATTTATATTGAATCTTTTAAGATGCCAATTGAATTTATTATCATTTGTTTTGCTTTGACTAGTATAAATATATTTTGAAGTTTAGTATTTTATGCCATTTTGATAACTTAAGTTAACATATGGTTTCAGAAAGTAAAGGCGAATTGATGCATATATTGATGGATTAAATGTGGCCATATTAGTATAGATTTATGGAATGCCAAATGTAAGAGTGCGTATGAATGCATTGAAGCAGAAAACTATAACCCTAATAAAATAGACCCAATATAGTAGTCTTTATAACAATTTGTTTAACTTAATTTTTGTTTTTGTTTGAGTAGAGAAATAAAGCAGTAGCAGCAATAGCAAAAACACACCCTTCTTTTACAAAGTCATAAAACATTTAAAGCTTTTCGATGCTATAAATAAATATACAAGTAAACAAAAGGGAGAAAACAAATACATACATATATGTATATTACTTCCATGTGAAGAATAAATTAGAAGTACACTCATAAAATATAATAATGATCCTAAGAAACTAATGACCTAAGGAACTATTTGCATTTGAAACTAATTTGCCTGCCTCTCATTGCTGATTTTGACTCAAATTGTGATAGTAAAAAAGGATCAGTTTTCCTTCCTTAATAGCAGGTGTATACTTTTAAACCAAAAAAATATAAAGACCGGTTGTCCCAGTTTTTAGTGGAAATTCTAAAACTACAAAAACTGAGTGAACTACAAAACCTACAAATATTTTTCAATTCATATTTCTATTACAAGCGGTTTGGGCGGGATGTCAAGGAAAAATATTTTTGTTTCATTCCATTAACGCTTTCGCTACCATACTAGTTTTACAATTCTAAGTTATTTTTTCGTGTAGATGTAATGATCATAAATTCAGAAAAAATATTTTTATAATTCTAGTATCCTTCAAATGAAAGATATGTCCTGGGATTATAGTATGACCCACTGGATTTTTTGAACAACATAAAATGCTAATAAATATGCAATTAGTAGAGATATGATTTTTAAAATTTTGCTATGGGGATGTAAGTGAGAGTAAAAAATTTCAAAAAATCTCGCCTTAGTAATGCATGCGAAATTTCAAGTTCCCAGATCAAGAGATTTGGCCTGGGTATTTTCCCCATTTTAACCTCAAATGTTTCATTTTCCTTATGGGAATTCCAAAAAAATACGAGGGTGGTCCCAAAATTAGCATATCTCTTTAGCCCATCTTAATTTATCCCATACTCTGGGGAACACACAATTTAAGTTTCTAGCCAAAGAGGTGTGGACTGTATGCTAAATAAGATACTTTTCCCCTGTAGCCCTTCTTTGCAAAAATATTAAAAAAAGACTTCTAACTGTTAGCAAGGCCGGAGGGTAAACCTACATTTCAAATTTTAAGTGTTTTTTTGGGTTAGATGATAGAGAGGGCAATTATTCACTGCTTAACTCTATTTCTAACATATCTTTATTGAAAATTTCAAAAATAATATCATATGTAATTTAGCTTATACTCTTAGGAAAACATAACATACTTTCGCATTTTTAGTGCCTAAAACGCCCCCATGGGCCCAAATTAAAGGGAAAGGCTTCTTTCGTTCTTTGGAACCAAAGAAGTAACTCCAATAAGGGGACCCAGAAATCGTTGTGGAATGTATTTCCTACTTATGCTTAATGCTTCCTTACCTTACACCACCCAGAAAACAATATTTTAATTCGATTGGCGAAAATTCTGGCGGTTACGACAACTATCTTCATATTAAATTATATTTAAAAGCCAATAATCAGTTGTCTAACTAAATATTTATATTCCACATAAATATTATAACGTTCCACAAAATTTTATTTTAAGAAAAATTTTATTTTTAGATTTTTCCGGTATCGAACCTAGACATCCAGATTTATAATTCACCCTTTTAATAACTCCACCACAATTTAATTTAATTTTATTTGATATATTTGTTATTTAAAAATTTAAAAATTTGAAGATTTTATTTTAAATAAAAAAAATTTATTTTTTAAATGTTTGCCTTTACAGGGATTTGAATTCGGAAATTATGAGAGCTAGGCTAGCTCTTTACCGACTAGCCCACAAACACTTATAAATTTTGATGAATAACTTTGAATTTAAATAATTTTTTGGGAAAATTAATTTAGCAGAAAATTCGTTTACATCCACAATTCGATTGGTTCAACTGAAACCCTTATTTAATAACATATTTGATCAGAATAACCGTATTTGTGATTACCACCTTCGAATATCGACCTTCTTTTAATAAATTTGATATATTGTACTAATTTTCTAGTAGATTTACTAAATATATGGTAGCTTCTATTTCTAAACGAATTTTATTCGTAAAGTTGATTGATAATAGTATCGTTTTTTGTTTCCTTTTTCCTTTTTTTAATTCCCAATGCCATATTTTTGGTATAATAATGGATTATAAAATAAAATCCTTAGAAATAAATGTTAATTGTTTTGATCGAATTGCAATCCATCTTTTCTCTGGCTGTATACTCCAGGAAAGAAACATTTTAAATTTTGCGTTTATAGCCAAAGTGGGTACCTCTTCCTTTTTTACAACGTTCCTGGTATTTTTCAAACCCAATTATCCACCTTATTATTGCAAATTTCAAAAAGTATATTTTTAGTAAAATGGTCCATACTTCAGGGAAATAATTTAATTTTAAGATTTCTAGCCAAATAAATTTGGGCTGACTGTTAATGGGAAGAGTTTCGTTTTATTTAAAAAGCAATTTTACCACTTTTTGATGAAAAATTCTAAAAATTATCTTATCAATGAATTAGAACATACTCCAAGAAACAGATTTTAAAATTTCAGATCTTGTCAAAAAAAAAAAAAAAAACAATCAATTCTATAATGTAAATAACCCTTAAGTATTAATTTTCCCTATTTACTTTAAATTGTTTTCGGCCTATATCGCATACGCGAATAGTAAAATAAGTCCTAATGAAATAAGTCAAAAAAAAAAAAAAAATATGAAATAACTTCGAAAAATGTTTAATTTTGTGGAAATAATTATATTTTAGGTTTTGGGTGTTATTTCATTATAAAGCAACTCCCATTGTATTTGAATGAAATAACCGCAATAAAGTAGAAAAGAGAGGTTTACGTTTCTACTTCTATGAAAAATTCTGTGACCCTAGTGTGACTGTATTCCCCAAGTGTTGTTACAATAAATAATTTTTTTTTTTTCATTTTTGTTGTAAAAGTACGAAAAAGTTAAGGCCTTATATTGACAACATCACAATATTGACAAATAAAGTTTGAATTTTATGTACTGCATTATTGTTTTGTATTGAAAGTTAAGACTTTCAGTTTTAAAAATTGTCTTGTTACAGTCACAACTCTTCACAAGAAGTAATATCCATGTTAGCATATGTTAATGTATTTTTCATTAAAATTTTCAAGATTTATAACGATTTGTTGTTTATACCATTTAAAATAATAGGTAAATAAGAATTTGACAAAATTTCTCTAGCATAAAATTTAAAAATGATAATACAGGTTGGTTGAAAAGTTCCTGCGCTCGAAATGAAAGAATACTGTTTTTGTTACGAAATATATTTTTTTTATTCAATATAATCTCCTAAAAGCTTAATACACTTGTTCCAATGATCTTCCAATAATTTTATCCCATCCTTATAATGGTTTTCCGGAAGCTCTGCAAAATAACCGTCTACGGCTGCTATGACCTCTTCATTCGACGAAAAATGCTTTCTACGAAGGAATTGTTTGAGATTTCTGAAGAGATAGTAGTCACTGGGAGCCAAATCTGGTGAATACGGGGATGTTCAAGCAATTCGTACTTTAATTCTTTGAATTTAGCCATCGTCAAAACACTTGTGAGCAGGTACATTGTCTTGATGAAAAATTATTTTTTTCTTCTTTAAACCAGGTCTTTTCTCACGAATTTTTTCATCCAGCTAATCCAAAAGGCTGCAGTAATATTCAGATTTAATTGTTTTACCTTTCTGAAGATAATCAATCAACAAAATTCATTTTGCATCCCTAAAAACTGATGCCATAATCTTCTTTGCTGATCGTTGTGACTTCACCTGCTTTGGAGCTGAACAACCAGCTTTAGTCCACTGTAAACGTTCTTGTTTCAATTAAGGATCATGGTGGGAGATCCAAGTCTCATCCATAGTTATAAAACGACGCAAGCAGTCGGTTTTATTCGGCTTAAAACGTTCCAAATTACGCTGAGAAATTTGTTTTCGATCCAGTTTTTGTTGAATTGTTAATGTGTGCGGCACTAACTTTCCAAACAGTTTTTTCATACGTAATTCTTCATGTAAAACATGGAGTACTCGTTCGTCTGAGATGCCTATGGCATTAGCAATTTCACGCTCAGTCAAACTTGGATCTTCACTAACCATATTATGTACCTGCTCAATGATTTCTGCTGTGGTTGCAGTTTTTGGTCGTCCTTCGCGTGGATCGTCTTCAAGGCTGGTACGACCACGTTTAAATTCACCATCCCAAAATTCAACGGTGCGTTTTGAAGCTGAGGACTCCTTATACCCTTCTAACAATTGCTTATAAATTTCCTTTGCTTTCAAACCCTTCAAAACAAAGAATCTAAAGACTGCACGATATTCAATTTGTTCCATATTAAAAAAAATCAATGACACGTCAACTTCAAATGGCTTGTAAACAAAGAAAGAATTGACAGAATGACTTGCAACTTTGCATGTGTTCTCAGGACAGTTATACCAACTTGAGAAAAAAAAGTTTGGAGCTAGCAGTGCCATTTCTTGGTGAGCGCAGGAACTTTTAAACCAACCTGTAGTTTTCAACGATATCAAGTTAGTACTTAAAGGGTTCCTTCAATAAGTTAGGTTGCATTTTCGTATTTTAATTTTAAAGTGTTTGCGTGCAGGCAGAGAAAAAACATGGTTGGGGCAATCGTATTCGAAGAGCATCATATATTTTTGGGATTATAATTGAGACAACCATAGTCGTACTACAATATAGTTATCATATTTTACCATAATAATGTCCCTACAGTTATATTATGTTTCGAAACTATGCAAAAGTTATTTAAATTTAAGAATATTTTTTTAAGAAAAGTTTTTCCCAAAGAAAACATTCGATATTAAGGACGTTTTCAAGAAAACTTCTTCGATTATAGGTAATTTTTTAAAGAAAAGTACTCCAAAAAATTCTTAGATTATAAGGACATTTTTATTTTCAATAGTCCTTAGAATTTTTTTTAGAAAAAGTCCTTAGAATGTAGGAATATTTCTACTAAAAAATACCTTAGAATATAAGTAATTATCATAAAAAAAATTCATCAGAATCTAAGAATTTTTTATTCAAAGATAGGGCTTGGAATCTAAGTTGTTTAAGAATATATGAATTGTTATCTAAGAAAGAGTTTCTCTGCATTTTACTTTTTATTGAAAAAAATTTAAAAATATAAAAACGTTTAATATAGAATCTTTTTGACAATGAATTGATTAGTGTAAATTATAATGTATAAGGAATTTTAGAAAATAAAACCCCCAGATGAAAATTATCATATATTATATTTTTTTCATGGGTGACAGAATTGATACAATTATTATGAAAATAAAACAGTATTATGACTGTAAATGTCATGCGCTGATCTTCACAATTCTTTTCATACAAAAATTAGTGTTTACTATTTGTAACATTTAATTATGATCTCGAGCCTGATAAATTAAAAAAAAAATATATATATAATTGAAACAGAGAGATTGAATAATATATATAAAATTTAATTAATTTAACTTCAAAATATGTAATCTTAAGTCGGAAAACAATCCTTTTCACTGACATATTGTTTTATTTTGGTAACAAAAAGTTTTTTCTAGGGCAAATATTTCAATGCACCTTTCAACGCATCTCATATTGTAGATTTTCTTAAATTTTCTTTAAGTGTATGTGTAGTGCGTTGTTAAACCTTAAAGGATGAGAATAATCTAGTTTATCTCTTTATGTTGCATCAACAAAAAATTAACTTTATTTTTGGGTGTTATCATTTTTTAAATTTATAGGCCCTTTTGTAGTTTGTGTTGCTTTGAATTTGAAAACATTGAAGTTTTATTTATTCTAACTTTTTTTTATTTTGTATATTCTTGACCATTCTTAAGTTTTTATAGTTGTTTTTTATTTAGATAATAGTTTTAAGTCCGTTTTGTATTTAATTTAAACATACCAGTTTTACCATTTTATTTGTTTGTAAGTTTGTTTGTTTATATTTCCAGTAAATCAAGTCAAAACGAATCTACGTGCTTCCTTTTTTATTTTTCTTTAGCTGCTTTTCAATTTTCATTGTCATTATTTTTCCTTTTTTTTGTATTGTAAACCTTAAATCCCTTTTTTCAGATTAACTACACTGAAGGAAAATGCTCATCGTTTTAAGAAAGTTTTTCATAAATATGATGAAAAAGTTCATAGTTTTTTTTGTCTTATGTAACACTTCAAAAATACCCTACTGTAAAAAAGGGGTCAGTTGGAATTGGGACCTGTCCCGTGATAGGTGAAAACTGGACCGGTTCGGAAAATACATATCACGAGACAGGTGAAAAGAGGACTGGTTCTTAAAGTACCAACCACGTGACCGGTTTAAAAGTCATGACATTTTTTTTTAGAATAATCCTGTGACATGTCACAGAGGGCAATTCACCCCCTCCTTGGACAAGCCCATGTTAAAGTTACCGGTCGCCTGACCTATCCCTATCACAATAAACCGGTCAAGTGACGTTTTTCATATTAATGAAACCTTTCTTCATTATAATTGAGAATTTTTAAACAAAATTATTATTTATGAAATACTTCTTTATATTTGTGAAAAAGTTTCATTATAATTTATGAAGCGGTTTTATAAATATAATGAAGTGCATTTTATTTTAAATTTGTTTTTTTTTTTTTTTGTAATTTAGGTACGCCCCGGTAGGATATTTGGTAGCGGTCTGTTTTCGCTACAACTGTTTTCGCTACAACGAGCCGAAGGCCTTCGTTGCTAGTGCTCGGTTAGAGTATTAAGATATAATTTGCAATTACATGTTTAATAATAAAATAAATAAATAAATAAATAAATAAATAAATAAATAAATAAATAAATAAATAAAAATCCAAACTTAATGGGAACTACAAATAGCAATGTTTTGAAAGCGAAATAAATAATTAAATAGATTTTTTTTATATTTTTTTTTAATAATGATGCGTATTTATGAAAACTTTTTACATCCCAGCAAAAATAAATGGAAGTGATTCTTCAGGAATCAATTTTTTACTGATTCCAAAGTATCATTTAGTTCTGATTTTCCTATTCTAGGTTAAGTTAGGTCAAAAGGAGGATGAAGCATCGAAATGCAGCCTCATATCGTTACGGTATACACCTAGGCCTCTGCTGGGCCTGTTGTGCGCTCCTTAAAAACATGGAGATTCATTCAGAAACCTGGTTTCCCGGACGTAACTCCTTAAGATTTTCCAGTCGAAGTTCCTCAGGGATTCCAGGTCCGATATAACATCGCTCCCGAGGTGCCTCGATCTTAATTCTGCAAATGCCTGACAGTGGCAGAGAAAGTGCTAAAGCGTCTCGCTCCCCTCGACACACGCTCTACACTCTTCAGAATCTGCCCGTTCAATATAGTACAGTTGTGCCCGTAATCCTACACGCCCAGTGTACGTACCATCATACTGACCTCGGACTTACTCCCATTAAGGAGGCCTCTAGTCCTCTTCCCGTCTGGGTTACCCCACAAAATCTTAGTGGTCCTAGCCACCGTCTCACTGTTCCAAAAGGCCGTGTGGGTTTCCCTTTTCCACGCATTTCATTCTGCTTTCGTTGCCTCAAACGGTTTTGCGTTCGCCAAGTTAACTGCCTTGAGTTCTCTTCCCCCGATGGCTAGTGTATTGGCCCTTTCATTCCCGGCTATCCCCGAGTGGCCCGGTACCCATATAATATGGATCCTGCCCCCAGAGGAAAACTCTGTAATGGCCCTTCTACAGTCCAGTAAGGTTCTGGACTTAACCCTACTAGCTTATATCGCCCTTATCGCCCTTTGGCTATCGGTGAATATGTTAGCGTCTACTCGCCCCATATTCGATTCAATCCCATTCTAAAGAAGTTCTTTTTCACAACTTCCAAAAATGTGATTTTTAATGAAATTTAGCTCTTTTCAAATCTATGACGGGTAACTTATTTTAAAAATAATGGAAGTTAAACGTTAAAAATTGATATTTTCATATAAATTTGATATTCATAACTATGGTTAAGTACTAAACTTTGATTATTTTGAAAGAAGTTATCAGGTTTAAGTGATTTGTATCAATTTTTTACTTTGAGCTTCGAATAAAGTAATTTAAAAAAATAAGGCTCGATTACTGAATGTGAATTAATGAAAGCTTTGTAAACTGTCGAAATGCACTTTTTGTACTTTGCACCTTTATTTGTCTATAAATATATTCAGTTGAACCCCGATGGTTATAAGTTGCCAACTACTTTGTATCAGAAAGTATAACATAAGTAAAAGATGCCAAATGACTTTTAAAAGATGGAAAAATTGTTTTGTATGCTTTAGAAAATTTATCAGTTTGTTGTCTGTAACGAATTGTCAACTTATGACCACTGATATAAAAAATTTTATATTTATCCTTCAAAACTGTTTCTATATACGTTACAATTTAAATAAAACTTAAAAATTTATTTGGGAACATTAAAAGATCTCGTTTTTCACTAAACAATAAGAAGGGCTTAATATGAAATGAAAAATTATAATAAAATAAAAGTTCCACCCTATGACACCCCTAAGTAAAAGTCATTGGTTCCGATCTAAATTTTCACAACAACGGAATCAACTGCTTCTTTTTCTCTTCTTTTGTTACTTTTTTTTTGCTGGGATATAATGAAATGTTGATGATAAATACCTAGAAAATTTTTTTCCTGAGTGTAGAAGACATTTTTATTCGAATATTTTTACTGGTCTTCATACTATATATTGTCCTTATTTTAAATATTTTTGTTGTTTTGTTACTTAAACATAAATTTGTAGTTGTATTTTTAGGGTTTATTTAGGTTTCTTTTTTTTCTGGCGTTAAATCTTTGTTTTAGAAAAATTAAATAAAAAAAAAACAAAATAATGCAGGATTATCATTTTAGTCTATTCACAATATAAAACAAAATTATAAGCAATTAAGACTGACTTTGCAATACCCTAAACGAACTATGGACTCATTTTTTGACACATCATAAATGGTTATGTAAAAATAAATATTTCCTTTAAATTTCATAAGCATTGACGTCAACATATAAGTTAGTTTCTTCTGATCGTAATAGAAATTAATAATACTACATATACAGGTTGGTTGAAAAGTTCCTGCGCTCGAAATGAAAGAATACTGTTTTTGTTACGAAATATATTTTTTTATTCAATATGATCTCCTGGAAGCTCAATACACTTGTTCCAATGAGCATCCAATAATTTTATCCCATCCTTATAATGGTTTTCCGGAAGCTCTGCAAAATAACCGTCAACGGCTGCTATGGCCTCTTCATTCGACGAAAAATGTTTTCCACGAAGGAATTGTTTGAGATTTCTGAAGAGATAGTAGTCACTGGGAGCCAAATCTGGTGAATATGGTGGATGTTCAAGCAATTCGTACTTTAATTCTTTGAATTTAGCCATCGTCAAAACACTTTTGTGAGCAAGTGCATTGTCTTGATGAAAAATGATTTTTTTTCTTCTTTAAACCAGGTCTTTTCTCACGAATTTTTTCATCCAGCTGATCCAAAAGGCTGCAATAATATTCATAGTTGATTGTTTTACCTTTCTGAAGATAATCAATCAAAAAAATTCTTTTTGCATCCCAAAAAACTGATGCCATAACCTTTTTTTGCTGATCGTTGTGCCTTCAACTGCTTTGGAGCTGAACAACCAGCTTCAGTCCACTGTAAATGTTCTTGTTTCAATTTAGGATCATGGTGGTAGATCCAAGTGTCATCCATAGTTATAAAACGACGCAAGAAGTCGGTTTTATTCGTCTTCAGACGCTCCAAATTACGCTGAGAAATTTGTTTTCGATCCAGTTTTTGTTGAATTATTAATGTGTGCTGCGGCACTAACTTTCCAAACAGTTTTTTCATACGTAATTCTTCATGTAAAATATGGAGTACTCGTTCGTCTGAGATTCCTATGGTATTAGCAATTTCACGCTTAGTCAAACTTGGATCTTCACAAACCATATTATGTACCTGCTCAATGATTTCTGCTATGGTTGCAGTTTTTGGTCGTCCTTCGCGTGGATCATCATTAAGGCTGGTACGACCACGTTTAAATTCACCAGCCCAAAATTCAACGGTGCGTTTTGAAGGTGAGGACTCCTTATACACTTCTAATAATTGTTCATAAATTTCCTTTGCTTTTAAACCCTTCAAAACAAAGAATCTAATGACTGCACGATATTCAATTTTTTCCATATTAAAAAAAAATCAATGACACGTCAACTTTAAATGGCTTGTAAACAAAGAAAGAATTGACAGAATGACTTGCAACTTTGCATGTGTTCTCAGGACAGTTATACAAACTTGAGAAAAAAAAGTTTGGAGCTAGCAGTGCCATCTCTTGGTGAGCGCAGGAACTTTTCAACCAACCTGTATATATTCTTGGATTTAAACCTGTATTTTGAATAGTTACAAGCCTCAACACAATATCATAATATCCAGCATTTGCACGTGCTGTAGGGTATAACAAAATAAATCATTTCGTCACAGGATAAATAGATTTAGTGCTATACCTACCATGAAGATAAAGTCTTAACTTCAGCGTTATTAAACTTAAATGTATAAGAAAATTTTAGAAAAAGTTAAAACAATAGTCTTTGAATTTCATATGAAAGAATAGTTTATTTGTCCTTCTATTGTTGAGACTTCATTCAGTCAGTCCATGTTCTTTTATACCCGTTGGTTTTTCCTTTCCTTTTGTAAAACTAAATAGAAATTAAGTTGTAGAACCAAATTTGAATTGTATAAACTTGGTGATAAGGTTTTTGTATGCCTTTTTTTAACTAACTACACAGAGAAAGTAATGAATTTTTTCTTAGCAAGGTAAATGAAAAATTTCTTAAAATTGATGATAGTCATAGTAAAGTTTATTGTTGCAGTGTATAAATGTTTTGTGGTACGTATTTCGTGCGATTCAATGTCTTGAAACATTTTCTTTTCAAAACTGTTCTAATAATGGAGAATATACGGAACAATTTTTTACAAATGACCGTAGGATAACCGATAAAACATTTTTTTTGGCAAAATTAGACTTTATTCATCAACACAGTCTCCATAAATCACTCCAACGTCTAACATTTCGATAAGGTGTATGCGGAAGCAATTGAAAGCCTAATTAGTGTAATTCGGCAATGGTAGCCAACGACTTGTGACACGGCGCACTGTCTTAATGAATACATTTACAAATTATTTCGTTAAAAATAATCTAAAATAATCGAAAGTACAATCAAAAAGAGGACTATTGATTTTTCATTATATTCAGCCGCTTTTTTGTTTTTTATTCTCAGTCATTGTATAATAATCGATGAAAGTAGTAAAAGCAATCGAAAGTCGTTTAAAATCATCATCTATTTTTAATTGACAAAACGTAGAAAAAAACGATTTTTGTGGTTTGTTTTTCAAATTGATTTTTTTTAATTTTTATGTGATTTTACAAAACACAACACACACATATGTATATGGTTTTATTTTCTATGTGTGTATCTATATTTAAATAATTTGTTGTAATTTTTATTGAAATAATTTTGTATATAAACAAACTATTTTGGTAAAAAAACAACAAGGAATTATATGAATTTATATTTTTAAAAATAGAAAACATAAAATTTTACATTTAAAAGAAAATATCAACTTCTACTGAATATCTGTACATTTTTATAGTTTATTTTTTAAATGACTGATTCAAATACTTCAAAAATATATTTATATGAATTGCATTAATTCTTCAATCGGTGATCGGTGTTTGTGCGACCGCATTTAAAGTCAGCAAACTACTTTTCTATTATTTGTCTCGATGGAGGAGAGTCCGAATACCACTTATCAATTAAAGCTTTGGCTTAAACGGTGTTTTTTCCCCATTCAAAAGCAATGATAACTCAACACACGAAATTGCTTTGAGTGTATTGTTTTGAAAATTGTAAGAGAAGCGTCACTAAAAAAGCCACAACTTGTTTACCAATGAACGAATTGGCAAACAATTTTGACAGGTAACATCTGAAGGTTTGGTAGTTCCAAAAAATTATATGAATTTTTTATTAGTGGAGTTTTTTATTAGGTGTCATCCTACCTATTTTTCAGCCGATGTGTTATATGGATAATTGCATACGTCAGGGAATACTTATTTTATATGATAAGTTTCTGGCTTAAGCTTTCTGGTTTTACGCACTATAAGTATCAAGGTGGCAGGGTGGTTGTTCCTAAGTCTATCTGGTCACCTTAGCTTGACGTTGTCCTAGGGTGCATGACTTGCCACAGTTTGAACATCTTATGAAATGTAGAGTGGTGTTTCTAAAAATAGATTTTTAAAATAATTAATAAAAGCTTGTCATTTGAGCTAAGATCGTGGGATAGGAAGGGAGTGGTCGTTATTGAAATTAGTTTAAAATCTGTAGCAATGAGTGAAAAGGTAATTACAGTAAAACACGGTTAAGATGAACGCCGAGGAACAGAAAGATTTGTTAGTTATAAGGAGTTTCGCCTTAACCGGGGAAAGTTTGTAATTAAAATGCAAATTTGCATGAACTTTGGTTTATAGTACTGTTAGTGTATATACCCTGCGGGATCAGTTCGGAATTGGGTGAAAACTGGACCGGTACCTTGACCGGCCCCTATCACAATGAACCGGTCACGTGACGTGTCCTGGGATAGGACCTTTTACCACGGGGTAGTTGTTACCAAAACGCCAAGACTTTCAAATAAGTTTGTATTAACTGAGGATTTGTATTATCAAAGTGTATCTTAAACGAGTTGTACTTCATTTAATCTCTTGTCTACATTTTGAAAGTTATATTTCAGGTGCCAGTGGAAGCAACCTTTTAACTTCTCCGAAAAGGCCTGACGCTAGATGCCCACAGTCAGGGTTGATTAAGTAAGTGGTTAGCCTACCTACAAAAATCTGAACAGGTCCAATGTATTCGCTGGTGTTGGTATTGTACACGTTTCTGTTGCAATCGACTTGGATGCTGTAGAGTGAAAGAGTTAGTCGAAATAAGTACACTCAGGAGACTCATAAAAACACTTAGGATACTCATGGCTGGATTTAAAAGAATCTAACTGGGGACGGCACACCAACCCACTGAGCTCTCTAGTCAGGATCTTATTAAAATTACCAAAGGAAGTAAACTTGTGAGGCACACTTCTTGTCCAACTCTCGTTCAAAGTAGTATTCTCGTTCAAAGTTGTCCCATGTGACCTAGGACGACACACTTTCTTGTCCAAGTTTCGTTTGCAGTTGCAATGGATGTGACCTCGGAGGACACACTTTCTGTACTAAACTCCTTTACAGTTATTCACATGACTTTCTTATACTCACCAGATGCCTCCAGAACCTACGAACTACTATGGAACACCTGCTGCTCAAAACTATGCCTTAGAACTAAGGACCCTATAAACCAGGATGAACAAACTACCAAATTTTTAGCTACCCATGGTGCCAAATGATGCGACTACAAAAAAATCTTAGTCGAGACCACGAAATTCTTAGCCAATTTACAGAAAAAATTAGCCTCTCCTGGTTTATAGGGTCCTTGTTAGGACATTCACAGGACTTCAAGGACGTATAAAAAATCACTCTTGGATGTAACGTGGGATGCCATACTTCTTTTTCAAACTAACTTTTAAAAATCTATAGCAGGACTTCAAGGATATAGGCAATAACTACCTAGAAAGATATTAACAGGATCTTTAATGGAATTCATAAGACTTTAAAAAACATATTTTAGCACCACTGGTATATACCCAACATTCTCAAGGACCTTCAGGTATATTCAGAGGATGTTCAAGGATATTCATAGAATTTTCAGGATACTCGCAAGGTACTCATAGCATTTCTGCAGGATCGCTAAGGTTGTGATCTGGTTTAGCACACGCCCTTGTTAGGATGAGTTTTAATGAGGAACTCGCTATTTTTAACGGCACACATCCTACGGAAAATTTGAAAACAGACAACTAAATAGATATGAGAATTTTTCGAGACCGATCAAAATTCCTATGTCCGAGAATGGTAGTTGCAACTATAATCAAAACATTTGTGGTCATAATTCCCAGAAGAAAACGCATATAATGCAGCCAACTAAAATAAAATGATTCCGGCCGGTTTAAAATTCTAGGACGAAGTCCTAATCAATGACAATATATTATGTCCGTACATTTTTCGAACTTAATGTGTGTCCGAAATATTTTCCGACTTAATTCCAAAATCTCGAATTGGGTTAATGTCCGTTGGACGTGCAAAGGGAATGTTGTATATTTTAAATCGCGGTTGTGGTAAAACAAACTCGCCTTTGGATGTGAAAATATTTTTTTTGATGAAAAAGAAAAATATAAGTGAAATTTTTTTTTCGGGGTCATATAAATTTTTGAGATAAAAAAGTTTTTTTTAAGTAAACAAATTTTGAGGTGCATATAACATATTATTAACTTTTAGAGGTGTGGTGGCAAAATATGATAAAATGCTTTTTCACTAGACGCGATTATGAAATTTTACTTAAATACAAAAAATGTCTATGGAAAATTTAGGGGTTCCCCTTATTTATTTATTTGCAATATCAAGCTGCGTTAAAGGATAACGAACAATTTAAGTAAATATAACAATCTTCTCTTGTGTCATCCCGTCGATACAGACGGATGGACATAGGATTAAAATTGAGTTGATATCCGAAATATTTTAATATATATACTTTATATCGATGTGCTACAAACAAAATGACATATAACCCACATCACACATGTGAAGGGTGAATAAAAAAATACACAAAATTTAAGTAAAGTTTATTGTTTAAAAGCTTTTAGTTTTCTATTTAATATAAATTTCCTTCAGCTCACATAAATCATTTTCTAATTCTTAATATCCATCCCTCCGACATCCTGTTGAGTTGACTTATGAATTGAATTTCTAATTTTATTTAATTTTATTTCTTTCCAGGTGGGTGTATTTTTTTTCGATTTTACAACTATAAATAAGGCTGAAGCTATAAGAAAAGGGATAAATTGTTTTTCAAGGTAAATTAAATGTTGAAAACCTAATAAAATGCAAATTTATTTAGATTGATTTTTTTTTACTTAAGTTTGTTAGCTATTTTTTTTTTTTTGAACTATTTGATATATTCCATTAACACGCGATTTAGCAATCAAAAAACATTTTTTTTATTTAACATTTCGTTTTTGTTTTAATTTTAATTAATTGAAAATATTATTTTCTGTAACGCGTATTAAAATGAAGTGGTGAAATAGTATTTGCGTTCTGGTCGTTTTACGAGTATGTATATTAAAAATCATTAAAAATGTAAATAAACATAAATTATTTTTTCACAATTTATCACTTTTAATTTTTATTAAGTGATGGTTGGTTGGTTGGTTGAACAGAATGAATGACACAAGCGTTGACACATGAATGTACGTAGATATTCATTAATATTTGCATATGATAATTTTTACAGTTTTTTTTTTACAGGTTTATTTTGCTTTGTTTTCCATTAATTAAATAATTAAGTTATTTGTGTTAATTTAAACACATACAAAAGCGAAATATTGTAATGTGACACGCAATCTCTCTCTATAGGCATATAATATGAAACCGGTTAATGTATTTTTTATTATCATATTTGCTTTATGGCCAACGGTAACATACGAGTATGACTTTTTTTTTCTAAAAGGGCGTTGTTTTTCCGCTTGTGTGTGTAAGGCAACAAAAAAAAAAAAATAACGACGTTTGTTTGTTTAAGCCTACAAATGTCATGATTGCTTTAAATTTCCTACAACAATATTGTATTTCAAGTGTTTTTTCCCTGGAGGATTTTTTAAAAATTACTTATTTGTTTCGTACAATAACTTTGTGTTGTCAATTTTTTTGTTTCATTTTTTTTTCTTTGTATAACTTTGTCTTTTAAAATGTGTCCGAAAGCAAATGTTGTAAAGTCTTCAGGTTTTCTATGTAAAATAAACATTAAAATTTAAATTAGATATTAAATGATATTTTCTTTGCAACAACTGTTTTACAAATAATTATTTGGCTAAATAGAAAAATAATTATGTACTTGTTGTAAATTTCAAAAAGACATGACTGTATCATATACAAGGTGGCGCGAAAGTAATCCTCCTATCAGAAAATGCTATAAATTTTGCGATTGGCCCCTAATGTCATTTCTGTTTTGACATTTGTGTAGTAAACACATGCGAAATACATGTTAATAAACAATGTTACGCTACACTGCTTCAGAACGCGGAATATTGGTGACTATTTATTTGAGCAATAATGAAGATGATTTTTCATCAAAAATAATCATGAGTGATAAGGCCCATTTCCATGTTAGCGGGTACGTAAATAAGCAAAATTTACGCTTCTGGGGCACTGAAAATCCGCGTGTAACCCACGAAGAGCCATAACACCCGCTCAAAGTCACTTTATGGTGTGCTGTTTTCGCTGGAGGAGTCATCGGACCTTTTTTCTTCGAAGACGTCTCGGGCCAAACGGTTACTGTGAATGGTGAGCGCTACAGAGCAATGATCAACGAGTTCTTTTTGCCGCAACTTGATGAATTGGGATTGGAAAACATGTGGTTCCAACAGGACGGTGCAACGCCACACACTGCACGTGCCACAACCGATATGCTGAAGGATGCATTTCCCGGGCGCCTAATCTCCCGTTTTGGCGATTTGCACTGGCCAGCAAGATCGCCTGATTTGACCGCTCCAGACTTCTTTTTGTGGGGCTTTTTGAAGTCGCGGGTTTATGTCAACAAGCCTCAGACTCTTGCAGCTCTTAAAGACAATATCCGTCAAGAATGTGAGGACCTATCGCCGGAAGTTTTGGCCAAAGTGATGGAAAATGCCATAAAAAGGGCTCAAATGACAATCAACTGTGGCGGCGGCCATTTACATGACATCATATTCTCGACTTGATGTAAAAAAAATTAAAAGACCAAATAAAAATAATCCACAAGAAGAATCAAAGTTTTTAATTTTTTTTAAATTACAGCCAAAAAATATCAGAAGGTTATTTTTGCGCCACCCTGTACGTACACTAAATTGAATATTACGTATACGTCTGGTGTTTCCAATTATTTCACACCCAAACGAAATGTTTTTCTTGATAATATATTTAGGATACCCCGAAACAATTTTGCGATAAAAAATCAAAATCTTCAACCTATTGCTTTTTGCAAAAATATGCTTAAACTTAGAAAACTTCATTGTCTGTGCGTCCTTGTGTTCATTATTCTTGCACTCAAACTATAGGCCGCAACTATTTGGAAAAAATATAGTAACAGGTCAATTAAGAAGTCCCGGCCTGACACATAAATGGCGCTACTGGACTTAAATCTATATGATTTTTATTTAGCTCCAATCTTCAAAAGACACGTGTACAAATTTGACAGCTGTCGGATAATTAGTTTGTGAATTATAGGATTTCGAGTGAAGAAACTTTTGTTATTGTGAAAAAAATGGATAAAAAGGAATTTCGCGTGTTGATAAAATATTGCTTTTTGAAGGGAAAAAATACAGTTGAAGCAAAAACTTGGCTTGATGACACTGCCCCAGGAAAATCAACCATCAAGGATTGGTATCCTCAGTTTAGACGTGGTGAAATGAGCACCGAAGACGGTGATCGCAGTGGACGCCCAAAAGAGGTTGTTACGGATGAATACATCAAAAAAATCCACAAAATTATTTCGAATGACCGTAAATTGAAATTGAATAAAATAGCAGGTACTCTAAAGATATCAACCGAACGTGTACATTAGACCGTACCACCTTATAGGCAATAAAAAAAGTTCACCGTGCACCCTCAAATATAAAGTATTTTAACAAGAAAATTTCGAAAACGTTTTTTTTTTTGGCCGAACGTAGGGGTCGCCATTTTATATTTTTCGTTATATCTTCGCCATTTACCGTCGGATCTTAAAGTGTTGTATATCAATGTTTTTTGTCTTGCGGAGGCCGATGTTTTCCTCGAAGGAGCCATTGACCTCAAGTAACCCATTCTAGTATTAACCCACCAGATCTCAGTTGCTTAATGTACTACCCTAATATTTTAAAATGAAAGCTCGCAAAAAAGCAATAAACTTTTGCTAGTAAAGTATTCCAATAATTCCAGCGGAACTATTATTTTATTATTTTTTTAATTTTTTATGTTGCCGAATGTAGGGCATTTTTATTTTTTTGTCATATCTTCTGTATTTACAGTCGGATCTTAAAGGGTTATATATCAATGTTTTTGTCGCAATGATACCAATTTGTTGCATCAAAAATCATTGACCTCAAGCACCCTTTTATACTGCTTAAGGGGTAACACCTATGTAAAAAGCCTATACATAAAAACTTCCTTTTTTTAATTTTTTTTTACGGAGATGTGTTAACAAAGATTGGTTTTCACAAGATTTATGAAGGAGTACAAAAAATATTTATTTTACACAAAGTTTTACAAAATGATAGTATATTTACAATAGAGGTCCACGGCACGCAGCATTACTTAATCAATTTTTGGTGGATTTCTCTGAAATTTATAATGCATATGGAAAACTAAATCATCTATGGATGCGCGTAGGAGTTTTTGATAGGTCAAATACTTTTTGACTTAGAGCTGTTTCTTTAAGAGTTAAAAAGTAGATATTTTGACTTCAACACTTCGTCAAAAATTAATATACCCAAAAACTCATACGGTAAATGGCGAAGATATAACGAAAAATATAAAATGGCGACCTCTACGTTCGGCCAAAAAAATAACATTTTCGAAATTTTCTTGTTAAAATACTTTATATTTGAGGGTGTACGGTGAACTTTTTTTGAGGTGATCGCCGAAACTGAGGCCTATTTTGAAGCAAAGGACGAATCGTACTACAAAAATGGTCGCTATAATTAGTGTATCACCCTTGAAGGGAACTTAGTTGAATAAAAGGAAACAATTTTAGCAAAAAATGTGTTTTAGTATGGTAGGCATAAATTTCTATTGGCCTAAGAAGTTTGGTTAGAATCGCTGTATATTCAAGCTTAGCTAAAAGGTCCTCTCTAAATTGGCCCTAAATGGTATTTAGACACACAAAACTTAAGATATTTGGAATTTTTAAAAATTTGGATGGTGAATGTTAAATTTGACCATAAAATGTGTTTCAAAATTTAAAGAAAATCGCCCCAGTTCCCATATGAACCCTTCTTCCCGGTATTAGGTTTAATTAACTTTTTCGTCTTTCATTCAAATTTATCTCTATACTTTTCGCCCTGTTCACAAAAAAGAATCAGAACCCTTTCTGGAATTTGGACCACTTTCTGACATTCGATTTAATTTTTACTTGATTCCTTACCCCATGCCCAACTTTAATTTTTGTCTTGTTTTTTTTAGTTAGCCATTTTTTCAACTTTGAAGATTTTTCATAGGGGTTTTTATATCTTGGCGATATTTTTCATCTGTAAACACTTTTCAATATATCTTTTCCAATGTTAGCGGTTGTTTCAATTTTTTCGATTTTTTAATTTTAGTATTTTTTTTTAATTTTGGCAAATTTTTAATATTATTTATATTTTTGAATTTGACGGTTTTTTTTAATTTTTTAATTTTATTTTTTTTTTTATTTAGCGATTTAAAATTTAGTATTTTTGTTTTTTAATTTAAACAATTTTAACAATTTTGACAATTTTGTTTTTAATTTCTTCTTTTAGATTTTTTTTGACGATTTTTCAATCTTTCTCTTTTATGTATTAAAATATCATACTTTTTATTTCGAAGTAATATTTTACAATGTTCTTAAAATCGACAAATTCTAAATAAAAAAAAATGTAAACTTACAGATAAAAAATACGTTAAGCCTGCACATTTTTTTCTTTTGTTAAAATTTTTTTAAAAGATTTATTTTATTAAATTTTATCTATGTTTTCTAAATAACTTTTTTTTGTAATTTTGTAGTTTTTTTTTTGGAATTTTAGTGCTTTTTTGGCAATAATCTTTGATTTTGGAGGTTTTTTCAATTTTGTCGATTTTTATTTTTTCAATGTTAATTTTTTGTGAATTTGTTTAACTTAGCGATTTTTTCGCATTCTAATTCTTTTATTTTTTTCCAAATTAAGTGCCTTTTTTAGGATTCATATATTTTTAATTTTTGTAGTTTTTTTTTTAATTGTTGCGATTCTTTATTTTTTATAGCGTTTTTTCACATTTAACATTTTTTTTTTAATTCTAGCGATTTTTTTTTCAATTTTCTAGTTTTAGTGAATTTTTTCAGTGTTAGCCTTTTAATTTTCCAGCGATTTTTTTTTTTTGTATTTTTAGCTTTGTTTTACTTTGAAGATTTTGAATTTTAAACTTTTTTTAAATTTAATTTAAATTTTCTTCAATTTTAATGTTTTTTTTTTAAATAATTTTGAGCGATATTTTTTATTCAATATTAGCGATCACATTGGCACATTAGAACTTATCCTGATTATTTGCAACTTTTTTAATAACTTTTTTTAGAACGACATGTGGGCCTCAGAAACCTTACCAATCCAACTGCATAACTATAGTTTTTATTGTTACATTTAATATCATATTTGTAGTTTAAACAAGTGCAAATTCAATCAATTTTACTGGTGGGTTAGTCATTTTGTTGTTTGTTTGTAGTAAAAACTAAACAATTAGTTAATTTTTCTTTCAATAATCATGCGATTTTTGAAGTTGTAAAGATTGCTGAATATTTTTATTTTAAATTTATAAAAAGCTAAACATTTTCTTTGTGCAGTTGCGCAGTGTGCCACAAGCGCAAAAAGCTTAGATTATTTCCCATGCAGGCTCATTTAGTTCTTAATATAGAAAATCCGCCCTCTCAACCTCAAAAACGTATGAAACAGACCGCTGGTCCTCACATTGTACCCAAGAGTACAGTGTCCATTGAAAAATCCCATTAAGGTACTTGTGTCCTTCCTGTCCAGGAAAAAAAGTTTCCTGGAGTTTCACTTCATGGATCGATGAATTTCTTTGCTTGAGGCTGGCCAATGGCAGCATTCCAGTAATCAACGGGCATGGAGGGATTCTGAGTTTTCCTCTAAGTTTTCCTCTAACATAACCCGCAGGTGCACCAATAAGAGGTTCAAGTCTAACGAAATGACGACTGGCCCCACAGTTGGCCAACTGGTCAGCCCTTTCGTTGCTTACGTGTTCCTAGAACTCAGCTTAAGATTAGTCTGTTGCATGTATCGAGTCTATTGAGAGACTCAATGAAGTCCAGAACAAGTATAGATGACACATCATAGGACACTTATGCACTGAATACTGCTCCCCCCCTGTAACCCTTCTCGGATTGCAAAGATATCCGCTTTTTTTGCCCCGAAAGAGCAGGTTGAAAATTAGGTGCAAAGACGCCCACAATCGTATCCCCTTTACCTGTTTCGAGCCATTACTGAACCAATCCTAGGACCCCGGTTCGTGTTCTAAATAATTGGTGGTACATAGGCTTGTCTCGATGCTTTGGTAACATTTTATCCGTCACCCTTCACAGAGAAAACAGATTCATTCGGTTAATACAACAGTATTTTAATTGAAAAATATATTTCAATTTAATCAGGAATATATTTGGTTGCGGCAACTAAATAATTCGGTTGCTGCAACCAAACTATTTAGTTGGCAAGAAATTCGTTTGCCACAATAAACATATTTTCTCTGTGTACCCAGCGGGTCGTCAATGAACATTATATATTGATATAAAGTTATATATATTTTTTTATTTTGTAAATCGGGCACGTGATTTTTGTTTAAATATATTTTTTTTTCTGCGTCGCAAAATTCTAAATCCTTCAAAGATGAAATCTTATTAAAAATATTTCTGTTTTCTTTCATAAATAAAATCAGCAGTTGTTTAAAAAATTTTGATCTTAATAAAAATAGACGACAATTTTTATTTAAAGACACATTTTTGAACTGCCACACAACCATCTCAATTTCACAATGGAAATCTAACAGAAAATTCAATTAATGAGAAAAAAACTTGGAAACTGCTATTATTACACAAATTAGGGATATTATAAAATTTTAGGCAATTTTCGTGATTTTTCATAACGAAAAAGCCCAAATTTGCATTTACGCAATTACACCCAAAAACTGCATATTATCACCCAAAAAATTGTGTAATTTTTTATAAGAAATTGCTCACAAATTTGTAAAAGAAACTTTTGGGCGATATTTCATTTTTCTATTTTTGGAACAATATCCTTTAGGAGATTTTAGCTATACTCTTTTTCTTTGCGTGAAATTTCTAGATTTTTTTTACCAGATGCAGATTGTGTGTAAACTGTTGTATAGTGTCATATTCCAAGTCTTTATGTCAATGTAATTGTAAGCATAACTTTTGTGTATTGATTTTAACACAATATTCTATTATATCCATTTTAAATTAGGCTAAGTACATGTAGGTTATATCAAACGAAAGTTTTTGCTGTTATTAAACTTTTATGCCCTAAAACACACACAAAACTTAATTTTTTGCAAACAAAATTTCAACAAATACAATTTTTAAAAATCCAGCTACTTTTGAATTCATGTTTCAATTAGCCCCTGCAAAAACTCTCCTTTTCGTTCAGTTGTTTTCACTTTGACAAAATCTTAAAAAAAAACTCAAAGGACTAAAATTTTAACATTGACTTATTCGAAAATAGAAGTAAAAGCTAAAAGGAAGAAATAATTACAAAGTCAGCTTATCTTTATCTACAGACTTTTTCTGTTGTAATTTTTCGCAATTTTTGTTAGAAAAACAAGTCAACATTAAAAGAAAATATTTGCAACCAGCTGTTAAGGAAAAAAATATGTTGTTGGCTTTTAATTATTAACCTTGTTTTTTTTTTCGTTCATTTGCTTCAACAATCATTTTTTTATGGTTCTCCAAATAAACGCAAAAAAAGACAATGTTACAATTAAAACTACAAACCATTACAAATATATACTTTTGTTTTGATTTTCCTTTTTTATTATTTTGATAGTGTAAAGGACGACAAGTTTGTTTTTACAAACTGTTACTAAAAAAAAAAAACTAGATGAATCTTACGGCATATGCGTTAGAAAGTGGAAAAAATATAACGTCAAGGACTCTTTGGACATTTGAGATGAATAGAGAGAAGAAAAAAAAAACACACACACACAATTGTCCCTTAAGTGTTTTCTATACTTTATTACTTTTTTTTCCTTCTTTCTTTGTTTAACTATACTCTATTCTATAATTTAAGGGCCCTTTTTTCTTGAGATATTACTGTTGGACATTAAATTTTTGTGTTTTACACTAAACATTGTTTTAAAAAGGCAACAGAAATCTTAATATTTACGGTGTTTTTATTAGAAATATTTTAAAAATTTATAACCACCCAGCAAAAATAAATGTAAGTGATTCTTAAAGAATTAATTTTTCATTGATTCCAAAGTATCATTTAGTTATGATTTTTCTCTTCTAAGGCAGTTCTTTTTCACAACATCCAAAAATGTGATTTTTAAAAACCAACAAAGTTAAACAATATATATAGATATTTCTATATAAATTTGACACTTATGGTATACACTCAGAAAAAAAAGTTAGTAGAAAATTTTGTAAACCGTTATCAATCCGACTTAACTATTTTTGTAATGATTTTTAGAAAAAAAGATTTTATTTAGCAATTTTTTTTTGCTATTTGCTGTTTAAAAATTACAGAATATTTAAAATTTTTGTTGTAAATCATTTTACAAATTTATTTAAAAGCCGATTTGCTAAAATTAGCAATAAATGTACTATATAAAAATAAGTGAATATTGAGGGAAACGTTATTTCTAATAATTAAAACTTATACAAAATTTAAATTGCCTTAAAATATTAAATAGGTTGGAAAAGGGATCGGAAGTGAAGATACTTTTCACAGCCGACACATGTCCAAAAATACGACATCCACTTAAAATAGAAGTAAAAACTTTTTAGTTCTAAAAATTAGCCCTTAAAATAATTAAATTTTTATCATAAAACCTATAAAATTGTCTTAAAATATTTTTGAAAACAAAAATCAGCAAATTAAAACAAAATTTAAAAGTCGATTTTATTTTTACTATTTTTTGATCCGTGTAATATTTCTCATCGACCTAAAGATCTTTTATTTATAAAAAAATAATTATGAATGATAGTGAGAATTGTAGTAAAGTATATGTAGGTACAATAAAGAATAAATTAAAGACAAGAATTGCAGGTCATAAATCTGATCAAAAATACAGGAACACTACTTCTACACAAACAACAGCATTATCATTACATTGCACATTGCATTTGATAGGACGTCAATTTTAAACACAGAAAATAATTACAGACGCAGATATATGTTAGAAATGTTACAAATTATGAAAGTACTATCTACACAACGAATTAATTATAAAACAGACATAGCAAATATTGGACAAAATTACAGACTAGGATAAATATTATAATGTTAAATAACATGTATATAAAATATTTTTGTTCATGTAATATTTTAATTTTTCAAATATTGTTATTTTTGTTTTCTGTGATATTTTTATTTTTTAATATTGACAAAAATAATTTTTGATTTACCGCCTTTTTAAAAAAAATTGTTGTATATAAGTTTTCAATTTATAATTTTAATTTATTAATTATAAAAAAAGACAATTTCCCCTTAAGAAGTCACCCAATGTGGTGGCGAAATATTGGGATAAATAAATATTTATAATTAAAATTTTATAAATGAAAGATCTTTAGCTCGATGAGAAATATTACACAAATCAAGAAGATCGAAGAAAACTAAAGGAATTATTTGTTGATACTTTAAATTTTTTATTTTAATTTTGTTTAAAATATATTTTGAAAACAAAAACACATAAAATAAAAAAATGTTGCTCAATAATATTAATTTAAAATAAAAAAATGTTGCTCAATAAAAATATATAAATTTATACATATTGGGTACACAAGTTAATAATGTCGATTTGGACAACAGATGGCATAACTATCACATATGGTTTGTGTCAATAATAACAAATATGGTATTTCGGAGGGTAAACATATGTCATTATAATTCAGTATTCGATAGACGCCAAAGTGTAATCGCTATAATAATGTCGAATTTTGTGTCTAAAAAAATATGTTTTGCGGGGAAGTGTGATAACCTTCTTTCATTTGAAGAAAACGTCTGCTGAAAGTTATCGATTGTTGGTAGAAGCTTACGGTCAACATGCACCAACTCAAAAAACTTGTGAACGATGGTAGTGATTTCGACAGTGATGATTTTGATACAAAAGTAAAGTAGAGGCCTGGTTAGCCGAAAAGTTTGAAGATGAGGAATTGGAAGCATTACTCGACGAAGATTGTTGTAAAACGCAAAAAGAACTTTTATTATCATTGCGAATCACACAACAAGCCATATCCCTACGTTTAAAAGCGTTGGGATTCATTTAAAAGCAACGAAATTGGGTCCCATATTAATTGAAGCCGAAAGGCGATTTAGCATGTCAGAAATGCTGCTTAAACTCTACAAAAAGAAGGAATTTTTTTCATCGTATTGTTACTGGTGATGAAAAATGTAAACATTACGATAACTCCAAGCAAAAAAAGTCATATGTAAAGACGGCCAACTAGCGAAATGAACGCCGAAATCGAATATCCATGGCGTTACGGTAATACTCTGTGTTAGATTGAATCAGAAGGGTGTTTTGTATAATGGACTATTGAAATAGGGTCAGGCGATCACAGGGGACCTGCACCGATCACAATTGATTCGTTTGAAGAGAGCAATCAACAAAAAACTGCCAGAACATTCGACCCGACACGAGGAAATAATCTTCCATCATGACAACGCTCAGCCACATGTTGCAAGACCGGTCAAAAACTATTTGGAAAACAGTGGATGAGAAGTTTGGCTCACCTTGCCCTTTCGGACTACGATTTGTTTCGATCGATGCAGATTATCCTTACGCTTCACTTCAGAACCTGGTATCAGAAATTTGCTTGATACATTCTTTACCTCAAAACCGGAGCAGTTCTTTTGCGGCGGAATCCATATGCTACCAGAAAGATGTGAAAAAGTAGTGGCTAATAATGGACAATATTTTGAATAATGTATTAACTCATTTTATTATTATAATAAATGCATTTTTCAAGCAAAAAAATCGACATTATTAACTTGTTTGTAAGGCAATTCCAATAGAAATAAGCAGCTTTAAAGTGTAACAAGTGTATCTCAAAATAATTGAGTTAATTTGCGCATTTTAATATTTTTTTATAACCCATGTAAAAATTGATATATATATGAACATACATGATCATACATGGGCTTGTATATGATCAAACATGGGCATACATGGTCATATACGTCCATACATTATCTCATATATGACCATATATCTTCGGATCCGATATTTGAGGGTATATGGTGATATATATGCATATATTGTCATACATACTCATATATTATTCATGTATGCTCGTATATGATTATATACGTCCATATACCCTCAAATTTCAGATCCGAAGATATATGATCATATATGAGATCATGTATGGTCATATATTGAACAATGTATGGACGTATATGACCATGTATGTTCATGTATGATCATATACAGGCTCATGTATGATCATGTATGCTCATATATATTTCGATTTTTACATGGGAACTTAAAATTTTGCAATATTTTACAATTCATTGAGTTTACAGCAATTTACTAAGATTTAGTACTAATTTTATTGTACTAATATTCACAATATTTAATAATCTTTTTCTACCGCTTTTAGCAAACCGATTTTAAATTCCACTTTACAAAAAGATTACTAAAATTTAGTAGAGGCTGTTTTCTACTAATTTCATTGTACTATACGTCAGTAGACATGTGTTGCTAAGATTAGCAAAAAATACCACTGGACTTAAATAAGCAAAATTTCCCATAATAACAGCAACATTTTCAGTTGCCATTACAGTCTTTTTTTGGAGAGTGTAAGTTTAAGTGATTTGTTTCAATCTTTAAATTAACCACATTATTTATTCTAAAAATCGTAGTTATTATTTCTACAAAAAGTAAAAAATTTATTGTAGTAAAAATTGCAAAAATTTCCAATAAAGAAATTTAACAAATAAGACCCAATTTCTGAATGTCGCATTATAATTTAACCAACAGTCAAACTTAAGTTTTATATGGGAAACAACAACATATTCAAGAAGAAGCTAAAGGTAAATTGTGAAAATTAGACTAAGGCCCGATTACTGATGTCCTGTTAAAATCTAAATTAAAAATTTAAAATTTATTTGGGAACATCAAAAGATCCAATTTTTCACTTAACAATAAGAAGGACTTTAGATATAATGAAAAAGGATCATAGAAGAAAACTTCCACCCTATGACACCCCTATCATTAGTTTCGATACAAATTTTCACAACACCGCAATCAAAATCACTGCGTTTTTTTCTCTTCTTTTGCTATTTTTTTTCCTGGGCACCCTTTATTATATTAAGTAATTGAAATTTTTATAAAATCTAAAAAATTATCACCTCTCTATTTAAATATCTTTAAGTGTAATTGGTTTCTTTATTTTGTTTTTATTTAAATCCATTTAATTAAAGCAGTTTTTGTACACTCTTTTTTTTTTTTTTCTGTTCAACACACTCAACAGGACATTAATTTTCATTATTTCTCCCCTTATTTCCATTTTGTTTTAGTTAAATGTCTTTTAATTTTTTTCCCATATTGCATCTAATCTTAAAAGCTAAACTATTAAATAATGTTTTAGAGAAAAAAAAAACTGTTTTTTTTAATAAAAAAAATTTCACTTACTCTCGGTATGTATTTTGAATTTCATAGTGCAATAAAAATTTAAATATTTTTTTTATGTAGTTTAGTAGATAGTTTGTGAAATAAACGTAAAATACAACACAACACAACATAAAAAATCTCATTCTTGCTTGTCATGGCATGTTATTGTGCTGATATGTGGTTTTTTATGTTGACGATAAATAGATTAAAAATGATGGACGTTATTTAAATGTTTTTGATGTATAAATTTGATATATTAGAGCAAAAAAAGAAAACAGAAAAAATGTTGTTATATTTTAAATTATTAAACAATTGAGCATACATTTATTTGTTAGTCAAAATAATATAAAACTGAAGCATGCTTTTAGGATTAATGGATACATGGTTTGTTAGTGCATAACTTTAGGTTTAATAAACGAATAAATTAAATTATTAAAAAAATTGCTCTTTATGTATTTAAGTAAATACTTTATATGTTTTTTTAAACCGCAAACTTTATTATAGATCACTTTTTTTAAGTTGTTTTTTTTGAATTGGTTTATTCAAGCCATAGATATCTCTACCAGTACTTAAATATCTATTGATTTTTGTTCGTCTACCGCGTGGTAGGTACACAGAAAAAAAATTACAAAATTCTGTTTGTAATATTGAACATCGTTCATAGAACATTTTTTTTTAATACAAAAAAAAAATATTTTTTAAAAAGGCACCAACAAAGGAATTTGTAAATACAAAAAAGTATTTGTTATTTTTTTGTAACTTCAATTTTTATTTTGAAATAATTTTTATATGAAAAGTGACAATTTAAAAATATTTCAAACAAAAAATTGTTAGAAATCGAATTTGAATTTTAACAAATATTTTTAATTACTTTAAATTTTGTGATAATTTTTTCTGTGTATCTTAGCACTGATAGGTATCTGTTGCTTGAAATAACGGGCATAAATTAAAAATCCGATAGATATTTCGTTGCCGGTAGTTTTAAATAGCGGTATATATTTTGACAAAAATTAAATTATAATTTCTATTTTAAAAATCCTAGCATGAGCCTGTTGGGCTGAGTGATTAATGAGGCCCTGTTTCCCTTTTCAACTCCATTTTCCTTTTAAAAAAATAAGAGGGAGATTTTTATCACGTACTTGGGGGAAATTTTAAAAGTATGTATCCTAACAGTGCCTGAGCACCCATACCAAATTGAACTAGTACTTTTTAGCTTAGGCAGGCCTCTAAGTGGGAGACTTTTCACCTTTTGACGTTGCATTTTTTTCCCACTTTTCTGCAAAAAATTGTAATCTAAGCATATCAGCGAATGGGCGCACACACTCTAGGCAACACAGAAAAAACAGATTCGTGCTGACAACCAAATTTGTAGCCAATCTAATGATTAGTAAGAATAACATATACACTCACAGTATATTTTCCGTTACCGACTGTAGCTTATTTAAAAAGTAATATGTAAAGTTTGTTTTTAAATGAAGAATCAATTGAAATTCTTAGAATGTATTTTTTAACTATTCAGTTATTCAAAAAACAAACTGCAAAAATTTACAGACATTTTGTAAAATTACATACAAATAAAAAATAGTTTCAATTTGAAAAGAAAACCACAAAAATCGTTTTTTTCTACTTTTTGTCAGTTAAAAATTGATGGTTATTTTAAACGACTTTCGATTACTTTTACTAGTTTTGTCGATTATTAAACAATGATTGAAAATAAACAACAAAATGTGCTAATTATAATGAAAAATCACTAGTCGTCTTTTTGATTGTAAAGGGTGTCCCAAGAAGAACGCAATTTTTAAATCTGGCAACATTCGAAGTGTCATTGTTTGACATTTGAACAATTGTTATTGTTTGCTAGTAGAAGGTACGAGGTTAGTAAAAATGGAGCGCTACACGAATGAACAACGCATTCTCATTGTGAAATTGTTTTACCAAAATGGTGAAAGTTTTGCGGCTACAGTTCGCAAATTGCGATCAATTTGGGGTCACAATAATGCTCCAAAAGAGTCAACTGTAAAGAGATTAATGGATAAATTTGCCGAAACTGGGTCTGTTAGTGATGTAAAGACAACAACGCGCCATCGACCAGGTCGATCGACCGAAAATGTCGCAGCTGTACGTGATGATGTCGCTCAAACTCCATCCACCTCAATTCGACACCGAGCTCAGCAAATTGGTGTCTCCAAATCCACTTTGCAGCGAATTTTGACGAAAGATTTGCATCTTCATGCATACAAAGTTCAATTGACTCAGGAACTGAAGCCAGCTGACCATGGACAGCGAAGGGAGTTCGTTAATTGGGTATTGGAGAGACAACATGAAAATGCTGATTTTGCCGATAAAATAATCTTCAGTGACGAGGCCCATTTTCATCTTGATGGCTTCGTCAATAGGCAGAATTGTCGCATTTGGGGAGAGGAAAATCCTCGAGTGATTCACGAGAAGCAAATGCATCCTCAACGTGTCACTGTGTGGTGTGGTTTTTGGGCTGGAGGAATCATTGGACCTTTTTTTTATGAAAATGAGGCAGGTCAAGCGCAAACAGTCAATGGTGTTCGGTATCGTGAAATGATAACCAGTTTTTTCTTGCCTAGAATTGAAGAAATGAATGTGGAGGGCATGTGGTTCCAACAAGACGGCGCCACATGTCATACAGCCAGAGAAACAATTCAATTGCTGCATCAGTCATTTCCCGGTCGTGTTATTTCGCGTTTTGGAGATCAGAATTGGCCGCCTAGATCGTGCGATTTAACACCATTAGATTTTTTTCTTTGGGATTTTTTGAAGTCGATGGTTTACGCGAATAAGCCGACGACGACTCCAGCCTTAAAAGAGGAAATTGGACGCTGCATTAATGAAATACCGCAGCATTCATGCAAAACGGTCATTGAAAATTTCATTAAAAGATCGCGTGCATGCCAGCAAAGCCGCGGCGGCCATCTGCACGATATATTCTTCCATACATAACCTCATTCTGTCTACTTTACGATATAATAAAGTTTCACGATTTTTTTTTTAAATATCTGTGTTTTATTTAAAATTTAAAAATTGCGTTCTTCTTGGGACACCCTTTATTTGCTATTAATTGAATATGTCTTTAAGATTATTTTTAACGAAATAATATTGTGAGTGTATTAGGATCATATATATGATCCTATACATATAGAATTTGTAGAATGATTAGAAATATGATTTCGACAGTTATATCCGAATACACCAGTCATAATTTAGTTAAGTAAAACAAATAATGTATGAAGCTTAAACGCATTCATGCAAATTTCACTAACTGTAATATCTAAGGCTGTAAAATCTAAACTTAAATATGATTTTGTTAATATTTAATTATTATATTATACATAGAAGTTTGGCATATCGCTATGGTAATTTTTAATGAAAACATAAGTGAAAATTAACCTTCTTTGGATAATGATGGAAATTTCCATCATGAAATTTATTAAACAAAAATATAAACACAAATAGCTTTATTGTTAATTGGTTGTTGCTGGCAACTATACACAGGACTATTAAATTAATTGAAGCTCAGCCGTAAAAAAAGAACAAGGATCACTATCAATTAACTGTTTTTAATTTGTC
The DNA here is from genome assembly GCA_949748255.1 of Eustalomyia histrio. Taxonomy (NCBI): domain Eukaryota; kingdom Metazoa; phylum Arthropoda; class Insecta; order Diptera; family Anthomyiidae; genus Eustalomyia; species Eustalomyia histrio. Next base: position 33,695,913 of record OX456525.1, on the reverse strand, counting down.
ACTTTGCTGTTTATTGTGGTTAAAAAAAAAATTGTAGAATCTTGTGGGAATTTAATCTGAAATTCTTTAAAATATTAAAGTGATAATGAGTAGAAAAAGAGTTGTTTTTAGTGTTTGGTATTTTATTTTTCCTTAAACTAATGCATAAATTACATCACTGTGATTTATATTAAAAAAGAAAGAAAAAATATTTTTTCCATGATTTGAAAAAGTCATACTTTTCCCTTTTTGTATAATTAATTGTTACTAAGTTTTTTCTTCAGTTTAAAATAACATAATGTTTGATATAATAAATTTTGTATAAATTTGTGTTTTTTAATCTTTTATAAAACCTTAAAATTGTTTTTAAAAATACCTGCCTTAATTTAGAATAAATTTTTAATCATCCATAATAAATTGTATAAATATGCATTGTTTTTCTAGCACGCATTAATTATTATGCAATGTATTGATTTAAGTCAAATAAATTATTTAAAATATTTCAAACAGGTTTACTTATAATTATTAATTTAGTAAAGGGAAAACAAGACACTTGACCACATTTGCTGTAGAAGTAAAGTTTGTAAATTAATTAGGAAGTAAATTATCAGCATAAATTGACAAAATTTCCAAAAAATTTCCCTAAAGTCGACCTTATTTTGGAGTGAAGCTTTTGCTTTAGAGTGAAGCTTTTGCTTTTTTGAGAACCAAAACAAAATATACAAAAATCATAAAAAAAATTTGCAAGATTTTTTTCTTGCAAATTTTTTTATGAAAGTTAGTAAATAAAAACAGAATAAGCAAAAATTTTTACAGTATGAACGCGAATTCAATTTTTTAATAGATATTTATACATTCAGTTTTTTTTTGAGCTTTAATGACTCAATTACGTACACTCATAGAAAAAACGTGCTAAAATCAAGATTTTACGTCCAAAATCAAATCATTTCAATCTTAATAGTCGAAAACTCTTAATTCAAGAATAAAATCTTAATTTTTTAAGATCGCATTCAAGAACACAATCTTGAAAAAATTCTTATTTTAAGATCACATTCAAGAGCACAATCTTGAAAAAATTCTTATTTTAAGAACGCATTCAAGAATCACAATCTTGAAAATTAAGAATATATTCTTAAAAATTTAAGAATATAATCTTGATGAAGTTCTTGATTTGAGATCGGTTTTAAGAATGTCTTCTTGTTAAAAATGCTAATTTGATTTTGAATTTGAATGTCGAAATAAAACGCAATAATTTATTTTTTTATATACTGTATTTACATAAAAAAGAGAAAACGCAATAATATAATACATACTTAAAATTTCTTTCCATTATTGATTGGATTTTAATGTAAAGGAGGGCTAAGAAAAAAGTTTATTGAAGATGTTGGGGTGGAAATTGGTTCCCTACAAGTTTTCAGCCAATCACCTATCTTCGATGGCATTGAGAGCATATCCTCGTCTATTCCAAACTAAAAACGAAATTATTAGTAGTGTTTGTGAGTTTTTTTTTTTGTAATTACCTCCCTCTTTTCCCACGCCAAAAACTTTTCGCGAAACTCCATTCGAAGTCCCAGAAGAGGAATTGCTTCTTTTATGTCGTCCTTTTTCAAATATTGCAAACTTTTAAAAGTCACTTCGCAGTCTGAAACAAATAAATGCAATGTCCAATAACAGCTAATTAAATCATTTTATGCAGGCAAGTATGTATGTGGATCAGAGAACTGCAAAATCAACTTTTTTCTTGATTTAATCATACACAAAAATTCTTGTTCACTTTTAATAATTCAACAAAATTCACTGTAGAATAAAATCAGCATCATGTTACTGAACACTGTTAAGTGATTACATTTGCATAAAACATAAACGACAGATGATTCACACTGATTCCAATTACGCGTTCAGTAACATGATGCTGATTTTATTCTACAGTAAATTTTGTTGAATTATTAAAAGTGAACAAGAATTTTTGTGTATGATTAAATCAAGAAAAAAGTTGATTTTGCAGTTCTCTGATGTGAATGTAAACAATATTGTATTAGCACGCATTTCTTTTTATATTCACGTTTTCTTAATTGTTTATAAATAAATGTATATGACGGAGTACTTACCCTTAAGATACCTGAAAACAGACACCATTTGAAACTCTTGTAAAAGGTTTTTTAACAATGTGTCGGCCGACAACTCCGATTCTATTTCCTCCGGCGCGCTGCTCATATGATATTGTCCATCAGCCGGCGTCAAAAAGTTTTCACTCACAGGTACACTTATAAGAACTACTTCCCCTAAGTTCTGATCTTCAATAATGTCTTTCTCTAAGTTCTCGTTTTCCATTATTTAATATTTATTTTTCACTTTTATTAAACACGTGTTCTTCGGTCAGCGTTTTGCAATTTATGACACAACATGCTTTAATTATTGTCAAATTCTAAAAAATCAAGAATTAAATCTAAACTATAAGAATATGTTCTTAAATTCAAGAATACAATCTTAAAATTAAGATTTCGTTCTTGAATTTAAGAATGTGTTCTAAAAATTTAAGATCACGTTCTTAAATTGAAGTATACAATCTTAAAATTAAGATAACGTTCTTGATTTTTAGAATGCGTTCTTTAAATCATGAATTTATTCTTAAATTTGAGAACGTAAATCTTACTAAAAAATATTGTAAGATTGAAACTTGAAGATTTTTGCATTCTACATTCAAGAATTTTTTTCTTAATTTTAGAATTTCATATTTCTACCAGTGTATAACCTTAAGTGCTTCTGGAGTTTTATAAACTCTAATAAAACTAATTCCACTATTCCTTTAAGAATGTCTTTTAATGATTTATCTTCGAACAACCTTTCGGACTCTCTCAATCTTTTTTCTTTTTATTTTCAATCAAATTTTAATGACAACTCTTTCCCCCTAGAATGAAGATATTTCAACAGGTATTGGAAAACTATCCAATTAATTTAAATGTGACAATGATGGTCTATCTGATTTTCTATTAAAAAATGTTTTTCTACTTTTATTTCACCACTGAGAATTATATTTAATAAATCTTTAAGTGGTGGTTATTTTATTCAGAAATGGAAATATAAAACTATTTTTCCTATTCCTAAATCTGGTGACAAAAGTAATATTACTAACTATAGACCGATTTCTAAATTGACTAACGTTGCTAATATTTTGGAGCATATTGTGTATGATAAACTTTTATTCTTTTTAAAAAGTCATATTACTGTTTACCAGCATGGATTTATGGCTGGAAATTTATACTTATATTGCAAAGACATTTGACCGTTGCCCCATGATCTGCTATTATTTAAACTCTCTAAAATTGGTTTAATTCCAATTTGCTTAGTTGGTTTAGTTGCTTTTACTTAATTAGCAGATATGCAGTTGTCTCTGTAGAGTCTGTTTCTTTTACTCCTTCTTCAGGTTACTCCTTCTTCAGGTAGTATCTTGGGCCCATTGCTATTTATTTTGTTTGTAAATAACATCGTTCATTGCATTAAAAACTCACAGTTTTTAATGTATGCTGACGATCTTAAGATTTTTAAGCTTATTTTTACCCAAAAAGACATTTCTGATCTTCAGGATGACTTAGATAGGGTAATTTTGTTGTCGGAATGTATTGGTATACCTTACAATATTGGTAAACGTTTCTGTATGACGTGTCATAGATGTCATCACATTGTTTTACATGTTTTATCCTCAGTAGATGAAATATTGGATTTAGGTGTGGTTTTTGATTCTAAACTTTCTTTTTGTAGTCATTTGAATTTTATTATTCCTAAGGCTTATTCGCTATCTGCTTTCATACGTCGTAATTCCTTCAAACATTTCGACTTTTTCACTAAAAATGTTTTATTTGCCTCCTTTGTTAGATCAAAATTGGAATATGCCTCCTTTATTTGGAGCCCCGATACTAATATTCATATAAGTCGCGTTGAGAGATTACAAAACAAATTTATTAAGTTCGCTCTTCCTTTTTTAAATGTCTCATATACTGGTAATTTTTCTAACATTGCTACATTTTCTCGTCAACATATGAAGATAAATGTAAATACATTTTTTTGAAAACTTTAGAAGCTCGAAGAAATATTTTTTCTTTAATTTTCTTACACGACATTATTTGTGGTGAAATATATTCACCTGAATTATTAAAATTAATTCCTATTAATGTACCTCCGAGGGTTTTTAGAACTAATGATAAGTTCTTTTATATAGATTTGCATAGAACTGATTATTCTTTAAATGAACCTCTTACCAAATCTACACGCAGAGAAAAAACATGGTTGCAATATGATCACTGCTACCATATTCTGCTTGCTGCAATTGGGTATGGTTGTTACAACCAAGTTATTGTTTTTCTAACCATCAACATGGTCGCTACCATCATTATTTAGTAAATATTTTACTATTTTATGAGTATCAAGTACTGTGGTAGCAGAAATTCTGATTATGAAAAAAATGTGATTATTATGCAAAGATAAAATGCTGACAACAATAAATAATTATGCATCAAATAAAACATGACTTTAACATTTACAGTTAGAATATTGTCTTGTTTTCATAAAAACCAAAATTTTTTCAGTACAGTCAGTTTGTTTCTACAACAAAATGTCTTAAAAATATTATTGTTTACTTAAACTGGACAAATATTAGAAGTTTTTAGTATTTTTCTTAACAATTTTTCTACAAAAAGTCGTTAGTATCAATTTTCTTTAGAAAAAACATTTCTGAAGGAAATATTCTTAAATTTTAAGAGTTTTTTTATAGTTTCTAAGAACTTTTCCTTTAAGAAATTTTCTTAGATTATGGAATATATAATGATAATCCAGGAATCATGATATAGTTATGAGGTACCATAATATGATAATATTTTGAAAATAATATGATTACGTGCGATTATATTATGATGAATTCAATATAACATGTTTATTTAGGACAATAATATGGTAATTTTTGAATCATAATATAACTGTAGGAACCATATTATGGTAAAAATATGGTTATTTTATTATCATAATATGATGAACATATTATAGTACGACTATGATTGGCACAACCATAAACCCAAAAATATATGATGCTCTTCGAATATGATTGCCCCAATAATGTTTTTTCTTTGCGTGTATGAGGTTATTTAATAATTTTTGTAATCAATTAGATATAAGCCTACCTTCTTTGAATTTTTAATCTGTCTTAAATAATTTACTTCAATTAATGTAATAGTTTTAAGATGCTAGTCTGTCAGGATAATATTGTATCCATAGACTTAAATAAATAAATAAATAAAAATACACTTTATGTTTTTAATGAAACTTTTATATGATATGAAATTAAAAAAAGAACAGTCGTCTTTAATATTCCAAATCAACTTTTTCAGTTTTAGGGTAGAGTTGTATTTTCTCTATCTCAAATTTTATTTATATTTACTTAAAAAAATCTACATATTTATTAAAAAAAAAACTACCTAAAGTACAAGATCAAATGAGTTTATTTTCTCATATTCATAAACTTAATGACATACATTTACTTTACCTCATTTTATTATGTTTTATTTTGTAGCTTTTTATAAATTGAGTTTTTTGCTTCATGCAAACTAACCTTAAAATATCCATAAATTAAGGTAAATATTTAGATTTGAATGAACAAATTAAATATTACGCTTTGTTAAAAAAAAGTAAATAAAATAATTTGTTTTTTTGTTTAAATTTAATTAAAATAGAAACATGTTGTTTTAATTATTAATGAAAATATTGCATATATGATTAATACAGTATGTTATTAAATTATTATAAATAAAACAAAATCTTACATAAAATTTATTCAGTAAAAGTTATAACAAAAAAAAAAATAATATATTTAATTTTAGTAACTAATAATATTGGATCATATTTTGCATGATGCAGTCCCATTCGTATGGTTATGAATATAAAGTATATGAACAATTTTCAGAATTTTTTTAAATCTGGTACTAAATTGCTTATTTTTTTTTGATGGCACAAGCATATAACCTTACACATAAGCAACGGATTTAACGTATGCTTGATTATATTTAAATGAGGGTCGTGATAGTAAAAGCGGATTAAAGTTTAAAATTAAAAAAAAAATAAAATAAAATAAATTATAAATTTTAAAAATGTTTTCATACGTGGCTTTCCAAAGCAACTGCAGTATTTATTTACATTTATACCAGCGGGCAAAGCTCTCTACATTGTTTGCCTAGAAATAAAGTTGCCTGGGCTAAAGCTCTGGATTAACGGACTCTTCAGATGAAAACGTTTCAAGAAGTTCCTTATTAGAGCATAAACATACAGGCAAGGAAACGAACACATATTTTATATTACAAAGTGGCAAGACTTTTCTCTTCCTAGAAGATATTTCAAAAAATAAGTGGTAAGCCCATGCTTCAAGAGAAAACAATTTCAGGCTTCTAACCAAATGGCTTTGGGCAGGTGGTCCTCATTTTTGCCCCTCCTGTAAAAATATTCAAATAATCCGTCTAAGCAGTTAGAATCTGGACTAAACTTCGTGAATACATTTTTCAAGCTTTGGGAACTTAGTCAGGGAGGAGATTTTTCCCCTTTCCACGTAGGAATTTAAAAAAAATCTCGCATGGGCAGATGTCTACAAAGGAAGAGAAACCTACATGCAAAATTTCAACTTCCAGCGGGGATGGTTTCCTCTTTTTTGCCTCTCCCCGAGGGATATTCCAAATACTTCGTCTTAGTTGATGTCTGAACCGGATAAAGAACCTTCATTCCAAATTGCAACTTGCTAGTTCCAGCAGCTTGGCAAGGCCGTTAAGGGAATAGTTTTCGCTTTTTGAATCCCTGGCGAAAATTTTAAAATGTACCTTATCAGGGAGTTTCGGGTATCTAGCGGGTGTCATCGCCAAGAGAGGATCCTATATACCAAATTTAAATTTCCTAATTGGCATGCCGTTAAGAAGAGGATTTTCCCATTTATTGCATCTCCCTATACAACTTTTCAAAAATCCCATGCTGCAGTAGGAACCATCAGACCAGCGGATAGGGCAGGCCGTTAAGGGAAAGATTTTTCTTTGAATTCCCCTTTTTACCGTGGCCTTGGCAATAATTTCAAAGTGCAGTGAGTTAGCCCATACTCCAGGAAGCCAACATTTTAAATTTTAGGTATCTAGGTAAAGCGGTTTGAGCAGGCCGTTAAGATGGTGGGGGGGGGGGGGGGGGGGGGGTGAATATCTTCATCTTTTTATTTCTTCCTAAGGAATTTACAAAACTACTGTCTGAGAAGATGCCAACTTTCCAGTTCCAGCGGTTTGTTCAGACCGTTATTGAGGTGACTTTTCCCCTCTCCGTAAAATATTCCAAAAATTTGGTTTGGTTTGGCCGATATTTGTTGAGTGAGTTATACCGTCAGTCTATTATGATATTCATGATGCAAGATTTAAGAACATTTTTTTAATTTTTGCCAATAGTGCACAATGGCGTATTTCCAAAATAATTTCGATTCGTTTCGGTTTTTATACGTGTGTAAAGTTTCATGACAATCCGAAAAGCCGGAAATAAATAGTTGATTTATTTCCAAAATATTTTAAGAGTACCCCACTGTGCAATTTTTTTTTAGAGATCAATTTTTGATTCAAAATCTTTGTGTTCGTTGTAAAATTTTATTGCTACTGCCAAAGGATCCTATATGATAAATAAAAATCATTTTTTATTAATTTAATATTAATTAATATTACATTAATTTAATTTCTCTTAATAAACAATCTCAAAAGTGAAAAGCCCCGAAACAGGGTTTACATTTCCCTCAAAATCTAGTTTAAGACGGATTTCAAACATATGGTACTGTTTGCTAAGTATTATACACTAACTAGATTTCAAAATCTATTTCAAACTGAATTTCGAGCGAAATGTAAACGTAGTTTAAAATATGTTATCACTCTTTTTTTATATTTTTTTTTGCAAAAATTACATACAATAATAATAAAAATATTTAGATTTGGTCAAGCAATACTTTGAATAACCCTTTTTTGTACATGTTTCCTGTCACTTTTGATAGAACTGAAAAAAGGGGGCGTTTTAAAAAGGCGTTATATTTCCCTGGCGCACCCTTTTTGATAATGTGGGTAGTTCTATATATAAAAAAATGCTTAAAAACATAAAATTGATTTAGTTATTATGTGTTATAATAGTCTATCATTTAAAATTAAAATAATTTCATACAAACACAGCTAAAACCAAAAATAGAGAAGAAGAATAAAAAAAAGAAAAACTAACAAACGGATACGGAAGTAATTTGTCCCTTTTTTTCTACTTCTTCTTCGGTAATATAATTTTATTATATTACAATTATCCCTCTATTTACAGTATTTAGCCGTTCCAGCAAATCTACATGTAAAAAGTAGTAACATTTTGTTTATTTAAAATGATAATTTAACCTACACGATATTTACTAATAACAAAGCAAATTAAAAATTTTAGAAATGCTAGAGCATCCAGAAAAGACAGAGTCGAAATAAATAAAATCCTATTCAAATGTATATTTTGTTCCATTCTTGTTTTTACCCATGCAACACGTGGTTAAGTTGTTTTCTTAAAAAGCACTATGACGTTACTGATTAGCTGACTGATTCATCGCGGCCAAGCGCAAACCGTTGCATAGGATCTAAAAATTTTGTATATAGGTTAATCCTCCTATTAAATTGTTACGCGGAGGATAAAAAAGGGCAAAGGTCTCCCGCTTAACGTTCTGCCCGTATCACTTTGGGTGAAAAACTAAAATTTAAAAAACCTGTTCCCACCTTATCAATCTTCACCTAATCTGGCTCCACCTTATCTGCCTTAACGTTTTTTTAGCTAGAAATCCAAAATTTTAAATTTAATCAGAATATTATTTAGTTTAATGTTTGGAGTTTAATAAGAAAATTTTTAGTTCAGTTTAAAAATAATGAACATGCATTTATTTCAGCTTTTTTTTTTCATTTGTTCAAAATGATTTACTGAAAATTACCGATTTTTTTCAGTTTTATTTATTTTTTGCATTTGTTTAAAATTAAATCAAAAATTTCCTCAAAAAACGGATATTTATTTATTTATTTATTTATTTATTTATTTATTTATTTATTTGAAATTCCATACACAAGACCAATGTCTCTTATTACAGTATAGAATTATGCATTTGTGTGATACAATTATTGAAAAATAAAAAAAATAAAAAATAAACTAAATTTTAGAATAAATAATAATTTTAAAATTACACAATATCTTGGTTAAAAGGATATAATTAAATAATTAAATAAGTAATTATCAAAAAGCATATAAAATATTAATTTTAGTTTTGAAATTTTGTGCGTTACTTATAATTTGTAATTGGTATGGGATTGAATTCCAAAGCCGGATTGCATTTATGAAAAATTGCCAGTTGGAAATTTTCTGGTTTATGTGTTTCTGTTACAGTTTTTACAAATTTAAATTTTGTTTGCTGTTTCAAAAAAAAAAAAACAAATTAAAAAAAATTTCAATCTTGTTTTTTATTTAAATTGTTATATACATTATTTCAATTCGAATTACAAGAACTTCATAAAGACAGGCACACACACATTTTATGCATTTTGTAGATTCAAAAACAAACAATAATACAAAAAACCAAAAGAATATCAAGTAAATTAATACTTATTTTTAACGGAAATTGTAGGTAAAATTTTAATATATATTTTTAACTGATTAATCATTTGTTTTATTGAGGATATTTTTGTAGCAAAAATTGAAAATACTGCTTACTATCAAATTATTTGAATTTTATTTTCTATAATTTAGTAATAACATTTATTATGTATCTTTATATGCAAACAAGTTAAAAAAAAATATGAAAAAATTATTTAACAAATTATATTTTGATAATTATTTGACTAAATTCCAAAGGGATTCCACATCAATGAAATTTAAATTTTTACATATTTTTGCTTTAAAAATATTAAAATTTATTGATACATTGTCGGACAAAATAAAGTATAAACCGTTATTTTTAGCAAGACTTAAACTGTACAAATTTGATTGAATTCATTTAAAAATACTACACAGAGATCCACAGATAAAAAATATAATATTTGTTTTGGCAAACCGCTCTTCCTATCCAGTGGGAGTGACATTTAAATTAAAAACTGCAAATAATGACTGTTTTAAAAATTCATCTACATATTAGGAAATATTTGTCGGATCCTCAAGTATTGTATACATGAAAAAAGCTAATTAAATTTCCTTTTGAATGGCATAGAAATATTTTTCTTTGGGTGGCAAGATTCAAAACTATAGGGCCCTTAAATTGGCAATAAAATCGTATTATTTTACCATAAAATATCACAGTTTTATTTGAAAAACTGATTAAAAATTCATTTTAAATTTTTTATTATTTTATAAAAGGGGCTAAAAATTAATTCATGCTATAATTTCCGTTTCATCATATCCATTTCCATTAATACTGACGATTTAGTCATTATATGCAAAATTATGAAATTTTAATGCTTAATGTTAATCCCGATAGTTGAGAGTCTTACTACTTAATTTAAATATTATTTATATTATCTGAAAAACAATTTTATAAGCTTGATCTGGTATATACCAGAGAACTGCAAAATCAACTTTTTTCTTGATTTAATCATACACAAAAATTCTTGTTCACATTTAATAATTCAACAAAATTCACTGTAGAATAAAATCAGCATCATGTTACTGAACGCGTAATTGGGATCAGTGTGAATCATCTGTCGAATATGTTTTATGAAAATAAATCAGAAAAAACAACAAACAACGCGTATGAGTGTAATCATTATCAAAACAAAATAGAAACACATTTCATAAATGATATTGTATACATTAGGGTGGGACTTAAATCCGCTTTTTTCGAATTTTTATTAGTAATACAATACTAAAAATATTCTTCTTTGTGAAATAAAAATATATTTTTGGAAAAAAAATTTAGGTCGATATCTCAGGCTTGCCTAATCCGGAAAAATTTAAATATTGTCTAAATTTTTTTTTCTTCTATTTTGATTGGAAAATAAGGCAATATTTAACTTTAACCGGATTGGGAGAGCCTGAGATATCGACCTTAATTTAAAAAAAAAATTCACAAAGAACAATATTTTTGGTATTACTAATAAAAATTCTAAAAAAGGATTTTAGACCCACCCTAATTTATGAAATGTGTTTCTACAAAACCACCCTCTTTTTATAGATAAGAAACTTTTTTGTTTTAATTATGAATACACACATACGCTTTATTAATTATTGTTGACTCAAACGAACAGAATAAAATCAATGGTATAAAAACGACCGATAATTATAAATCAGTGACAACAATTTGCACGTTGTTTGATTGATTTAATATCATCAGCAAATATGTGTGTTGCAGTATATTCAACGTTTGAACGCAAACACATATTTATTCTTGTGTTGATTGCGTATGAACGTTTTGAAATCAGCATTTGCAGTTCTCTGGTATATACATCATTTTTTAATCTGATTAATATTTTCCTATTCTGTAGACGAATTTTCATTTGAAGTTAAATTTGGCAGTATTAATATTAAATGTCACTCCCACTAGTAAAAAGGGGCGGAATATTAAAACATTACACTTTTAATCTGTGGGCTTCTATATTTAATAAATGGTGCCATTTTCGTGTTTACAGATCAATTTGTCAAATTTTGAACAGTTTAAATTAGGCTACGATTTTTTCTTTTTACAGTTTTATACTTTATTTTGTCCGATAGTGTATATATGAAATGTACATCAACTCTATTAATAATATTTGCCAAGGCTGTGGTTACAATTTCATATTGTTTGTAATAATAAAGTTAAGTGTAAAATATTAACTTTTTAATTTAACTATTGCATCTTTACCCTGAAGGAGGCAGATCAGCGAATTTTCTTTTATTGCCACAGCACAAACTCTCATCTCAATAAAACAGAACTGTCATTGGTAAACTGTTAAAAATATTGTATTGAAAATTGATAAGCTCTATTTAATAAAAAGTTTTCCTATATACAACATAATAAAAAAGTAACCGCAGGTCTGTCAACGCGGTTTAAAAGGGAATAAAATTACCTTTTTTTGATAAACATTGAGATACCTGAAATTTAAAATAATTTTCAAAATTTAATTTCTCTAAATTTTATTTGCTCAAAACTGTTCAGTTTTTCCCCAATGTGCATAAATTAAATCATTTGCTTGTACAATATAATTGATATGAGTCATTATTTAAAAACTTATTTAAAATTGAAACTAAAAATACTGTCTATATAAATTGTTTTAGTTTTTTACCCTTAGATTCAAACGAAATCAAATAAAAATATTATAAATCGAGGGATAGTTGTATACAATATTTTGTCTAAGCTTAAGTAAAAAGTATATTGGCATTTTTATATAGCATACATTTTAGGCGTTTACTGGAAACCCCATTCAATGTCGCTAACATAAAAAATTTTACTATAGACCAAAAGCAAACATACTCATTTACTTGTAATTTACGTTATAATCGACTATAACGAGCTGCCAGTTTTTCCACACAATTAGTATAACGAACTGGTAACTGAATGTTGCAGGCGGCACTGATGATAGTATGATTTGTATTCTTTTCAATATTAATGTTGATTAATATATCAGACATTTGTTATTAAGTATTACAGAATATTATAATAAATATATACAAATGGAAGTTATTGTTTGTGTTGTATGTAATTTATTAAAGTTATTTGTTAATTTATGTAATTTATTAATTATTATGAATTTCAAGGAAAATTTTATTTAAAAATAAAGCATACTTTTGGAAAATATTGTAAAAGTTGTTAAAGATTTAAGAATTGATATAGAGTTGAATGCAAGAAAATTTTGTTTTAGTGGAAATTTAATTATTAAGTTAAAGCAATGGCACTCCATTGATGATCAGTGAATAGCAGATAACGGAAAAAAAATCATCACTAGCTGCAACTAGAAACTTTAAAATTGGTACGAAGATTTACTCACACTGTTGGAAAAAGTCTCTTCCTCGAGTGACTGCCAAAACCCCTTTAGCTGGAAGTCTGAAATTTGAAATATTTGCTGCTTGGAGTATGTGGTAATTCACTTAGATGATTATTTTTGAATTCTCCCCACGAACATGGTACATCTGAGGATTTAAATTCGTAAAAGTGTTCCCCCTTGACTCGCCTTTAAAAACCCTTTAAATGAAAAGCTGAAAATTCAAATATGTATTCCCTAGAGTATCAGCTAATTTATTTATAAGTTACTTTTTTTGAATTTTTGCCAGAAACGTGGTAAGAATTTAAATTCAAAGGCGAAAAAGTGCTCCCTTTAACACCCAATCCTCTGGATTTAGGAATTTGAAATTTGGCACCTAGGTTCCTCCTCCAGCATAGCATCCACTAAAATGGGATTTTTGGACATTTTTACGGGGATTCCAACATTGCCAAAACCCTTTAAATAGAAACCTGATATTTAAAATATGTATTTACTGGATTATGGGCTAATTTTCGCCCAGAATAAGCTAAAAATAGAGGTTAAAATAGAAAAGTTAGCCACATAGTTCAAATAACACTGTAAAACAATATCAAACTTTTCCCAAAATTACGGCGTTTCGACGATTGATTCTTGTTAAGGAGACCAAATAAAACATATACTTCGGCATTTACATCGGAATTGCATTTTAGAGGCGGTAAAATTTTCCCAGTTTTGGCCTGTTCTTGCAGCATATCGGTATATAAAACTATGTTTTGTTTACATCTGAGGTGTAGGATATGTTCAGTAACTTGGTAGATAATGTTATGGCAAATATTTTTGTAGAACATATTAACCCTCTAACTCCCTCTCACAATGGCAGTTTTTGGCTTTATTCTAATAAATTGTAAAACACACCCCGAAAATGGGGAAGGGCGGGAATGAAATGTTCTACAAAAATGTTGGCCATAAAATTATACTATATATGTCAGAGCACACTAAAGCCCAAAACTTAACACAAAAACCAAAAACCAGACAAATTTAAGATTGCTTATTAGATTTCTAGTCAAATTTTGGGATGACCAACTTATGATATATACAGAAATAAGAGAAAAAAAGATTAAGGTCTTCCTCATAATATCCTTTCCATGTTCCTTTTGCGAAAAACATAACATTGTTTAATAATATGGTTATTCTCTTGAACATCGGGTAATTCACAAAGGAATTAATTGTTGGATTTATTGATAATAATTTGTTGAAATAGGGTCTCAAAATGGTAAATGATTTCCATTGGGCATGCAGTTCAAACCGTTTAGGGTAAGAACTTGAAATCTGGCATAAGTCCTTGAATTTTCCAATTTCCCACTTCTTAACTGTAAGGGCAACACTGCTGACAGGTATCTGTCAGTTGACTGCTTTCAAAATTTGTTCAAGATGAGTGATTTAATTTGTGTTTGACACCCATTAATAGCAGACTACCGCGTGATCTGAGGGGAAAATGGATCATTTAAAGCTTAGCTGTATAAATACTATGGGAACTCTGCACCATCAATTTCAATGGTAAAAAGATGGCTTACTGAATTTCGTTGTAGCCGTACAAGCACGGAAACTGCTGAATGTTTTGAACGCCCAGTTGAGGTCTCTACACCTAAAAAATCTGAAAAAATTCACGATATGGTGCTGGCCTATCGGATATTGAAAGTGCGAGAGGTGGTTTAAATTTTGAATGATCACTTGGGTATGAGAAAACTTTCCGCAAGATGTTAGCCGCGTTTGCTCACAATCGATCAAAAATGCAGTCGAGTGAATACTTCCTTTTCATGGCAAAAATCCATGAATTACACGCAGAGAAAAAACATAGTTGCAACGTGATCACTGCTACTATATTGTGCTTGCTGCAATAGGGTATGGTTGTCACAACCATATTATTGGTTGTCTAACCATCAACATGGTCGCTACCATCATTATTATAGTAAATTTTCACTATTTTATGATTGCCACCTTCTATTTTATAACATGATTGGCTGTAACCATACTGTGGTAACAAATATTCTGACTATGAAAAAAATATGATAATTATGAAACCATAAAATGCTGGCAACAATCAAAGAATAATTATACTTCAAATAAAACATGACTTTGACATTTAGTCATAATAAGAGTATTGTCTTGTTTTCATAAAAACCAAAATGTCTTAAAAAAACAATCATATATTGTTTTCTAAAACTGGACAAATATCAGTTGGGTAGAAAATACCTTTCATGTGGCATTTAAACATTTAATCAATTGAACTATTAAGATCCAGTTTATTTTTTTTTTAACTTTAGAAGATTTTTTTTTTAATGGTTTTTTTCGAAAATTCCTCATACATGTAATATTATTTACAATAATCAATTCATTGTCAAAAAGATTCTATATAAATATTTTATATGGATCATATTATGATAATCCAGAAATCATAGTATAGTTATGGGGACCATAATGTAATAACATTTTGAGAATACTATGATTACATGCAATCATATTATGATAAATTCAACACCGTAATATGTTTATTTAGAATCATAATATGGTAATTTTTGGATCATAATATAACTGTAGGGTCAGCATTATGCTAAAATTATGGATATTTTATTATTATAATATGATAACAATAATATAGTACGACTATGGTTGGCACAATCATAAACCCAAAAATATATGATGCTCTTCGAATATGATTCTCCCAACCATGTTTTTTCTTTGCGTGTAGGTAAGGAATCACCCCCTCATCCGGCCATTTCTCCGAACATAGCGCTGAGTGACTATTTCTTGTTTCCAAACGAGCGGAAAGAGATTTGACTCCAACAATGAAATCAACTCATAAACAAATTACTATTTTGATGACCTCGAAAAATAATATTTTTTGGAATGATAAAAAAATTGAAAATTGAAAAATTGAACGTTGGTGAAAGTGTAAAAGCTCAAAGGAGACTATGTTGAAAAATAAAATGATTTTTTTTTTAAAAGCCACCCACTTATTGCCCGGCCCTTGTATATCCGCTGATTCACTTAATGCTACCCAATTAAAACGTGGTTATTGTGGTGTAATGGTGAGCGCATTGAACTGTTTGCACAGATGGTTTCGGGTTCGATCCCAAGTGACGGCAACATCAATTTGGAAAAATAATATGTTTTTTTATGTTTCATATTTACATATCCCAACGGTCTTCTTCGGTGTCCCCATAGCACTCAACCTCATCGAAGTGAAATAACATAAACTGGCTGTGAACTAACTCAGATGATGGCGGGTAACAATTGTTCTAAGATTGAACATCTAGCGCAATAACAGTGTTGCCATAATAACGCCCTTCATCTCTCCTCCACCACAAAACAAAAAACTATTAAAAATCTATTAAAAGAAAATATCTTTAAAAATATTTCCTCCAAATGTTAAATAGATTTTTTTAATTTCTTAATGGTTTAAGGATTTGTATTCAAGGAACTGTACTTAAGTCATTTATCTCCAGTGGGGATGTCCACCATTGTTATATTCACGTAACGCATAAAGTACGAGGGTAAACTAGATAAAAAATCAATTTAAAAATAATTGCTTTAACTATTGCCTTCAATTAATAGTTAAATTTCTTTTACACTTGGCGCACTTAATTAGTAGTATACATTTTTAATCATTATAGAACTCGGTAGTTTTTAATTTTATTTGGTTTATATTTTATTAGGTCACAATATTTTAGATCTCTGTCGATTCTAGATTGCCGTGGGTATTATTAAAATAAGATAGTTAAAATATTCATTAAAAAACAACTGTTATATGTTGGCAAATATCATGTTTAATACTAAAATTTAAATTTACTAACTTTAAATTCCTTTTAATCTTTTTTCCTTTGACACTCAATTTATGTACTTGTGTGTGTGTGTGCGTTAATGTTTTGCAAGTGGCACTTCTCTTCAAATCCTTAAATAAAAAGCAATATTTGTTTTGAATACGATGACAACAATATATTCATTAAAAATTGGTACATACACTCGAAATAATATGTCTGTTGGCACAACAGAAAAATTTTTTGCATTAAAAAAATGTATTTTAGCTTTAAACCAAATTAGAAAAACTACAGATTTATTTCTAATTTTACTTAGAAGTAAAAAAATCATTATTATGTGGTCTGGGAACCTTCCCTACCCCATATCCACCAAGTGCATACTCTCTGGGAGCAAACATTTTATACGTTTAGTTTTTGTGATATGGGTAACTAAAGAAAATCTCCGAGGGCGCAAGGCCTAAGGGCTAGAAAAACCCGAGGTAGTAGAAATTTTCTTTTCAAAAATCGGGATTGGACGAAATAGCGCTATCTCTAAAACTATTTGATTTACCGGTAGTTTCATATAAAAATGTTGTATTTTCACAAAAAATTGCTTTTTTAAAAATTAGCAACAAGTAATTTTGAATAAACGCTCAAACTAGTTAAAGCATTTTCGATTTTCAGTACAGTTAGGAGGCCCAAAATATTGATATTTCAAGATGTTTTTTTTTTGAGAAGAAGTAATAGTTTTGTTCAATATATGTAACATATGTTAACATTGAACTATATTTGAAGAATATTCAATTGATTATAATAATTATTTTAAAAGTTGCTATAGCTGATGTCTGGCAGCACCTCAAAAAAGGTATCTTACAAGCACAATATCTCTGAACAAGATTATCTAAAATGAAGAAACTAAAAATATTTCGCTATATTTCAGCAAAATATATTTTTTATCCAAAAAAATATATTTTTGACAAAAATTAAGACTTTGAATTGTTTGTAAAATAAATAATGTTTACCAATAAGAAAAAAGCTTCGATAAATTACAATGAAAATATATATTTATCTTCCTTTATTCGATCTTAAATATTAAGTTTTATTTGTTGAAAAAATTATATAATTTCCCTGAAGAAGTCACCCAATGTGGAGACGAAATATTGGAAGGAAATAATAAATAATCATTATTATTTTTTTTTTAAAAAAGATCTTGAACTCGATTTGAAGGAATAATATAATATGAAAATATATATAAAAAAATTGTTAAAAATTAGTGAAATCTATTTGAAACACGTATGACATATTTGTTTTTACTGACACATTACTTTAAGTGTAGGTGTAGGTTAAAATAACAGAAAATACCATTTAAAAGAAATGACATTTCATTTACTTACTTACTTACTTTTCATTAAAATCAAATAGCTTTTGTTATTTATTTTTAAATGTTGTTTAAACAACTGACATATCCATAAGAAACAAATGATTAATCGGTTAAAATAAATAATAAAATTTTATAATTATATAACTTTATTTGATCTGATTGTAATATTAATACATTATTTATTAAGCTAAAGATCTTTTCTTTTTCTATAAAAATTCTTATTTTATTTTCAATATTTCGCTAACAATTTGTTAGCATCTTCAGGAAAAAATTTTGTTTTAGCTTAATAAATAATATATTAATATTAAAATTTTACCTACCAAAAATAAATGATTTAATCATTTATTTGAAATTGTTTCCGTTTTTGTATTTTTGTTTATTTTTTAATCTACAAAATGTATGTCTATAGACACTTCTTGTGTGAATGTGTTTGTGTGTTTATGAAGTTCTTATAATGAATTCAAATAATTTATATACAAAATTATTTGTATATAAATTAATTTGGAATTTTTGGAATATTTTTTTTTAAACAGATAGCAAACAAAATTTAAATTTGTAATAACTGTAACGGGTAAAATTTTTGTGGGTAAATATTTATTAAATTTCAAACAAATAAAAAAAAATATTCAACTGAAAAAATCGGTAAATGATAGTAAATCATTTAGAAAAAATATATAAATAAGTTAATATATCTTTAATATTAATATTTATCTTTAAATGGAACGGAAAACTTTTTTTAACTACAAACAGTAAACTACATAATATTCTGAGTGTACATTTTACCAACTTCCTTACAAACAATAAAACTTTTATAACCTGATTAATTTATTATTAATAATAATAACGTTTGAAAGAAATTTTCTTGCTATTCTTTTCATTAATACATCGTGTGTATTCATAAAGAAATGTAATGTCAAAAAGTCATTCACAGTTGGACGGAAGTCAAAAGTGTATGCCAAGAAAAATTAAAGAATTTAACAACAAACCACCACCCAAAGATTTCTTAAGCCTGTCAAAAAGTGGAAGGTTATACGAAAAAAAAAAAAACAAAAATAAAAAATATGACAGTATATAAAGAAATTCATATGCGTAAATATGTATTAATAACAAATGAAAGAAATTAATGAGAAAACAAAAGAAAAAAAAACAGTATTAACATACAACAATACCTACTTGTTGAACAGCTGAACACAAAAATTACTTAATACACCAATACATTGTTTGAACTTCTCTACATACACAGAAATAACAGGGATTACTCATAAAGAATTTTCATCGGAAACTTTCAAAAAATATTACCTCTATTTAAAAGTTAAGGCAAGAAAAGAACTTAAGCTTTCTTGGTTGAAGGCTTAAATTTTGTTTAACAAAATCTATATGAATTTACCAAAAAATCTTCTTTTTAAAGTGATCTTGGGTATTTAATGTGTGTATTATGGAAAGGAAAATAATCCATTTATTGTAGTATAATTTTGTTCTGATACATGCAGGGAAGTTACGAAATTTAAAATTTATACTTAATGATATTAAAATGTTTGCTAACATATGAAATTTGTTATCTACAATGCTTAGGATTTTGTACTGGGTTGCCAAGGTTTTTGAAAAAAAATCCCAAAAGGTAATGGCAACAAATGCAAATACAAGATAAATACAAAAAAGGAAAATTGATTACCAATTTGAGAGTCAGAATATTACACATCTCCATACCCAAAGATTTTTGATATTCTTACAAGCACAATGAACAGCTTTTTATAAATTAAATACTTATTCTTATAAAATAAAATATAAATGAAAATGTGTCGTTCTTAAAATCCACTTTTTACATAGTCGGGGCAATCATATTCCAATAGCATTATATATTTTTGGAATTATGATTGTGCCAACCATAGTCGTACTATAATAAAATAACCAAAATTTTACCATAATATGATCCCTTCAGTTATACTATGATTCGAAACTATAAAAAAGTTCTTTAAATTTAAAAAAATTTATTTGAGAAATGTTTTTTCTAAAGAAAAAATTTGATATAAAGGACTTCTTCAAGAAAACTTCTTTAAAAAGGCTTTTAAAAGAAAAATACTTCAAATAATTGTTTGAAGTCTAAGTACTTTTTTTTAATAGAAAACATAGATTCTATGGCCTTGTAATAGAAAAATTCTTAGATTCAAAGGACATTTAAAAGCTTTTTTTAGTCCTCAGAATCTTAAAATTTTGCTTTTAGAAATAGTCCTTAGAATCTAAGAATATTTAAACTAAAAATTTTTTTACATTCTAAGTATATTTCGTGATGAATTTCCTGAGAATCTAAAAATTTTTTATATTTTAAGTATATGAACTTTTATCTACGAAACAGTTTGCAGAATCTGAGATTCTAAGAACAATTTCTAAAACTCTAAAATTTTTTTCGAGTTCTACAGACTTTTTTTTATAAAAAATTATTTTATTAAGATTCTGAGTACTTTTTCCACAAAAAAGTCGTTATTTTACATGAAATGAATAAAAATTGTTATAGTTTTTATTGTAAGAATCAAAAATATAAAAACTTAAAAAATTACCACAAAATTGTAGCACAGTGTATTCTGAGTACTTTTTCCCCAAGAAAATCATCATTTCACAAGAGATTAATTAAAAATATTTAAAAAAAAAATAATTATTATTTTTTTTGTAAAAAATTACAAATTTAAAATTTTTCTATAGAATTTTTTTGACAATAAATTGATTAGTGTAAATTATAATGTTAGAACCTTTTTATAAACCAATAACTTGATTGTGATAACCATATCCGAATGCGACAAGCATAATTTAGAAGCAGTGATTATCATGTTGGAAACATGTTTTATCTCTGCATGTAAACCATTTGGTCCCCTTAATGTTTAAAAAAAAAGTCTGTAAAAATTTGTTCAAAAAAATCCTGCAGAAATAGCAAAATCTTTTTTCTAAACAATACACGCAGGGAAATAGGTGGCTGCACCCCACGATAAAAAGTCAAATCACAGCTTCGAGGCGGCCAATTGACATCGCCCAGGCCCCTGATGACGCAATAACCGAAATTAGTGTGCAAGAGATCGATTGTTTGATGAGCTGTGCTGGAAAAAATCTGCTAGAAATGTAGTTGAATATTTGTTGACCAAAAATAGTACAAAAAAAAAAAATTATTTTTCAAAATTCATTTTGCATATTTTGTTAAAGCAAATAACAATTTTCCCTTTTTAAATCAGCAGTCTAATATTTTTCAGAAAATATTTCTGTTGATTTAAGCAGGATGTGTTAGGTTAGAGCCTTCGACTATTAAACAGAATATTGCAGTTCGATCCCCAGCGTGAGCAACATCAATTTAGAAAAAGTAATGTGTATGTCCTGCTTTCCCATAACACTTAATTTCGCAGATGAAAAAAAAAAAAATATATAAAAACCTTCAAAGAAGTTCACCAATTCTCCATCCGATGGCGGTCAGCAAATATTCCAAGATTTATTATTTCGCGAAATTACTGTGTCGTTTGAGGACCTTCATCATCATTCATTTTTTCTCTATTCCCTTTCCAAAGAAACCAACATATTAATTGATAAGAAAAACATCGTGAGTGTTACAAAAACTAATCACTTTAACTCAAATATAACTAAATATTTGTAGATTTCGTTATATTTGAGTATAACTAAATCTACAGTAGAACTTAATTTGATAATTTTAACAGTAATTTGTGCTGGTTTTTTTTTTAAACTTTTAGCTGTTTTTTTTTAAACTATTAGACTAAGGAGATAAAGTAGGTGTCAAAAATTAGGTCAGTCTTCTATTTTTTGTTCGAGAGCATTCTAAATATTTACAACATTCGAAATAAAATCTACATTACAATAATTATTGCTTTTTTAAAAGAATTAAAAAAAAAGTTTGATATACCTAAAGCTTATATTCTAACGAAGGATCACCAAGAAGCAAAAAACAAATGTGGGAAAATTTTATTAAAATCTGTAACTAAAAATAACAGTTATTTTTAGACTTTTAGACAAAAAAGCAAGGAATTAAATGGATTGATCACATTAATCCTTGTGGAATAGTCTTTCATAAAATAATTTAATTCTTGGCTTCAATTTTTTTATTACAAATATAATTTTTTTTTTTTGATTCTAATCATTTTGAACAAAACCAAAAGATCCCAAAAAAAAATGGTAGTCATTCTGTGAATATAACTTCTTTCATTGCTTCCTAAACTTCAGTTGACATTCTTTTATGATTTTTTGGTGTTACACTCAGAATATTATGTAGTTAACTGTTTGTAGTTTAATAAAAAAGTTTTTCGTTCCATTTAAAAATAAAGGAAGATACATTTAATTTTTAAAGAAATATCAATATTAACTTTTTTATACATTTATTCGAAATAATTTACTATCATTTACCGATTTTTTTTTCAGTTTTATTTATTTTTTTATTTGTTTTGTTTAAAAATTTACCCACAAAACGGAAACATGTGGCTTATTTGTGTCCGTAACAGTTATTACAAATTTAAATTTTGTTTGCTGTCTGTTTCAAAAAAAAAAAAATATCCAAAAAATTTAAATTGGTTGTATATATACAAAATTTTTCAATACAAATTACAAGAACTTCATAAACACACAAAAAGTGTTTATAGCTTCATATGCATACATACATTTTGTATTGTGCAAGTATATTAAAAAAAAAAAACAAAAAATACAAAAACGGAAATAATTTCAAATAAATTAAAAAACATTTATTTTTTAAGGATTGGTAGGTAAAATTTTGAGATTTATTTTAACTGATTGTATCATTTGTTTCTTACGGACGTGTCAGTTGATTAATCAACATTTAAAAATAAATTCCAAATGGCATTTAATTTAAATGAAAATTAAGTAGACCGGTTTTTAAATGAAATATCATTTCTTTTAAATGATATTTTCAGTTATTTTAACTTACAAACTTTTTTAAGTGTATTCTAAGCCACTTCCAAAATAATTCATGTGTTCATATTTCAAATGCAGTGATCTGGATATTAAACCGATGCATATCTTAAAAAATCACTCTTCATTACTTCTAAAGCATAAAGTTATAGTATATTGTATATTTTTTGAATCTAAAGCGTTTATTCAAATTGAGAAAATAGTTCTGATGAACTTTTTTTAATTTTTTTATTAAATCATTTTTTATATTTTAGTTTAAAATTTCATGAGGGTTAGAATCTATGCAGTTTTGCAATTTTTATAAAAGTTTTGAAAAATCAAGAAAAACAGATTTTTTTTGATCTTTAATCGAAACTAGCTGGCCTGCCATTTGCATTTTTTCAGCCTTAAATATTTATGACGACGCCATCTGTGCATTTTTGATTTATGTTTATTATTTGACACTACATTATTTCTAGTTTTAATTCAGAAATTACCAAAATAATTTTAAAATTGTGTAAAAATTATTTCAAATTGTCCAAAAATATTTTAAAATTGTGCAAAAATTATTTAAAATTGTTCAAAAATATTTTAAAATTGTCTAAAAGTGTTTTAAAATTGTACAGCCAGTTTTTAAATTATCCAAAAATATTTTAAAATTTGTCTAAAAATACATTAAAATTTTTGAAAAATGTTACAAAAATGCTTTTTCACTAATGCAGAATTATTTATTTCGCTTCTTTAAATTTATTTTTCTGCATTCTTATGAATTAAATTTTCATCAAAGCTTAAATACCACAAAGTATATGAACATTTTCCACTCATGCATCAGAATATCTAATCATTGTATTATCATTGCTTCCTTAGAGTAAAGTATGAGTAATGCTAGTAGCTTCATTTGAATACTTCCATCCTATAACACGCTTATGTTAAATTCATCGATGAAACCATCAGAAAAGAAGTGATGCCTTTGCCATAGTAGTGATGCTTTTATTGCTT
The DNA here is from genome assembly GCA_949748255.1 of Eustalomyia histrio. Lineage (NCBI taxonomy): Eukaryota > Metazoa > Arthropoda > Insecta > Diptera > Anthomyiidae > Eustalomyia > Eustalomyia histrio. Next base: position 33,671,890 of record OX456525.1, on the reverse strand, counting down.
CTTTGGCAGCTTCATTTTTGCTGGGATATTTTGTAAATGCTTTCCACCGATAGCGCATTTGCATATGATTCCTTTGTACAAAATGCCAAAAATAAAAGAAAAATCATTAACGAAAACTAAAAAATTATAATTTTTTTTTTCTACATCGTATACAAATTTCTTAAAAATCGAAATGTTTAGCTTGTAATACCTTTCTTGTTAAAGGAAAACCTAACTTATATTATGTTAACCCCTAAATTCCAGAAATATCACAAGAGATGAGACCATTCAAACAAAATTGTAAACCAATCAAATCAAAATTCAAATCATAATTATTGTGCACGACGACAACATTTTGAGACCGTCCTACGTATAACGAACGCACGCAAACAATTACGCACATTGTTAGTGGGGGTAATACAGTGATTTTGCTTTAAAATTATTACCAGTTCATTATATTCTCAGCATGAATTGACAGAAATAACAATAAGAAATAATTTGTATTTTTCTGCTACAAAATTAATGATTGGAGAAATAAAATGCGGAAGAAGAAATAATACATTGAATTATAAATTCGTTGAGCTTTTTATTTTTTTCTATTTTTCGCTTTTCTTTGGTGGTTTTGTTTTGTTTGTTTTTTCTTTAATGGAAATGTTTATAAAAAAATAATTAAGAAGAGTAAATACATAAGAATATGAATATAAATTAAAGTCGAAATCATTGAAATCAAACTGTTTCTAGTTGGGTTTTTTATATTTATTGACATGAATAAAATTTAGCAATTATTTGGAAGTAATTACGTTTAATTTATGAATGACTTTTTAAAATCAAATTTTTCCTTGAAATACTCGTACCTAGCAAAACTATGGTAATTGTGCTACTTCTTCAGTGAAGTAAGGTGCAATGTAATATATTGTTATTTCGTTCCCAGTTTTTTGTGTTTTAATTTCATTCATTCCCCGTTTCATCGTTCCCCTTATATATTGTTTTTTTTTTCACTTGTTTAATGTGGAATGACATATTTCAATTTCACTAGTAGTTTCTCTTCTGCTTCCCTATTTTACTACGTTTCTGGCGAAAATTCCATTTAGTATGTTATCAGTCAATTAGCTCATACTGGAGTGCACACATTTCAAATGTCAGATTTTTAACCAAAGCGGTTTGGATATGACATTAAGGGGGAGATTCCCACCTCTTGAACGCTTGGGAACTTAAATTCCAATTTTCTGCTTCTACCCAGACGGGTTTGTGCAGGACGTCAATGAAAAAAAATTTCCCTGTTTTGCCCCTTCGCGTAGTGACTTTCAAAAATCCAGTCTTGTTAGTTAGTTAGTAGAAAGATTTTAAATTTTAGGCTTCAAACCAAAATTCAGGTTTGTGCAGGCCGCCAAGTTAAAAATTTTAACCTTTTTTGCTCCTCCCTTAAGAAAATTTTCAAAAATTTCTTCATAGCGGATGTCTACCACGAACCAGGAATTTATGTATCAAATTTTAATTCCTAAGCTCCAACGTTTTGGGCTGGACGATGTTGAGTGAGCCAATCACTCAAACACGTTATTCCCTTATACAGGGTGTTCCAAAAACATTCACTTGATATTGTTTTTCTATACATATCTTTAAAATAGTTCATCTCTTTAATTTTAATCTTAAGTTTTTTTCTATACAATGGTCAAGTGGCAGCCGTCATTGATGATGATGATCATTTGGGATTTTTTTTACCTCATTTTTCATCGTTCGGGAGAGAATTTCCATTGAAGAGTTCTCGTACTCTGGTTGTATATTCTCCGTGAGAGCCTCAAAAAAATCCCAAAGAAAATAGTCTGCAAGGGTTAAATTGTTCCATCTTGCTGGCCGCTGCAAATCGCCAAAACGAAACATTGGGCGACCTGGAAACGCATCCTTTAAAATGTCCATTGTTCGGCGAGCTGTGTGTGCATTTATTATGTTGGAACCACATGTCCATTAATCCTAATTCATTAATTTGCGGTAATAAAAAAATCCTTAATCATGGTTCTGTATCACTTACCAGTCACGGTAACCATGTTACTAATGACGTCATCGAAAAAAATGAGGCACCATGCAATGACTTTAAGTGTATGTGTATATTGGCTTTTTAGGTATAAGTTCAGATAAATTTGTACAGAAAATCGTCCATTGCGTCGTTGAGTTTTAGAAGAGCGTGAGCCTAGTTTAGATAGGATTGACAGTCTGCAGGCAGTATCTGATGGACTGCCTGCACTTTTCATGGGAACATCTTAATGTCTTTTACCAAAATGCGTGGCAGAGACGAACGTGTAATGTTATACTATGTAGAAAATCTTTTGGTTGATATTGACAGATCACCAACAGCAGCGGAACGAGCGCTACGAATTCTCCCGGATCCTCTTTTGTCACGTGATGTTTCAGATTCTTCGAGACCAGTGGCCAAACGCCTTAGTGTGGTGTATGAAGGCCGAGAAATATGCGCCTAAATGATAAATTATTCCGTTAAATAATCGCCAGAAAATAGTAATAGAGTTTTTCGCTTTTTTGATGAATATAGCATTTTATGACTTGTCGACGTGCATTCTGCATCTGTCTACTTCACAAATATTATAACAAAACTGCCAGTTGTCGTCTTTTGCTAGGGTTATACCCGAGCAAAAATATGGTAATAAATAGCCATTACCGTATAGATTTCCATGTCATGATGGGTCATTCATTGCTTTTAGACACAATATAATGACTACTAATAATTGATTATAGAAGTACTTGTATGTACTTGCAAAATAATGGCTTACCGGTAATTGGTTAAATAAGTACCAATTTAATATTTATCTTTTTAATTCAATACTAAATTTTTTAAATCTACCAATTATTCTATCATGACATAAAATAACTCGTTGTTTAACTAAGAGTAGCTATTTTACTATTGTAAGTAAGCACTTACTTCTTCAGTTTAAGTAACCAGGCTGGTAGCCTATTATCCACATTTTTTGTAAAGATGATTACAGTGACTAGCCATGAACTAGCGTAACCTTTTGTGTGGTACTTTCTCGCTTAATTGTTTGGTAATGTCTATTTTTGCTAGGACATTTTTGGGCCAACTAGTGTATGGAGATAATAAAAAAATAAAAATTTTACAAATATATGTACCTTTAAATTATTTATTCCAAAGTCATGGTACTTTCGGGAGTGCGATTTTTAGAAAGATTTTTTTAAAAATCCTTTTAGAAGTTTTTTCTGACCATACAACTAGTTTATAAAAATAATAAATAAAATATTGGCATTTTTTTTAATGGATTTGATGAGAAAATCTTCAAATTGACAACAGTGACTATAAATTTTAAACCAAACATTGGAAACTCCATTTAAGAATGGATGTACTTTTCACCCATTGTGCGTCCTCCATGGTTTGCATCGTAAACAGTTGTTTTGTTTTTTAATTTCATATTCACCCTTATTCTAGTTGTCGTCATCGACACAAGACAATGTTGTCTTGGGATTTTTTTTTGAAATTGGTATTCCCGTTGTCGTTATCGAAAATAATTGATAACTGTCGACAAGTATTTGGTATTGTCTAAGAAAATGTGATGACGATATTGTTTTGAAACGACTCTGGTTTTGTCGACACAATTTTTAGTAACGACTTGAGGAAAAGTAATGACTGAAAAAAAAAAAACGGAAAAAATGGGAAGAAATATCAAATTTATTAAATGCACTTGGCCCACCGAGAATAATGTGAGATGGATGGCAGAAGGTAAAGAAAGCATGATCATATATAAAGTGCATTATAAAAATATAACAAAATTTATTTATAGGTTTGGCGAGACTTAAAATTTAAAGTTAAAAAGAAAATGGTAGCCAACAAAGCCGAGTGTACTGCTACAGGTGGCGAAAGATTCAAGCAATTTATATTGAGCCCGCTGGAGGAAGATGTGGCAAATCTTCAACAGTTTCAGAAACAGCTGAACCCTAAGTTAAAGTCGTTTCCAACACTGAGCTTGTAAGACCCCTGGGCTAAAAATCTTAATGTAGCTGCAAACTTTATTGTTTTGGAAATAAATGTGAACTTGATTCCGGTTTTCAAATTAGGTGCTATTGTTTACAGCACATCTTTGAAGGCTGTTTTATTCAGCCGCAAGTAACTTTCAAACCTTTTAAAAAAATTAGAAGATTAACTTTCTTTAAAGTAACAGACTTTGATTTGGCTACTCACTTGTTATCCGGCAGATTAAAGATATTGGATTTCTGTATGAGAAGTCTTCTTTCCAATACTAGATTTTCTTTATTTTCTTCATCACTGGTATCAGAATTTAAATTACACATAAAAAATATATTTTCGCAAAAATAATAAACAAAATAAATCTGCCGACTTAATTTTTAGAGATGTGTTTTTCTTTAAATCGATAAACTGTCAACGTCGTTACAACACTGTTTTAGAATATCAATTTGGTGCCGAAGTGATGTAGACGTCGAAGCAAAGTGATGTTGACTCAAAAACGAAGACGACATTGATAACGACAACTAGAATAAGGGTGATTACTGTTTGTTTTTATCAGTTATTTGTATTTGAAGCGGAAAAATAGCACTTAATTATGTGCAAAACATGAACATTTTCACTTTATATTTTTCTTTATTTTTTATTTTTTATTTATGGTTTTTCTTCGAATTGTTGCTGCTTTAACAATATAAACCGTGATTGTTATTGTTGCTATTCTGTATGCCACTTGTTTTCGTTTGTTTTACTTTTTAACAGTTTTGTTTTCAGTAGTAACAGGGCGAAAATAAACAAAATAAAAAAATTGTTGTAAAACTCGTTAAAATCGTGAGTTTGAGTCATTTATCATATTTGTTTTTTTTTTGGTTGTATACGGATGTGGTTGTGTGCGTGCAAGTCAGAGTACTGTTAGTTGTTGTATACTTGTGTGGGATGATTGTTTTTCTAAATCAACAGTAGCAGCTTAAAAAAAAACATTTTTAGTATCCACATGTACTTGAGATATTTTGTAAGTATTTAATTTGTAAACAAGTAATTTTCAGCAAAACAACGCTATCAAAATAAGATTTTGTAGATTATTTATGATTATGTTACTTAGAAAAATCCATAATTATGGGGTTTTGATTTTTTTTAAAACTTTTATTATAGCACCGAGGGTAAAATTAAAAATTAGAAGGAGATTTGAATGAAAAATGATAAGAAAAAATATGTTAAAATCATTTTTTCCTTCTTGGGATCTAACCACAAAAAAAAAAAAATATTTTTATACAACAATTTTAAATAATTTTTTTCACATTTTCCGTCAGAGTTCAGTTGTACAAAACATTGGCTCCATATCTTTGTCTTAATTTCGTTTGTCAATTATAATTCTTTGTGCTCTTTAATAAAGAATCATTTTTGACCAATTTTGAAGACTCGTACAATTTTGCTGTCCCGAATCTTCTCCTTAAATTACCTTTGCACATATTTATGTTACTCCAATTTTGTAGAAACGGTAAATTGATATCATTATTTTTTTTTTGTTGTTTTACCAATAATGATGCTCCTTACCTTCTGCATTATTTTGGCACACAAAATAATGTGTAACTTTACATTTTGCTTTTTTTTTTTTTTCATAACATAAAAAATAATGCATTACCAATAATGTTGTATTTTTATCATTATTTCAAAATAAATTTTTTTTTTTAGTTATTTTTGTAATTTTTTTTATTATTTTTAAACCAAAGCTTAGGGGTTGTGCCCTAATAATGCATTGAGGAAAGAGTGAGTTTGAGTATTTGTGGACGTTCGACATAAACTTGTCTACGTTGTAAGTTACAGGGAAGACTTCCACAGGGAGACGATTCCACGAGTGTGACTAAAAATCGAATTTTTTCTGTAATGCGTTTTGCGACTGAATGAATTATGAGTTTTGTTTTTTTTTTTTTTGTTATAAACAGAGAAAACAGATTCGTGATGACAACCCAATTTCTAGCCAATTGAATGATTCGGATGTGTTAACCGAATTTTTCAATTGTGACAATAGAAAACCAAATGAGACATGAGTAATCTTACTGTGGTAGCAGTGTTTCGGTTGCCTCAATAACAATTTGGTATTTGAATTTGAGCCACTCGATTGACAACAAATTCGGTTACTAGCGTGAATATGTTTTAGGAGTGTGATCGATAGTCTTGGAAATGTCGAGATCAGCCACTTTACTCTCTCGTTTTTTACACAGTCCCTTTAAATTAAATAATATTTTATACTCATCTCAAATATTTTCACCTCAAAAATTTTTTTTTACCAATACAATTATTTTACAAAAATTTTTTTTACCTCCAAAAAATTTTTTTCACCACAAAAATTTTTTCCAACCACAAAATTTGTTTTCACATCCAAAAAAGTTTTTCAACTCAAAAAATTTTTTCCACCTCCATAATTTCACTTCTAAAGTTTTTACATTACTTGTATCAAACAAAAACAGTGGGAAAAATTTATTGTAGGACATTTGTGTAGGGTATTCAAAGATTTGGCACAGCCTCATTTTAGCCTTTTTTACTTTATTTTCATATTTAAAGCGCCAAAAAACATTTTAAACAATTTTAAAGAATTTAGAAATTTGTTTGATTTCAGCATTCAATTTTCTGGCCATCGATTCCAATAAGTTTCTGTTTACTTCTTGTGAAATTTTTTATCATTCCTCCATTATCACGGATTTAAGAGAGTCCTTGCTGGTAATTATTTTATTTTTCTTATTTGATAGACGAAATGCTCCAACAAAAGTTCAATGGGGTTGTGATTGGGAGACTAGAAGGGGTGATGGGTCCAGCTGTTTGGGAGTACGGTAAAGTAACCATTTTATTTACTGTTTTTGCGATGTGCTTGGGATCATTGTCTTGTTGAAAGAACCAAGTTTAATCCAAGCCTACTTCTGCGGCTCTGATTGAAAAAGTATCTCACCGTCGCTGTTGATTGACTTTCGTTATCTACGGTTTTTTTCTTCTTGGAACTCGTCCATATAGTTCATGTGTTTGTAGTGCTCCACGTATTGTGCTGACGTTAGTGTCTGAAATGTTGTAGGATATATTAACAACATAATAACTCAACGTGTACAGTTTCCTTTGATGCCCACTTCTTCTACCTGCAACTTCAAATATTTTTTATTTAATTTTTTTCTCATAAAAAAATATTTATACTTTTTACTTTTGTAAGCTGTTGCCATTTAAAATTTTGACACAAATAAATGACAGGATTTTTCTAAAAGAATTATTATACGCATTATTTTTTTCAGAAAAAAAAAACAGTTATAAAATGTTAGACAAAGCTTAACATAAAATAGTATAACAAACTTTACACAATGCTGTCCTTTAAAAATCAAAAGCAAAAATAAGATTAAAAAAAGTTGCGTAGTCTTATCGACCATATTACACACTACCAACCACATGTACCATATACAATTGTTAACATTAAAATCTTTCTATTTTTTGTTACTTGGACACTGTGTTGTTGCATTAATAAACAATACCCAAAGCTGTGGCATAGGGTAGTAAAATATTTTACGGCTTTTAGCATTTTCCTTCCTGCATTTTCAAGTTTGCTTGTGGTGTTTCTTTATTAAAACGGAAGTGGTTTTTGTAGCATCCAAATTCTTAAAAAAAAAAATATTTTGTTTACGCCTTAGTATAATTTTATGTATTTTTTTTTTCTTTTGAATTGTAGTTTCAGTTTAGGTCACAAGTACTATTCAGAATTTATTTTTAGCGTAAAATAATGACAAACGAACACACAGTCTTCTTTTGTCAAAAATGTTTTTAGTTTTGCCATCCTGTTGTCCATCTTTATTTGTATTACTTGTTTTACATTTTCCAACTCATTTAATATTATAATTTCTATTTTTTTTCTAGAATTTTCTTTGTCATTTTTTTCAGCTGCTAGATATAATTTAGTATTGAAATATTTTTAATGATGTTTAAATATTGATACATTTAAAATTTTTCTGGAAATTTTCGTAAGAAAATTTGAAGGATTTTTTGTAAGTAAATTTTAATGGAATCCAATGATTATTCAATAGAAATATTTCAAAGAAAGGAATGCTTTTATACGTTAATACAATCCTCCAATATAAGATTCTGATGAATTTTTTACACTTAAAATGGTTTGAAGTTAAAGCAACAAAAAATGTATTAGCATTACAGCGGGAGAAAATATCCATTTTAGGACAGTTAACGTAACTAAAAAAATATATCATGTTCACGTGACTAAATGAACATATCACTCAACTAACAAATAATCATATGTGGCCTTAAATCTTGGTTAAAAAAATCGAAGAATCTTAATTTCATATTAATTATTATTAAAAAAAAAATCAATTTAAAAGAAAGGAAATTTCATTTAAAAACCGGGTTGTTTACTTTTAAATTTAAACATATTATTTTTTTCTTAGATTATGTTTAAATAACAGATAATTCATTTAAAAATTTTGGAGTTTCTTCTACCGATTCGGTAAAAATAAATGTTTGTTATGTAGTTAGGATATATACCCGTGTACCGGACTCATGTATCGACCCAGAATAACTGATTTAATTGAACGACATAAACCCGCCGGTTCATGTAAATACTAAAAATAAATAACGCATCCGAATTTGAAGAAAATTTAATTATGTGAGGATCAAGTCTCTTCCGTCTTCCTGGAATTTATCAAAATTAACTTCAAGAAAACTACAGGTCGCAAAGGTATTTGCATGGAAATTAGGAAAATAGGTTTCGACTGAAACGAGCCCTATTGAGTTTTATTATAAAAGGTTTATATCTAGACCTATTTACCTCTCATGGAAAGATCCTATTTGAATTGGTGTAGAAAAAGAAAACCATAGATATTTCTTTATATACGACCATAAATCATGCCACCCAATTTAACGAAAATCGGACCATATTTAAAATTTTCCCCATATCCCGGTACTTGTTGAGTTGGTGTGGGTAGGATAAGCACTAAGGCAATTCGATGGCATTTATATAAATTAAAGACTAGAGAATAACACAGGAGCTCCCAGCCAAGAACATTCCAGTCTTCCTTATAAAGTTGAGAAAATCAAATAGGGCTAGTTTGTGAGTCCATACAAAAGACGTCCGAAAACACTCCGTCTGGTTTGGGAGAAAGCTGTGTAGTAACAGGCAAAATGTTCCATCATTTCCTCATAATCCAGACATTACACACATAATTAAACATTGACATTGGTCATCCACGCTATATAATGTTGTGTCTCGTCGTCAGGCCAGTAAACCTGCTACATTCCCATTTGGTTTGCTTAAAAAACGCTTAAAACAATCGTCAGTCCAATGTACTAACCATAACATGCTTATATCCAACTGTGGGCTCAGATTCGTAGGAGTCGAAAACGATTTAATATTTTCCAACGGGTCGGTCATTTCAATGCCCAGAAAAACCACATGACTCGGTACCCACAGAAGAGAGACTCTGTTTCCTATATTAACCATGTTCAGCCTGCGTCTGCACTCATAAACAATGTTGGATGAAGTGATCGGAGATTTCCGGTACTTGATTATATGAACTTTTCTATAGCAGTTCCTTTCTATATTTTCCGACCTGTTAAAGGATTAGAACCCTTCCTGGAATTTAGATCCCTTCCCGAAATTATACATGGCGCACGCAGAGAAAAAACGTAGTGCGGGCAATAAAATTTGAAGAGCATCAGTCGTACTATAATATAGTTACCATATTGTGATAATAAAATAACCATAATATTACCATAATATGGTAATATTATTATGTGAAACTATGAAACAGTTATTTAAATTTTGAGAATATTTTTCTAAGAAATATTTTTCCTTGAGAACAATTTGATATTAAGTACTTTTTCAAGAAAACTTCTTTGATTCTATGGAGTTTTTTTTTAAAGAAAAAGATTTCAAAAAACTTTAAATTCTAAGAAATTTTTAATAAAAAACACATATTCTAGGGACTTTCTGTAAAAAAAAATTCTTAGATTCTAAGGATGTTTTTTAGACAGTCCATGGAGTTTCAGAATATTTCTTTAAAAAAGGCCTTAGAATCTAAGTAGTTTTCATAATAAAAAGTCCTCAGAATCTAAGAATTTTTTATTCAAAGTAAGGCCTTACAATCTAAGTATTTTTTTAAGAATATTTGAATTTTTATCTAGGAAACTTCAGAATCTATGAACCTTACTTTAAGTAAAAAGTCCATAGAATCTAAATAAATTTTAACAATCTAGTGTTTTGCATAAGAAAACTTTTCGTACAGATCAACTCTTAAGTTCTAAAGACTTTTTCTAATAAAAATAATTTTATTATAAAAAAAATAATTAATAAACATTTTTATTATCTAAAAAGAAAAGAATTAAAAAATATAAAATGTTTATATAGAATCGTTTCGAGAATAAATTTTTTTGACAATAAATTGATTAGGGTAAATTATAATGTTATATGTATAAGACATTTTCGAAAATAAACCTCCCCCCAGGTGAAAATTATCATATATTATCATTTTTACATGGGTGACTGAACTGACACAATTTCTTTTTAGGAAAACAAGACAGTATTATGATTGTAAATGTCAATTTCATGTTTTATTTGATTTATAATTATTCAGTGATTGTTATTGGGCTTTTATAGTTCCATAATTATCATTTTTTCCCTAAACAGAATTTTTGTTACTACAGTATGGTAACAGCCAATTATATTTTAAATTAGAAAGATGCAATTATGAAATCAGAAAATGTTTTCTATAATAATGATGGTACACTTAGAAAAATTAGATAAAAAATTTGTGTTTGGTTTTCCATCCCACTTTACTATTTTTGTACTGATTTTTAGTAAAAAATTATTATTTACTAAATTTTGTTGCTATTTACATTTTACAAATTACAGAGTATTTAAAATTTTTTTACAAATTTTTGAAAACCGGCTTGCTAAATTAATAAAAAATTTACTAATTTAAAAAAGTGGATATTGAAGAAAATGTTATTAAAAAAAGGAAATGTCACACAACCGACTCATGTCCAAAAATACGACATCCCCTTAAACCAGCACTAAAAACTTTAAGTTTTAAAAATCAACCCTTGAATCAATTAAAATTTTATCTTAAAATCCAAAAATTTTACCAAAAATATTTTGCAAAACAAAAATTAGCATATTAAAACATAATGATAAATTCGTTTATGTTTTTCCTATTTTTTTTATATTTTTTTCTAAAATTTTTTTTGAAAAAAAAAAACAAAAAAAAAAAAATTATCAATAAAAAACTATAAATTTGTATTTTCGAATTCGCAAGGCAATTTTAAAAGAAATTAGCAGCCTTAAAGTGTAATAAGTGTATCTAAAAAAAATTGAGATAATTTGTGCATTTTAATAATTTTTTTTTTATATAAATGAAAATATTGCTATATTTTACAATTCATTGAGTTAACAGCAATTTACTAAAATTTGGTAGCACTTACTTATTTTTCATACTAATTTGATTGTACTAATATTAATATTATTATTTTTTTTGATGATTTTAGCAAACCGATTTTGAATTCCTCTTTTTTATACTAATTTTATTCTACTTCACGTCAGCAAAAAATAGCGCTGGGCTCAAGTTAGCAAAATTTCCCGTAATAACAGTAATATTTCCAGTTGCCATTACAGATTTTTTGCTGAGTGTAGCGACCATATTGACCCAGCAAAAATGAAGCTGCCAAAGAAGCAATTAAAGCATCAGTACTATGGCAAAGGCATCACTTCTTTTCTAATGGTTTCATCGATGAATTAAACATTAGTGTGTCATAGGATGGAAGTATTCAAATTAAGCTACTAGCATTACTCATACTTTACTCCAAGGAAGCAATGATAATACAATGATTAGATATTCTGATGCATGAGTGGAAAATGTTCATATACTTTGTAGTATATAAACTTTGATGAAAATTAAATTCATAAGAATGCAGAAAAATAAGTTTAAAGAAACGAAATTTATGCATTGATATACAAATACTGTTTATTAAAACAACTAAATAATTCTGCATTAGTGAAAAAGCATTTTTGAAACATTTTTCAGAAATTTTAATGAATTTTTAAACGAAATTTAAAATATTTTTGGATAATTTAAAAACTGGTTGTACAATTTGGAAACATTTTCAGACAATTTTAAAATATTTTTGAACAATTTTAAATAACTTTTTCATAATTTTAAAACTTTTTTGGGCAATTTAGAATAACTTTTACACAATTTCAAAATTATTTTGATAAATTCTGAAGTAAAATTGGAAATGGTTTAGTGGTAAATAATAAACACAATGCAAAAATGCTCAGATTGCGTCGTCATAAATATTTAAGGCTGAAAAATGCAAATAACAGGCCAGATAGTTTCAATTAAAGGTTAAAAAAAAATCTGTTTTTCTTGATTTTTCAAAACTTTTATAAAAATTGCAAAACTGCATCAATTCTAACCCTCATGAAATTTTAAACTAAAATATAAAAAATGATTTAATAAAATAATTAAAAAAAGTTCATCAGAACTATTTTTTAAATTTGAATAAATGCTTTAGACTCAAAAAATATACGATATACTATAACTTATGCTTTAGAAGTAATGAAGAGTGATTTTTTAAGATATGCATCGGATTTATATCCAGATCACTTCATTTGAAATATGAACACATGAATTCGTTTGGAAGTGCCTTAGAATAACACCAAAAAATCATAAAAGAATGTCAACTGAAGCTTAGGAAGCAATGAAAGAAGTTATAGTCACAGAATGACTACCATTTTTTTTCGCTGGGGATGTTTAGAATCTATTTATAAACCAATAGCTTGAATGTGTCGACAATACCCAAATGCAGCAAGCATAATATAGTAGCAGTGATCATGTTGCACCCATGTTTTTTCTTTGCATGTAGGAATTTAAGTAAACACTATTTAAGAAAAAAATATACAAAATTTTCCACTTTCAAAACAATAGTTTATTCTTAATTTTTTCATTGTCTGTGTTCTTTTCTAATTATAATAAATGATTTCAATCATTTTCTTTTGCAGTTATTTTTCTTTGTTGTTACATAAACATTTAAATTGTCATTATTATAATTTCCATTTTTTTTACATTTTTCTCATACAAAAGCACTTTTATAATATACATATCGTTAGCTGAAATGCAAAAGGGCATGACTTGAAATATTTTTAAAACAGAATTTATTGATTATTATTTATTAATTTTACTAAAATACATGCGTTTACAAAATTTCTGACTTCTACGATTAAAAATAAGGGTTTTATGAATAAAACTCGGATCTGAGATGTTTTTGATTTTCCAAGTTTTTTGGTTGCCCTGTACAAGTTTAAAATGGGCTAAAGTGATTATGAAATACTGCAGTGAACTACATCTCTTCACAAAATTTTATCGTTCTATAATAAAAACTCTCTAATTTTTTAACGTATATGTTAAATTGCCTATTACGGTTTTTTTCTTTCAGCCGTTAGTGTTTCAGCTAACGATATATACGTTTTTTACTTTAATATTTTTGCTTTCTTTTGTTAATACCAAATGCCCCACATATTCAATAAACCTTAAAAAAATTACTGGTTACAAATTGAACAAAAAAAAAAAAAAAAAACGATTGTTAGAAATTTGTTTAGTACAAACAAAACATTATGTGGGTGGATATATCTACCACTGTATTTAGATTGAAGTGTCCCCTAATGGAAAATCGCTTCAAATAATTTGTAGTATACAATGTTAAATGACGAGCGGTGTTAATGGAATAACAAAAGTGCATTAACTTCAAATTTGTTTTGCAAAAGGGACACCCTTACAGCACTGTACAGTAGGAACTAGAGATAAAAAAAATAATTTCGATACAATGTGTACAGTACACACTTACAAGGCAAACAATACAATTTGAGTTTATAGAAAAAAATAATGGACAATACAAATAGAATTCAACAGAGAAGAACAAGTCTTTAGTCCAAAAAAGGAGATAAACGAAAAATATATTATAAAATGCATACAAAATCAGATATTTAAACAAATCGCCTGCCTACCCAAAATTACACATATGTAACGATTCATTTATATAGTAAAATATCTTTAAAACCTAGTTTTTCTCTATTACTTTGTAATCACTTTGTTGTTAAAACTTTATTATATTTTTCATAACATACTGCTTTTCTTGTACCCATACCCATCGACTCAGAAAAACAGTTTACTTCGGTTTAACGATGTCCATTCGACGGTCTGTTCATATAATATAACATTGTTATAAAACTGCACTCAAAATAATTCTTAGTCTAACTTAACTGCAAATGTAATTTGAAATAAATAAAAACTCACTTAAAAATCGGTATACTTTCGTTTTTAAATCAAAGGAACTTCCCGGCTTAAAATCGACATATATGAATCCCTACAGGTGTTATGTATGTTTGTTTGTGGTTACCTAAGTCTCCATATTTCGTTAAGATTTACGGGTTACACATCACTATGTAGTTTCACAAAAATGTGAACCACCCAGTCGTATGAGCAATAAGTTTTAGTATTTAATTAATATCAATCATACGACTTGTAGTATATACTTTTGTATTACCTTGACTTATATGACAAAAATATAAAACCAACAAGTAAAAAAGTGCTAAATTCGGCTGTGCCGAATCTTTGAATACCCTCCACCATAGGGGCTGAATATGATATACGTATATACTAAATTTTGCATGAACCGTAATATGAATATGTTTTGTCAATTTATGTAATGAACTTTTGTTATTTAGTTTTTGTAATGTTATTTATTTAGTTTTAGCAATGTTATTTACAGAGGTCTGCTCTGTTAGCGACTTTAACATTGTTGATTTTTACGTTAACTTAGTTATCAGAGTAACACAAATATAGCTCTAAGAATGTTATTATTCTCATAGTATGTAAGACAATAAATGTAATCGAACAATAAGAAGACTTAATAACATTTTTACTTACTTAACAGAAAAAAAAAAAAAAATAGATACAGAAAAATTGTACAAATTTGTATGGAAAATTTAGAGGTACCTTCACATTTTCACTCATAAATTTTGAACCGCTTAACCGATTTTGCTCATTTTAAATACCAAACTGCTCAGGAGGATGTTCAATAATCTGGGTAAAAATAGGCACCCTCGCTTGCGTCTTCGCGTCGTGATCGCCATTTCAACAGACAGACAGACAGACGGACAGACAGACAGACAGACGGACATCGCTAAATCGACTTAAAATTGCATAAGGATCACGAATATATATACTTTAAACCTATATTTCGACATGTTACAAACGGAATGACAAACTGATATATACCCTCACCATATATGGTGGAGGGTATAAAAAGGAGTTCATTATGTCATATGAACTGTCAACAAAAACTGACTCAAATGAATTCTCGTCATATTGTATTAAATGCGTTTTCATTACATCTTAAAAACTGACAATAAATCGATAAAGCAGAGCTTGTCAAAAACTTAC
This sequence comes from Eustalomyia histrio, assembly GCA_949748255.1. Lineage (NCBI taxonomy): Eukaryota > Metazoa > Arthropoda > Insecta > Diptera > Anthomyiidae > Eustalomyia > Eustalomyia histrio. Next base: position 33,656,461 of record OX456525.1, on the reverse strand, counting down.
GTCAAAAAAGGTCAAATGTGATGCGTAAACAGCTGATTAGAAAACATTAATTTGTGTTAAATAAAAAGTTGAAAAAATTAAAAAATGATAAAAAATAAATGGATATAGCTATTGTGACGCTTTGGAAAAATAAAAGGAAGCAGTTTGGAAAAATAAAAGGAAGCAGCTAACAAAAAAAAAAAAAAAAAATTTTGTATTAGGCCATTTCGTTCCAACTTCGGATCGCGTTATTTTTATTATGTCTGCCACTTCTTGCCAGAGAGCATTTCGAAGATTTCTGTCCCAATATTCTCTGGACAGGAAATTCCAAGTACCTTCCCTCGCTTCTACCTCTTGAATGAGCCTCTCCGTTTGCTCACTCGTCCATTTTTTTTTATTTAATAAATTACCATTTCTTTCTTTATTTAAAAAATAACGATTGAAATTAATTTTTCATATCAAAGAAATAACAGCTCTGCGATCGCCAAACAAGAAAAAATTGAGAACTTGTTGTCAATTTTATTTTAGATAAAAAATGCTGCCATATCTGTCGACAAACTGAAATTTGGCATTATCACTTGTCCGCCATTTTAGATGGCAGTTCGTGTGCATAACTGACTGCAAACTCAGATGACACCATATTACAACCCGTTTTCATACAATTGCCAACAATTTGGACAAAAAATAGCTAGAAATCTTGTATTGTTATTGTTGTATTTTTATAAAATTAAATTTTAACAACTCTGCCTCGAATAGTACGATTCAACACTTACAACAAGTAGAACTCTCCTTATGACCAAAGTATATATTTTTGGACTACTTCTATTACTACGATATTTTTAAAACTACAATAAACATTTTGCTTTTTCTATATATTTTTACTTTTATCACTTCAAACGCATTAGGCATTAAACAACAATCCACACAACAATCTACACATATTATCTTGAGCAAAGATAATTTTCTAAACTAGTGTTATTGTACAAAGGCAATCTAAAAACTAAAGCACGGAGCAACTAGTAAAGGGCGTTTCTTTATTCAAAATAAAACAAATAAATACTTAGAAATGATTTATTTTAAGACACCCTTTTTAAAGCCCATTCGGAGGGACCAATTTTCAATTTTTATTCGGCTTAAAGTGATAGCCAAAAATTTACTCTTTCCATCATGATTTTTCAGATAATGTTGAACAAAGCAAAAAAAAAAAAAAAAACTACCTTTATAAATATTGACTTCCATTTGACAGTTTATTCGTATTGGAAATGTAGGGCAGTAGAAAAAATTATGCCATTTTACAGTCTAAAAACATGAAAATTTTCACCACTTTTGCTCATAAATTGGTCCATACAAGAGAATGAATTTTAATGACGCGACTTAAGTATTTAAATAATTAATTGCCTTTAAATATACTTTCAATTTGAATAATTTTATTTTTTTTTAATTTCTTAAGTCTGTGTTGTATTTTATAAAAAAGTTCTAAACTTCTAAGAAAGTTTATTTTAAATCTTGAATTACTTTTAATAGATTTAAAAAAAACTAAAATATATTAACTAATAAAAAAAAATAATCGATTGTTGCAGTTTATTTAGGGAAATATTAAATATTATGGAAGTTAAAAAAATGTCACACAAAATCGATAAGTTTTTTCTATCGACAAAAATTTCTAGATGAGTCAATAATGTTGTCACAAAATTGAAAAAACATTGTTGGATTGTTCATTTCTGACATGAAATGTTTTCAAAGACATGAACATCGTCATCTTGCTAGCCAACAATTCTTCATTCATATAAACTAAAACACACATTAACTGATAGTGTCTAACAAAATTTTAAAACAACTAAGGTGACCAGCTGTCATTAAGCAATTATTTGATATCATTCTTAATAATATGTCCGCAAAGAAAACACATGGTTGCAACATAATAACTGCTACTATATTATACTTGCAGCATTCGGGTATTGTTTTTACAATCAAAGTATTGTTTTATGAATAAGTTCTAACCATCAATTCTAGTAAATATTTTATTATATCATGATTGCCACTTTCTATTTTATAACATAATTGAGTGTAACAACATTGTGGTAAGAAAAATTCTGACTATGAAAAAAATATGATAATTATGGAACTATAAAAGGCTGGAAATAATCAATGAATAATTATAAATGAAACAAAACACGACTTTGACATTTTCAGTTACAATACTGACTTCTTTCAATAAAATAAATTGTATCAGTTTAGGCACCCGTGTAAAAATGATAATATATGATATTTTTTATCTGGGGTGTTTTATTTTCGAAAGTGCCTTGTACATATAACATTATAATTTACATTATATTATAATTGTTGATCTGTTATTTTGTAAATGAATAATAATAATATTCTTTTTATAAATTATTATATTGCACAGAAACTACTATTCATTTACAAAATAACAGATCAACAATTCATAAAAAACTTTATTACTTTAAACACAGTGCAATATATAATTCAAAATATCGTCTAATCATTAACTATCAACATAGATTATGTTGTAGACTTAATGTTGATTAGGACAAACATTTGAAATCAACGGCCTCATATAAGCATTGTTGTTGGATACTTGAAGAATTAAAGTTCATAACAAAAAACTGTAAAATATAGAGGATAAATACAAATTGTTAAATTTCGTTAATGTTAGTCTAATTGTGTGTTGTTTTCGAGTTTGTTGATTTATTTCAATATAAAATTGACAATTATCAACAAGCAATCACCAAAGGAGAGAAAGAAGAGCGTGGATATTGATAAGGTTGGGTAGCGTCAACCGAAAATACTAAGTATTCTATCCTGTTGGCTCTGTGGAATTTCTCAATTTTTATTCTCTATAATTTACTTATAAAAATTTTCATGTTTCTTTGCAATAAGATAATTTATAAAAAGAATATTATTGTATGATCTTAAATCCTACTAATACTACTATTCATTTAATTTTTTTTTTTTAATTTATTTCAATAAAAACAATTATAATATATTTTTAAATACGTTTATGAAATCATTTCCAGTAAAATAACAACTTTCTTGTGGCAAAAGTACTCAGAATATTAATAAAGTAATTTTTTATAAGAAAGAGCCTGTAGAACTTTAGAGTTGTTCTGTGCGAGAAGGTTTCTTATACAAAATACTAGACTTTAAGAAATGTTAATGATAGAAACATTTTTAGATTCGATGGACTTTTCCTTGAAGTAAAATTCTCAGATTCTGCTAACTGTTGCTAAGATAAAAATTCATGTGAGCTTAAAAAACTTAGATTCTAAGGCCTTCCTTTAAATTAAAAAATCTTAGATTGTCATCATCTCATTATGAAAAATACTAAGATTCTAAGGACTTTTTGTAGCAGAAATATAATTATAATATAAGAATTTTTCTACAGGGTGGGCCATTTAAAATTTTAAATTTGAATCGGCTATACAAAAAAAGGACTGATTATTTTTTAAAATTTGTGGTTTTATTGAATAGGTTGAACTTTGTCATTTTACACTCGGCAGTATCTCATCCGATCAACCCAATTTTTGAGTACATTTTCGATTGTGTAAGTTCAAATCTCTTCAATGCAAGCTTGAATTTCATGTTTCAACGCTTTAGTTGTCTCTAGAAGGCTTGCGTAACATTTATCCTTAATGGCTCCCCACAGAAAATAATCAAAATCACAGCTCCGAGGCGGACAATTGACATAACAATTTCGGCTGATTATTCGAATTTTGAAAACAGTGCTGTAAATTTTCGAAGAAAAATGGGTCAGACTTGGTAGTCATATGAATGATATTGTGTTCCATTCATAAATGGTAAAGTTCAAACTTTCAAATAAAACCAGAAAAATAATCAATTCTTTTCTTTGTAGTCAATTCAAATTTAAAGTTTTAAATGGACCATCATATATATATTTTATATATATTTTTTATTTATATTTTTTTACTAAAAGAGTTTAAAATATTTTTTCAAGTATTTTTCGTTAAAAAATCAATAAAATCAAAGAAGTTTTCTTGAAAAATTCCTTAATATCATTTTTTTCTTTAGGAAAAAGTTTCTTAAAGTAGTTTTCTTAAAGCTCGGATCATAATATAACTGTACTGTCCGTACAGTTATATTATGTGGTAAAGTTGTGGTTATTTTATCATCATAATCCCGACTATATATGATGATCATCGAACCCTAACGTGGTTTTTTCTTTGCGTGTGTGTAATATGTATGTTACACTAGTTTATAGAAGTTTTGTACAATGATAACAATAATTTTCATTTTATGTGTTTCTCCCTGCTGCACACCATTAAAATCGCTTTGAATCTATTTTTAATAGTTCATTTTTTTTTCTCTTTTTTTAATTTTTGAAAACTTCAAAGATTTTATAAGAGATAAAGCAAAAATTTTAAATTTTTTTATAACTAATTTATTTTTCGAGCTTAAGGTTTGTTTTTATATAAATATTATTTATTTTTCAATATTTCGCTACTCCATTGTGTAGCATTTTTAATTGCAATAATTTTTATCATAGAAGCCTCGTCTCCTCTATTCTCTTTCCAAAGAACATAAAGGGGTCGATCTGATGACGATACTTGTTACTTCGAATCATCTAATAACAAAGAGTGTAACTTAATTTTATTAAATTTTCAATGCATTGAAAATTTGCACTCGTGGGGCATTGAGTCCTCGTATCATGCATTCAATGTCACTAGATGGTGCGCCGTTTACGGCCGTGATGTCATCGGTCTTTATTTATTCGTGTATGCCGGGGGTAATACGGTAACTGTGATTGGTGAGTGGTACAGAAACATATTCAACGATTTTTTATTCCCCCAGATTCATAAATTTTTAATGTAGGGTCCAATTTGGGTCCAACCAGACGGCGCAACTGCACACACAGATCGCGCGACAATGTACATTTTGAAGGATGCTTTCGTGATCGCATAATATCTCGTTACGGGTCTATGTAAGGAAGCCACAGACTCTGGTAGCTATTAAGAAAGAGGGCGTGAACTTAGTGGTCCAAATAACTATTCAAACAAATTTTTAATTATGTCGTTTGATATTAAAGGTACAGCGAAACAATATCGTATATTTGATGTACATATATTCACCGCAAAAATGTTTGTTTGATTAATATCCATCTATTCAAAGTCAAAAAACTTAATTTTTTGGTGGCCCTATATAAACTGGTTAAATTTTAAGTGTTGATGTTGAATGTGAACCTCACCTAAAGGTCAAGTTTTTTTCTACACTTCATTTAACATTTTTCAATTTCGGACCATGGACAGATACGCAATCGAGCAACGCGTTAAAGTTATTCAGGCGCGTTCAAATCAAAATGCATTTCGTGCACTTCGTGGTTTTTTTTTGGTCAGCATAATCGACCAAATGTGTACACAATCGGGAGAATTGTGGCAAATTTTAACAAACTGGTTATGTGAAAACACCTGTGCATGCTCGCTCAGTTCGTTCTGCGGAAAACATTGCTGTTGTTCGCGATAGTGTGTCATCAGGTCGGACAAGCATTTACGGTGAATGGTGTTCGCTATCGCGAGATGATAACGAATTTATTGTGACCAGAAATTGAGGGTATGACCCTGGACTATATGTGGTTTCAACAGGACGGTGCCACTTGGCACACAGCTAACGAAACAATGGCTCTTTTGCGCAACAAATTCAATGGCCGTGTTATCTCACATGGCGGCGATGTCAATTGGCCGCCAAGATTATGTGATTTGACACCGTTGGACTTCTTTCTTTTGGAAAATTTGGACCATCGGATGGTGGTGTGCTGCCAAGGTCGCGGCGCCCATTTGGCCGATATTATCATAAGAAAAACAAATGATAATAATATCCTAAATAATTTTGTGTTTAATTCAAAATCCATCGGTACTTAAAATTTAACCACCCTTTAAATGTCCAGAATTATTTATCTAAAAGCAACCTAGAAATAACGGCAAGTAGAAAGCTACGTTTATTAGTTTCTTTTTCAACCATTAGAGTATTACCTTTTTTTAAACTAAATTCATAACATCTGACCACCTTTCTTTACATTGTTAGAAAGAAGACGTTCTTCGAATAAGTTTTTAAGCAAAAATAAAAATACAATAGATTTTAGCTCCAAAAAAAAAAAAAAAAAGAAAAGCAAAAACACATTTCTGACAATGAGACATTGTGGTTAGTTTAACATGAACAGAAACTAAACAATGTTTTTTTTTATTAAAAAAATAAGCAATTTATAAACAAAAAAAATATATATTTTTAATAGAACAATTTTTAAGGGAAATTAAACAAGTTGAAAACAGCAGACAACATCTTAACTGATATGAAGACTTACAAAAATTTATAAAAAAGGAATACAAAAAAATCTATTAACATTAAATTAAAATTTTTGGAAATGAGTTTTTGTAATGTTCAGTATATACCAGCAAAATGTAATTTGACAATTAAAAATAATATAACATTTTATTGCAATTTTTTTTTTTCATTGCTAAATTTCATACTGTTGGTATATACTGGACATTATGAAAACTCATTTCCAGATATTTTCATTTAATGTTAATAGAATTTTTTTTGTAAAAGAAATATTTACTTAAAGTTTTTATAGATGTGTAGAAATATATTTTCTTTTACACAATTTCTAAACATTTTGCTGGAATGTTTGTAAATATACTCTTTGCTTATATTATTTTTAGCGGAAAAGCCCGCTATTTTGTTAGCGAAGAAATTATGTTTTTCACAGAGTCGCCTGGAGGACACTATCATTCCTTTATTCGTTAAGGGAGCGACTTTCGACTTTGAAATTACAGTTTTACTACGTCCCTAAAAATAATTTGAAAACCACTTGCAATTTCAGGATTCTAGACAAAGCCTTTTGGGCAGACCTTTAATAAACATATTTTTGCCCTTTTTGCTCCTACCGGTAGGAAGTTACAAAAATTCCGTTTAGTTAGTACATACTCCAAGAAATAGGTTAGGGCAGGCCGTCAGGCTGGGGAGGAGGGGCTTTGCCCTTTTTGCCCCGCCGAATTTCAATTCGTTGAATTTTGTCATTGTTAAAACACTCTTGTGTGCTGGTGCGTTGACTTGATAAAAAGTTGTTTTCCATTGTTCCAAAAGTTAACAATAATATTCTTATTTATTATTTTACCTTCCTGAAGATAGTTGATCAATAAAATATCTTTTTATTTTTGGTGCACTTCCACCAGCTTTAATCCATTGTTTTGATTGATATTTTGTCTATGGTGTGTAGTGGTTTATTGATGTTTCATCAACAGTTATGAAACGACGCTTATAGGCCTTTTCCACTGACCTACATCTTACATCTTTCATCAATTTGCAAAGATGTTAACATCTTCCCATAAGAATTATAAAGGCCAAAAATCTGCCTTTGTACATCTGCAGAACATGATCCTTTCTTATTAGGTTCTATCTTATATCTTTCGTTATTTTAAGTGTCATCACTAAAAAAAAAATTGCAAGAAAGGGTTTTTGGCAGGCCTGAAATTAGGATACTTTTCCCCACTTTTACACCATTTTGGCCCTGGCAGTAGGAATTTCAAAAAATTCCGTCTTATCAGCGAGTTAGTCATACCATGAGGAACACATATTTAAAATTTCAGGTTTTTAGCCAAATGGGTTCAGGAAGGTCGTCAAGGGGGAGCATTGTTCCTTTTTGCTCTTCCCTACATAAATTTACGAAAATCCAGTCTTGACCACATTAAAAAAAATAAGTATATCAAATTTCAAGTTTCTAACCAAAAGGCTTTGGGCAGGCCGTTAACCGCAAACTTTTTCCCTTTCCTGTAGGAATTTTCAAAAATCCCGTCTCACAAGTTAGTTAGCTTGTGCTCTAGCAAACAAGTATTTCAAGTTTCAGGTTTCTAGCAGAAGGAATTTGAGCAGGATGTCAAGAGAGAGACTTTTTCCCTGTTTGTCCCTACCCATTGCAATCTCGCCTGAGCGGATGTCTACGCCGAAGGAGGAACATACATATATAATTTCAACTTCCTAGCTGCAGCGGTTTTGGCAGGCCGTCAAGAGGAAGAAAATCCCCTTTTTTGCCCCTCCCAGTTAGATTTACCGAAAATTCCGTCTTGGTTGATGTCTTTGCCGAAGGAGGAAAATTCTTACCAAATGTTTACTTCCGGTTAAGAAAGATTTTCCCCGATTTGTCCCTTCTAGTAGAAATTTCGAAGAATTTGGGCTCAGTGGATATCTAAACTTGAGAAAAAACCTGTATACCAAATTTTAGCTTCTTATCCCCAGCGGTTTGACTAAGCGATGTTGAATAGGAGAGTGAGTCAGTCAGTCAGTTAGTCAGTCAATCAGTCAGTCAATCAGACAGTCAGCCAGTCAGTCATTCAGTCAGTCCATCAGTAAATCAGCACTCAGTCATAAGTCAGCCAATTAGTCAAGCTGTAAGTCAATCAGAGAGTTAGTCATTAAGTCAGTCAGCAATTAATGTTATTCCTTGTATTTTTATAAAAATAACACTGTCCAACAGCATTTTTGGAACAGAATAGCGACCTTAAAATTCTGAAAGGGTATGTTGAGTAGATCATATTTGTAGAACAAACTTATGGTCCAGCACGTCTGAGTTTTTTTTTACAGTGGGTCAAAGTTTTCACTTTTTGGTCGAAGGGAGCATTATACTATATGAAAAAAATGCTGTAAGTTAATGTCTGAGAGAATTCTTATGGTCGACGTTGTATTGTGGAATTGTATGAGGATTATTTTTGTGGAAGATCTTAACCCTCTAACTGGTCTCTTTATGGGTCAATTTGACCCTTTTTTCGAGAAAATGAAAAAATATCCTTTGAAAAAGGACATTTAAGTATTAAAATATTCTACGAAAATGTTTGCCGAAAAATTTCAGTGGGGGTCACCAAAGATACCATTGTTGTAAATAAAGCTCTTTACGATTAATTGGCAAAATTACACGCCAACTTCTATAAAAAAATTATAATTTTGTTTTAATAGTGGTTTATTATAGTATGTACATATTTATTTTTTTGCTTCAAAACTTTCCAGATCGGCGTGTCTTTTTCTTGGAAATGTAACTTTTACATCGGCTTTTATCAAATTCCTGTTTTTCAATCTGGAACATAATATTTTAGCTTTTTCTCTTGTTAGTCCTACATCTCTTACAAGATCTTCAAAATAAGCTTGATCTATCAAATAAGGACATATGTTTAAACCATCAAGAGGCAAGTAACTTATATCTGATATGTTTTCAACCGCCGCTGTAATTTCTGTATTGGCGGTTGAGGCAGCGGAACATCTTCACAGCGCACTTCTGGTAAAATGACATTATTTGTTGCCTCGTATGTGCCTTGGGCTTCTACCAAATTTGTAATTTACGCAGAAATAGCATGTATCTGATTTGAGATCTTCAGGTTCAATCCATGTAATAGGCGCAGAAAATGGCAGCGCCTTAGTACCGCCTTTGTACAGGTCAAAAGACCACTTTCGCAAGTAGTACATACGGTTTGGTATCCAAGCTTCAGATAAAAATCGTATTCCAAAGAAAAGAAAATATGGTTCTTCAATTGTAGGGAATATCTTTCTTCTGCTTTGATGTTGCGTAAAATGTCCACAAATAAAACAAAACCAATCTCTTAATTTGCAAACAGAATCCGCCATGCTTATTTATGCTTTAATTTTTCTTTTTTTATATTAATTTTAGTAAAAATCACACCCGATATGTACTGCTTAGTAGCTCAATTATGCTTGAATTTTTCTTTTATTTTTTATTATTAATTTTAATAAATATCACACCCGATTTGTAAGTCACAGCTGACTAGACGCGAGAACTCAGTGTTTGGCCCGGCTGAACTTGACGCCGTTTTTACCTGTTTTGTATATGTTGGTGTATAATTTTACTAATTAAGCGTAAAGAGCTTTATTTACAACACTGGTGGCTTTGGTGACCCCCATTGAAATTTTCCGGCAAATATTTTCGTAGAATATTTTAATCCTTAAATGTCATTTTTTAAAGGATATTTTTTGATTTTCTCGAAAAAAGGGTCAAATTGACCCATAAAGAGACCAGTTAGAGGGTTAAGATCTTCCATAAAAATAATCCTCATACAATTCCACAATACAACTCTGACCATAAGAATTCTCTCAGACATTAACTTACAGCATTTTTTTCATATAGTATAATGCTCCCTTCGACCAAAAAATAAAAACTTTGACCGACTGTAAAAAAAAACCAGACGTGCTGGACCATAAGTTTGTTCTACAAAAATGATCTACTCAACATACCCTTCCAGAATTTTTGGGTCGCTATTCTGTTCCATTCAAAAAGTCTTAATTTGTTGGACAGTGTAATTATAGATTTTTTATGCTAATTATATTTTGCTTATTATTTTAATTGTCTTGTTAGTATTTCTTGTCATTCTAAAGTAGTTAGAAGAATTTTATTGCACAATTTCTTAGTACAAATTTACTTAATGCTTTTTTCTTATATTTCATTGTATTGTTTACATTATATATATATTTTTTTTTAAATTTTCTTTGCTTAATAAAAAAAAAATAGAAGTTATTGGAACAAAAAAAATACAACAGCGATTCCAAAATTAGCCGACCTGACGTATAGATGGCGGCAGTGGTTTGAAAAAAAATAAAAATACTTTTGTAAAAATTGGTTCCCTTATATAACATAAGTTTTAAGCTTCAAGGCGCCGTGTTGTTTAGTATCTTTTTTTTGCAGTCAGTGAATACAGTGAATTTTTAAACATGGAAAAAAATTTATTACATTGTCCAAAAACAAATTGTAATTGCTTAATCACGCATCTTATTCGCCATATTTAGCTTCCTAGGATTATTTTCCAATTTCCAAACTTGAAAAATTGACTTAGTGGTAAAAGATTTGCGATTGATGTCTATTTTAAGGTGATAGACATTTCTTACTAAAAACTGGGTATCGAAGCTATTAAGCATCGCTGGGAAAATTGTGTCGAGCTAAAAGGAAATTATGTTGAAAAATAAAGAAAAGTTTTCTAAAATTTGTTGTACTTTTTTATTAGATCGGCTAATTTTGGCACCGTACTCGTACTACATTTAAGCGATTTTAAAAGTTAAAAACTTTAAAATGTTAGTAAAACATTTTAAAATTTTTCAAACTCAATTTCCGTGAAAGTTTTTTTTTTTTTTTTTGTTTAAATCTCTGTTTGCTTTAAGCTTTAAATAATAAATCATAGTATAACAATTTAAGCACACATACATACTATTCACAATTTGATTGATTTGAATATTGAACTCAATACAACATGTAAATTTATTTGGAATGCCAAAACTATGCTATGATTTTTCATATAGAAATGTATTTTTATTTTTGCATTTTGCCACAATAAAATTGTAAAAATCTATAAATATGACCTATTTTTTGTTTGTAGATGCAACAAAATTACATTCTCTTTTGCATTTTTCATTTTTTTTTATAAACACATAAATTACTGAACCCACATACATACATACTACACAGAACAAAAAAAATAAAATAAAATACTGAAAACGAGATTTATTTAAACAAATATAAAATTTTGTAAATATAGCAACCAAATGTATTTTTATTTTATAAATTTATAGAAAAAAGAAGAAAAAATTTTGATTATGATCGACCAATTGATACACTTTGGCATTTAAGTCTAAAATCTTGTGGGGGGATAAAAATTTGGATTCCACAAAAAATTTATAATATTTACCAAAACATAAATTGGATTATTAAAATTTATAGCTGCATACACATTTTCCGGAAAATGTTCTAATAATCATTACTTGCAATATTGATATTTATACCCTTCACCACAGGTGGAAGGGTATATATATATGTTTGTCATTCCGTTTGTAATTTCTACAATATTGATCTTAGACCCTATAAAGTATATATATTCTGGGTCCTTATGAAGAGCAAAGTTGATTTAACGATGTCCGTCTGTTCGTCTGTCCGTCTGTGTGTTGAAATGGGTTTTCCGAAGAACCCAGACATGATGAGGGCTTGATTGTTTTTTATTTCTGTTACATGTGATCCATTTCTGTTTGCTATTGAAAATCAGACAGATCGGTTAATAAATGGCTGAGATATTAGCAAAAAACCAGGATTACCTCTATGTATGTAGAACTTTACGCATAACAAACACATCCATGTGTTAAAATTATTTTCTTTCATCTCCACCTTTTATACACAAACAACACACATACAAAGATTTGTCATTTAAATAAAAACTAAACAAATCTCTAATGAACGAAGACTTTTATATATGTACCTCTATTGACGATGATTTTGTGTGAGCTTCAATAGCTCAGTTGTCTAGACGCTATGTCACAAATACTTTTTTTTCTCTAAGGCCGCGGGTTCGAGGTTCGAATACCGGTCAATACACTTTTTTTTTGTACATTTTTTTTATTTTTTTCTTAAGACTTTTTTTTTGTTTATTTTTGGTTTTTTTTTTTAACATTTAATAGTTAATTTATATAAAATTTTATATAAATAATTAAATAATCCATAAATAGGCTAAAAACATCAACATTTTTATAAAAACCCTCTGATACAAACAAAATACAAACGTTTTTATACCCTTCACCACAGGTGAAAGGGTCGCGGGTTCGAATCCCCATCAACTCATTTTTTTTTATTTTCTTTAGTTTTTTTTTAATTTATTTTTTGTTTTTTTTTTAACATTTAATAATTAATTTAAATAAAATTTTATATTAATAATTAAATAATCCATAAATAGGCTAAAAACATCAAAATTTTTATAAAAACCCTCTGATACAAACAAAATACAAACGGTTTTATTTCTATTTTTTGCTCCGATTTAAAAGAATTTAAAAAAAGATTTTTAAACCATTTTATTTCTCACATATTAAGAAAATTTTAAAATTAAGCTAAAGAAATTACAAATATTTTTAATAAAAAAGCGAAATAAAATCCCAAATGCAAATTTGCCAGCTAAATCAAACGTTTTTGTAGAAATAAAACACATGCATTTCTAGTGATTTCTTTTAACGATTTGTTGAAATTCTTTTCTTTCACCTCTTCACCTTTTATACACAAACAACAAACACTATTCTAGAGCTGTAATATGACCTATGGATACGTCTTATATAGCTAAAGATCGAAAATCTTTAGTATAACATATTTGCTGAAAAACTCGGAAATATCGGTTCAGATACAAAAAAGTTATGCCCAAAACATAAATTTTTTTTAAATACCTATTTTCTGGAACCATAAATCTTCCCGAGTCCAAGTTTTATCGCCAAACTAAACGCTTAATTTCCTCTTAAAGGCGTCCGTATATAAATATGTCCATTCCATATATGTCCATATATAAACTTCAGTTTTTTCCCAACCATGGTGAAGGGTATATAAGATTCGGCATAGCCGAATTTAGCCTCTCTTACTTGTTTTTTTATTAAATCAATTATGGAATTAATTGACTATAACTTTAAGCCCAACTATAAACGGCTTAAGTGATTAAAGCTTAATTTTATACAATTTCAAATTTTCGTTTCATACCGATAACTGGCTTAAAAGTTACTTCAACTATTTTTATTTCTGTTTCTGTCTTTCGTTATTTAACAAAATTTTTAATTTTAGCTATTTAAGAGATATTTTTTGTTTGTGTGTACTCATTACCATACAAGTTGTACCTCATTGTAATGTAGCGCATTTAAACTATTCAAATACGGAAAATGAAAATGTAAACCAGTAAAATTGTGTATGACCTATTTATTTACTTCGACAGCAAAAAAAGTAAATGTACTCTAAATATTTGCATAAGAGTTCAATGTGCACAAATGATTATATACATTGAAATAGTGATTGTAAGGATAATGTTTGAAAGAAAAAAAGAAAATTTATGATCAACAACATAATGTAGCTACTTATTGCAACCATCCCTCGTATAAGGAGATTTTATAAAAAAACGTACTGACAGGAAGTTCAGTTGCCTCAACTAATTTGCTTTCTCTGTGAAAATTTTTTACATCAAATCAAGATAATTTATTATCTTAAAATTTAGCAAAAAGAATTATGATTTCTGATGATGCAATTTTAATTATTCTATATTTTTTGCAACTTTAAGTTATTTCTTACAGGCTGGGATTTACAAGAACAAGAGGGGCTTGCCAGTACTGTTAATATTTTTAATGGTTGGCAATTTCTGCCTGGGTAGTTTAAAAAATTTTAGGGCCATCTTTTTTTTAGCTATATTTGTTGTTGTCTGGACATTTTAAATAATTTCTATTTTTTCACGATTTTAAAATTAATAGATAGATTTCAAAAGAACTGACCGAACGTATGAGTGTTATAAATGCTGCATGTAATTTGATATAAAGTATACGCTAAGGTGTACCTTTTAATAGGAACTGTCGATTTCTAAAAGGTAAACGTGCTGCCAAATTAGATGGTTTTCCCTAGATTAAGGTGTGTTTTTTCCATTAGTCCCGTTTCACACAAAGCAACTTTTGTCGCGACGATTCTTGTCAATTCTTTTTTAAAGTTGCCTTTTATTTCACACAGAGAAACTGTTTTCGGCAACTTTCGTCTACATTTGGTTTAAAATGAATGAAAAAAAACGAAGAATTAAAAAACAAAACGAAGAATGAAAAAACAAAACGTGTAGCCGAGAACAAGCAACTCCGTACCAACTCCCACTCTCCTTTCCCCTCTCTCCCACAAACTCAAGAGTTGCGCGACAAATATTGCTCTGTGTGAAATGGGATTTAGATGTTTAGAGGGAGCAAAAAAGTGATTTTGGGGGAAATTTCGCATCGTTAGAAATAATTTTTAAAAATTTCTTTTATATCTTTCATTTAATTTTATTTTTTATTTTTGTTATTAAAATTGAAGTCAGCTTGCTGTGCTTTTAAACTAAAACCAAATTTTAGATTTAGAAAAACGATGAAAATTACACTCAGAATATTATGTAGTTAACTTATATATGGAATACCGAACTGCAATATGTAATATCGAATTGCCGATTTTCCAATACAGATCAGTAACAGTCTCCCCTAAATTGTTCTAAAAAGCCTGTGGATTTATTCTACCAGCAAAAAATTACCCCTAAAACATATTTTTGCTTAATTTTTTGGCTGAGAAAATTAATTCTATTGAGGTTTAACTACACTTAAAAAAGTTTGTAAGTTAAAATAACTGAAAAAATCATTTAAAAGAAATGATTTTTCATTTAAAAACCGGTCTACTTAATTTTCATTTAAATTAAATGCCATTTGTTATTTATTTTTAAATGTTGATTAATCAACTGACACATCCGTATGAAACAAATGATATAATCATTTAAAATAAATGTCAAAATTTTTCCCTACCAATCCTTAAAAAATAAATGTTTTTTCATTTATTTGAAATTGTTTACGTTTTTGTATTTTTTTTTTTTTTTATATACTCGTACAATACAAAATGTATGTATGCATATGAAGCTATAAACACTTTTAATGTGAATGTGTTTGTGTATGTATGTGTGTTTATGAAGTTCTTGTAATTTGTATTGAAAAATTTTTTGAATATTTTTTTTTAAAACAGACAGCAAACAAAATTTAAATTTGTAATAACTGTTACGGACACAAATAAACCGCAAGTTTCCGTTTTGTGGGTAAATTTTTATTAAATTTCCAACAAATGAAAAAAATAAATGAAACTGAAAAAAATATGGTAAATGATAGTAAATTATTTCGAATAAATGTATAAAAAAGTTGGTATAGATATTTCTTTGAAAAATAAATGTATGTTCCCTTATTTTTAAATGGAACGGAAAACTTTTTTATCAAACTACAAACAGTTAACTACATAATATTCTGAGTGCATTTGATTTGAATGAAAAGTAAGTAGATCGGTTTTTAAATGAAATATCATTTCTTTTAAATGTTATTTTCTGTGATTTTAACTTACAAGCTATTTTAAGGGTATAAAATAAACATAAGTTATTATAACATGCAATAAATATTGAGAAGTAAAAAAAGTAAAAGTGATGTTGAGATATCTTATAATTTGTCCGCTATTTAAGTCAATTATAATTATCTGTTATTTTGACCGTTTTTGTAGTGATATCTCTAAAAACCTTTAAAATTCCGATTACAGTATGTCGTGGATTAACGGTGTCCGATTTGCCTCAAGCCATATATTTTGGAGAGTTAATGTTAAAAATTAGGAGTGTGTGCCTTAAAAATTTCGATATTTATCCGAAATAGCTGCCACCCTAATGTATATATATATAAATAGATTAACCTTTTATTAAATCATAAAATAAATATCAATAATTCAAGAATCCTTTTATATTTTATGGTAAATTTACTAAATACAATAATATCACTGCAGTATATATACCTATATAATCTATTTTTTGTTTAGAATGGATAGAATTGTGTCTCTATTTATGTACAATATTAACTAAAAATATACTTTAAATGTAAATATGTATGTGCTTGTAAATAATATGAACAGTAACAACTTTGATATGGGGATTTACCACAAAGTGAACACCTTAATTTTCCTCAAATATTAGTACTATCCGTCATCAATAGATTTTAGTGTATACAATATGTAAGTACGTACCTATGTGACTGTTCCTGTTTTTTTTTCAATATACAATACCACTCACCCAGTTGCCAATTGCGTTAAGTACTTGTTGAGGATTACAAATTGATTACGTTTTCAATTTAATACTTGTTACTAACAAAATCATCGAAACCAAAACTAAACCAGCAGTCAATAACAGACAGAATGGTTGGCTTTCCTGTTATTTTGTTGTTGCTGTTGCTGTTGTAGTTGTTGTCTTTCTGTTGCCATGCTTGTCTGGGCATTAAATTGCGTGACAATTTAATGATTGTTTTTTCAATAATATTTATAAGTTTAAATAAAATGGAAAAGTACATTTGAAAATATGAAAATGAAATGAGTAAAAATGTTGGTATATAATTCTATAAGTACATAAATAAAAGTTCAAAATACTTTTATAAACTAGATTAAAAAAAAAAAATTACTGAGTTTTATAGTTTAACTGCACATTATTTGTTTTTCGAGGATATTCTAATACAAATATGACCAACTAGATTATGGTGAAAATGTACAGAAATATTTAAATTGCTAATTTTCTATTCAAATTTTCTCCTTATATAAACAAAGAAGTAGTTTATCGTTTATAGTTAAGTTTACTGTTTATAGTTAAGTTTAAATTTTGTTTGTTCTCTGTTTCAAAACAAAAAAAAAAAAAAACGAAATGTTCAAAAAATTCTATTTTGTTAAAAAAAAAAAATTCTTTTATACGAATTACAAGAACTTCATAAACTCACACACATATACTCAACAAAAAAAGTCTGTAATCGCAACTGAAAATTTTGCTGTTATTACGGTAAAATTTTAGTCCAGCGGTATTTTTTGCTAATCTTAGCAACACATGTCTGCTCACGTGTAGTAAAGGGTGTCCCAAGAAGAACGCAATTTTTAAATTTTAAATAAAACACAGATATTTAAAAAAAAATCGTGAAACTTTTTTATATCGTAAAGTAGACAGAATGAGGTTATGTATGGAACAATATATCGTGCAGATGGCCGCCGCGGCTTTGCTGGTATGCACGCGATCTTTTAATGAAATTTTCAATGACCGTTTTGCATGAATGCTGCGGTATTTCATTAATGCAGCGTCCAATTTCCTCTTTTAAGGCTTGAGTCGTCGTCGGCTTATTCGCGTAAACCATCGACTTCAAAAAACCCCAAAGAAAAAAATCTAATGGTGTTAAATCGGACGATCTAGGCGGCCAATTCTGATCTCCAAAACGCGAAATAACACGACCGGGAAATGACTGATGCAGCAATTGAATTGTTTCTCTGGCTGTCATATGTGGCGCCGTCTTGTTGGAACCACATGCCCTCCACATTCATTTCTTCAATTCTAGGCAAGAAAAAACTGGTTATCATTTCACGATACCGAACACCATTGACTGTTTGCGCTTGACCTGCCTCATTTTCATAAAAAAAAGGTCCAATGATTCCTCCAGCCGAAAAACCACACCACACAGTGACACGTTGAGGATGCATTTGCTTCTCGTGAATCACTCGAGGATTTTCCTCACCCCAAATGCGACAATTCTGCCGATTGACGAAGCCATCAAAATGAAAATGGGCCTCGTCACTGAAGATGATTTTATCGGCAAAATCAGCATTTTCATGTTGTCTCTCCAATACCCAATTAACGAACTCCCTTCGCTGTCCATGGTCAGCTGGCTTCAGTTCCTGAGTCAATTGAACTTTGTATGCATGAAGATGCAAATCTTTCGTCAAAATTCGCTGCAAAGTGGATTTGGAGACACCAATTTGCTGAGCTCGGTGTCGAATTGAGGTGGATGGAGTTTGAGCGACATCATCACGTACAGCTGCGACATTTTCAGTCGATCGACCTGGTCGATGGCGCGTTGTTGTCTTTACATCACTAACAGACCCAGTTTCGGCAAATTTATCCATTAATCTCTTTACAGTCGACTCTTTTGGAGCATTATTGTGACCCCAAATTGATCGCAATTTGCGAACTGTAGCCGCAAAACTTTCACCATTTTGGTAAAACAATTTCACAATGAGAATGCGTTGTTCATTCGTGTAGCGCTCCATTGTTACTAACCTCGTACCTTCTACTAGCAAACAATAACAATTGTTCAAATGTCAAACAATGACACTTCGAATGTTGCCAGATTTAAAAATTGCGTTCTTCTTGGGACACCCTTTACAATGAAATTAGTAGAAAAGTTAGTAGCCGCTACAAAATTTTAGTAAACTTTTTGTAAAGTGAATTTTAAATCTGCTTGCTAAAATCAACAAAAAAAAATTACTAATTATTTTAAATATGAGTACAAAATAATTTTTTTTTTTTTTAGCGAGCATCAAAACTTTTTTATTTTATTTATTTTTTTCAAAAAATATTTTAGACTAAATTAAAAAAAAAAAATCGAAGGCTTAAAAATTGTAAAAAACATAAACGAATTTATCATTTTGTTTTAATTTGGTCATTTCTGTTTTGAAAAATATTTTAGTAGATTTTTTTGCCTTTAAGATCAAATTTTAATTGTTTTAAGGGCTGAATTGTTGAACTAAAAATTTTTTTTGTGCTATTTTAAAATACACTCATAATATATTTTCCCTTACCGGCTGTGTAAAGTTTGTTTTTGAATGAAAAATCAATTGAAATTCATAGAAATATATTTTTTAACTATTTGAATCAGTAATTCAACAAAACAAACTATAAAAAATACAGACATTCAGTAGGAGTTGATATTTTCTGTTTTTTTTACCAAAAAAATTTGTTTATCTACAAAATTATTTCAATAAAAATTACAAGAAATTATTCAAATATACATACACACAATGCCAATAAAAATATATACATCTGTGTGTATTGTGTTGTGTTTTGTAGTTACATACTAATCAAAAAAAAAAACTTTCAATTTGAAAAACAAATCACAAAAGTAGTTTTTTCTACTTTTTGTCAGTTAAAAGTTGATGGTTATTTTAAACGACTTTCGATTGCTTTAAGTACTTTTGTCGAATTTTTTAAATCTATGTAACATTTTAAGGCAATTTAAGTTTGAAAAAAATTGTAAAAAGATTTATGAATTTAGCAACAAAAATTTGTAAATATTCTGTAAAAATTCTGTAATTTGTAAAATGTAAATAGCAAAAAGATTTGCTAAATAATATTTTTTATACTAAAAATCAGTACGAAAATAGTAAAGTGGGATTGAAAACGTTTTACAAATTTTTATTGTTATTTTTTTTTGCTCTTTCATAAAAAATGTGTCTGTAGGTAAAATTGTAACATTTATTTTTAACTGATTAATCATTTGTTTTTTTACTGATGTGCCAGTTGTTTAAACAACATTTAAAAATAAATAACAAAAATCATTTGATTTAAATGAAAAGTAAGTAGACCGGTTTTTAACTGAAATATCATTTCATTTTAATTCTATTTTCTGTCTTACAAAATATTTAAAATGTATTTTAATTCTTTCAGTTAATATTAATCTAAATAATTCACAGCACTACTGAGTAAAATCTGATGGGTTTTATTAAAATTTAGATCTGTCAAGAATTTAGTTGGTAACATCATTTGTCGCGCATACACAAAAAAAAGGAACAACAAAAACAAAAAATTGTTAAACCCAGTTGTGTATTTTGTTTCAATATCAGTTTTTAATATTTTGGTTTCAACATCAATCTATACTTTTCTACAATAAAACTCTGTAATACTCATAAGAGTGTGTCATAGTGAGTGTATTGCCTGTGATATTATATATTTTGTTATTTGGAACAAGTATGGATTTCATCATATCTAACACTTTTTCCTATATAATATTTTTTTTTTTTTGTTTATCATCATACCCTACAGAAGTAGGCCATATTCAAAGTTCAATGATTACTAGGTCACGAAATTTCACAAAATATTTACAGTGTTGTGCAAATCAAAAGGAACAAAATGCGTACTTAACTTTAAATTGCGATATTTAATACATTTGGTTATTTTAAGAAATTCTTTTTCTGCAAGTTTGTAAGCGATAATGTTGATTCTTCAACAATATCATTGCAGATAACAGAGTATTCTTTACAATAACATATACAAAGTTTAACCTTCTAATGCTCGAAATTTTAGCAAATAAATACCTACCAGTGCTCCGGTTTTTGTTCGACTACACGGTAGTTATCTAAGCACTGGGAGATATATGTATATTGCTTGAAATCCCGTCCTTTAATAGGTTTAAATATTTTTTGCATGAGTTTTAAAAATTAGTTTCTAAATATTGTTGTTACTGATTAGTCCACTAAGAAAGTATAGGGATACAATTTTTTAGTCACACGCAGAGAAAAAATATGGTTGGGTAAATCACATTAGATGAACATTATATATTTTTGGAATTATGATGGAGCCAATCATAGTCTTACTATAATATAGTTATCACAATAGTTTGTTAAAATAAAAGAAAAACCCATTTACAAGAAATAATATATCATTTAAAAATCGGACAAATTGATTTTCATTTAAAAAAATTCGTTTGTTATTTATTTTTAAATGGTCTTTAAACAACTGACATATCCGTAAGAAACAAATGATATAATCAGTTTAAATTTTACCTACCAATTCCTTAAAAAATAATTGAATTTATCATTTATTTGAAATGGTTTCCGTTTTTGTATTTTTTTTATATACTCGTACAGTACAAAATGTATGTATGCATATGAAGCTATAAACACATTTATTTTCTGAGGATTTTTAGGTAAAATTTTCACATTTATTTTGACTGATTATATCATTTGTTTCTTACGGATGTGTCAGTTGTTTAATCAACATTTAAAAATAAATAACAAATGGCATTTAATTTAAATGAAAATTAAGTAGACCGGTTTTTAAATGAAATATCACATCTTTTAAATGATATTTTCAGTTATTTTAACATACAAACTTTTTTAAATGTATAAGGAACTGTAAAAAAGTTCCATAAAATTAAAAATATTTCTTAAGAAATGTTTTTCCTAAAGAAAAATTTTGATATTAAAGACTTTTTTAAAAAAACTGCTTTGATTTTATGGACTCTTTTAAGGAAAACTTGTACAAAATAATTCTTAAATTCTGAGGTTTTTTCTATGAGAAAAGGTCCGTAAAAGTTTTATATTCAAAGCAGATTTTTAAGTTTTTTTAGATAGTCCACAGAGTAATAGAATTTTTCTTTTCGAAATAATCTTTAGGATCTATGAATATTTCTATTAAAAATCCTGGAAGCTAAGCATTTTTCGTGATAAAAAGTCATCAGTATCTAGAATTTTTTTTTTGGATTCTATGTTTTTAAGAATATATACATTTTTCTTTAAGAAATAGTTTGCAGAATCTGAGAATTCAATAATGTTTCTATGAGAAAAATTTCTAAAAAATTTACTATTTTGTATAAAAAACATTTTAGTACAAAAAAACATTTTAATACAAAAAAACTATAAAAAAAATATTTTATTAATACGAGGGCGGATCAATAAATCCGTGAATTTTCGAAATTCCTTGGTAGTTATGTGAAATGCAACACTGCTTCCGTCAAGTACCATCTGTTAATATACTACTGTCAAATTTTGAGCAAGTTCCGTCGTTTACTTTGAGTTTAACAGCAGCATTTTTCGAGGTTCATAAAGTAGGTATCTGTTTGATCAATAATTTCATCGTTGGAGCTAAATCTCTTTCCACCGAGTCATTTCTTTAGGTTTGGAAATAGGAAATAGTCACTGGGGACTAAATCCGGAGAATAAGCGAATGCCATGGAAATTAAGCTGTCACATGATTCCGTTGGTAGTCGATTGTGAGCAGCCATCTTTCGGAAAGCTTTCTCATACCCAATCGTTCAAAATTGAAACCACTGAGCCATGTGAGATACCTATGTCTTCCATAATCTATCGCACATTCAATCTCCGATCGGCCAAAACCATATCATGAATTTTTTCAATTGTTTTGGGTGTGGAGACCTCAACTGGGCGGCCACAACGAAAGTCAGTTAACCCTTTTTTTACCATTGAAATCGATAGTGCAGAGTCCCCATAGTATTTATCAAGCTTTTCCTTGGTTTGGTTGACGGTTTTTTTTTGCAAAAAATAATGTTAAACGAGCACTCGAAATTTACTTTTTTCCATTTTTAAAAAAAGCCACAAGGTTGTATGTTTTGAACAGCTGTAAAACGCAAGGTAAATTTGACAGTAGTCTAGTTAAGGTGGTACTTGATGGGAACAGTCTTGCATTTCATATAACTACGAGGGAAATTCGAAAAGTCACGGACTTATTGATCCGTCCTCGTATTTTAAGTACTTTTTGTACAAGAAAGTCGTTATTTTACATGAAAAGAATTAATATAGTATTTTTTTAGTAAAAATTTAATGTTCCTTTTATAGAA
Organism: Eustalomyia histrio; assembly: GCA_949748255.1. Lineage (NCBI taxonomy): Eukaryota > Metazoa > Arthropoda > Insecta > Diptera > Anthomyiidae > Eustalomyia > Eustalomyia histrio. Next base: position 33,633,553 of record OX456525.1, on the reverse strand, counting down.
AATAATATAAATATAAAAAATTTTTGTTCTCGGAGGTGACTTCAATAGTAGACACCAAAACTGGGGTTGTTTAAAATCAAATTGTTGGGGTGGTATACTCCACGATCTCATAACTGTCAACACATTTGGTTTGGTTTATCCTCCCGACCCCACTCTGGTCCCCACAAGTAGTACTTCTAATGCATCAGTTCTAGATTTCTTCATAACTAATATTCCGGACAAAATTTCTGCGGCTCAAACTCTTAACAGATTAAATTCAGACCACCTTCCCGTGCAAACAAGGGTGATTTTTCTTGTAGACGTCTGGACCTTTTAAAATATGATTTCAAAAAGGCTAATTGGAACACATTCAGGAATTTTATCAATAACAATATTGATACACTTTTTGAATTAAATGTCAGTTGTTATGAAGACATTGATTGTTTGATAGAAAGGTTTACAAAATTCGTCCAAGAAGCTGTAGATGCTAGTGTGCCAATGAAGGTAAGGCCAAACATATTCGTTAAAAGACTACCACAATCCATTTTAAACCTAATTAAATTAAGAAACTGTGCCAGAAGGAAATGGATTAGGCAAAGAACACCGCTATACAAAGCACAAATGACATTTTTGAACAATGTTATTACTGATCAAATTTTTCAATTTCGAAATCAACAATGGAATGATCTTCTGTCAAGTTTGCCAAAATCTTCTCCAAAATTTTGGAACATATCCAAAATTATGAAGAAGAAAAATAAATGTATTCCTTCACTAAAACAAAATGGTAACACATACATAACTAATAATCAGAAAACAGAAATACTTGCTCAAAATTTTGTTTTGAACCACACTATTTCATCGAACTTAAGTGACCATAATACAAAACAACTTATCAGTCATTCACTAAATATTGTTGATAATCACTCCCAACCTACTAACTCTATAATCGTCAGCCCTAATCAAGTCAAAAGTTTTATTAAAAATTTGAAAAATAATAAATCACCGGGCATTGACGGTATTTCTAATAGCTGTTTAAAGGAATTGCCGTTAAAAGGTTTAAAAGTATTGAGTCGCATATATAACTCTTGCTTAAAATTCTGCTACTTTCCAATAGCTTGGAAACATTCAAAAATTATTGCAATACCAAAACCTGGAAAAGACAATAGTAGTCCTGATTCTTATCGACCAATAAGTTTATTGAACACAATGAGTAAAATTTTTGAAAAGATAATCAAAGAAAAAATAGTAAATTACATTGATGATAACAACATTTTACAACCACAACAGTTTGGTTTTCGAGCAGAGCACAATACTATACAACCTCTTGTGAGAATTAAAAATATTGTTAAAAACAATTTCAACTCTGGCAAATCAACTGCGATGATTTTACTTGATATAAAAGCGGCGTTTGATTCAGTATGGCATGACGCACTAATACATAAATTACTTACAATTGGAATAGATTTATCAATTACAAAAATAATTAAAAGCTTTTTATCTAACAGATCATTTAGAGTACACATTGGAAATATCTCAAACTTACGAAATCCCTGCTGGCTGCCCTCAAGGATCATGTTTATCGCCTATTTTGTACAATATTTTCACTTACGACTTTCCAAACCTAGAGGGTTGCAATTCATCCATTTTTGCTGATGACACCGCAATTTTAAGTACGGATATTTTAGCAGAAGATATTATACAAAGTCTAGAATCTTCAATAAAAACTGTAGTTGATTATTTCCATAAATGGAAAATTATGATAAATCCTACGAAAACCCAAGCGATATTTTTTACAAGAAGAAGAAAACACTGTTTTATACCGCAAACTAACATAAATATTGGTAACACTTATGTACCTAGGGTGTAATACTCGATAAGAAATTACTTTTTAACGAACATGTTGGCTATATCATTCATAAAGTAAATATTACAATCAAAATTATGTATCCGTTAATAAGCCGAAACTCTGATCTGAGTATTGATAATAAGCTCTTAATATTAAAATCCATATTTCATGCCATTATCTTTTATGCAGCTCCTGTATGGCATACTGCTTCGGAATGTCATTTAAAGAAATTACAAAAACAAGCTACTCAAAATGATATATAACCTTCCAATGCACTTTTCGACATTAACGTTGCACTTTATGTCTAACATTAAACTAGTCAATGAAAGACTTCAAATATTGTCCCAAAACTTTAGGGATCGTTGCCGCCATTCTAGTTACCTTCACATAAACGCCCTATGTTTATAATAAAATTTATCTAACTCTTTTACTTTTTAAACAATTTTTTTTTTTTCTTTTTTTTTTTCATTGGGGTTTTCTTTAAAATTTTTCCCTAACTATAAGATCATACTTTTGTAAATATATTACTAGCACGAATTTTTAATATTTAAGCTGAAAAATTATGTATTAATTGATCTCTTAATTATAAGATACTATATTATTGTGGATATGAATATTAAAAATACAATAAATGGAATAATAAAAAAAAAAATGAATTGATTAGTGTAAATTATTATGTTATATGTATAAGGTATTTTCGAAAAGAAATGTCCCCAGGTGGAAATGATCCTATATGTTCATTGTTACATGGCTGATTGAATTGATTCAATTTTTTTTTTATGAAAACAAGACAGTTTTATAACTGAAAATATCCATGTCGTGTTTTATTTGATTTATAATTATTCAGTGTTTGTTGTCAGCATTTTGTAGTTCCATAATTATAATATTTTTTTCATAGTCAAAATTTTTGTTACCACAGCATGGTTACAGCCAATTATGTTATAAAATAGAAAGTGGCGATTATGAAATTATGGTTAGGGCCTATTTATAAACCAATGATATGATTGTAACAAGCATAGCTGAATGCAGGAAGAATAATATAGTAGCAGTGATAATGTTGCAACCATGTTTATTAAAAAAACTTAGAAGTAGTAAAATACTGAATTGAAAACGAAAGAGTGTGGTTAGGATGTGTTAATATAGATAACATGCGAATTTATTCCATATAAGTTTTTTACAAATATCCCCAGACTTTTTTAAACTTTACTTTGATCTCTAAATATTTTTTACTTAAAATATGAAAACTTCATTGTAAATTCTTTAAAAAAACTTATTACATATTAATAATTACTATGTTTACTCTGAAAAACCAACCTTTCACATATTAAGTGATTTCAGAAAATTACTTTATCTGTGAATTTAACCAACATTGCAAATAACCGCAAATCATCTTTAAAAAGAAGGATTTATTTTGTGTTAAATGGTATGTTTTACATGTTTGATTTTACACAAAATCCTCAACCGAAACAATATCATGTTAAATAAAGAAAATCTCCCACAGACACATACTAACACATAAAATGTCATTAATGCCAATACACATGCATACAGAAAACCAAATAAGAATGTAATGTACAATAAATACACACAGTGGAGTTTCAGCTATACGGTACAGTTTTTTTTTTTTCAATCAGATATCAATTTTTCAATTCAATTTCTTTATAAAGAAAATGTAATTTTTTTGCAAACGATACTTTAGAGCAGAACATTTAGCTGGGAAGTAACGTACAAATAACAGTTTTACAATATTTTTACTGCAATCATAAACCACAATCCCATGTAAATCGAATAATTGAGATTTTACTATCAATAAAATGGTCAATATCGTTATCAACATCATCACTGTCATCGTATGTTTCACAAAACATTGTATTGTTTGATTTTTGTTATTTATGTATGTGTGTGTGTGTGTGTGCCAGATACATAAATAAGTAATTCAAGTACAAAGGTGTAAGTACTCACGATGTAATCTAATTCGTGTGCTTTAGATTTTGTATATTTTGAAAAAGGGTTACTTTGGTATCAAAATAGTTTTTGAAATTTCAACTTTTCAAAAATTTTGTCTCATTTATAATTTTAAAAACATAACACAAAAAATTAAATATTAATCTATAAATTTTTTTATATTCGAAAGATTAATACATGGCATTAACATTTTCAAAGGATTTCCGCGGCTGCTCTTGACGAAGCACATTCTGTATGTCCAATTTGGGCGTATGTCATGAATAACACTAACAATGTTCATTTCCAAGGCGTCTTTTGTTGCTGAATTATTAGCATAGTCTAATGACTTCACGTTGTGTCAAACTGAACGACCCTAGAGGCCATTTCTCGAAGTCAACATCGCCTAATTTTTATTTCATTAAGTCAATAGTTGCAGTCGCCGTATGGTACGTAACGCCATCTTGTTGAAACTATATCACGCCCATATCTATGTCATCCATATTTTCAAACAAAAAATCATTGCGGTAACGATCTCCATTGACCGTAACGCGTGCTTCGGCTTCACTTTTAAAGAAATAAGGTACAATCATGCCATCAGCGTGTAAACCGCACCAAATAGTGCATTTTTCAGGATGTAATGGAGTTTTTAGGGTCTGTTGTGGTTTGGTTTTATGGCGATATTGTTTATTAACAAGCCAAAAATAAACCTCATTGCTGAACACAATTTTGTGATAAAACATCGAATCAGATATCGCGATTTCACGATAATTTGGAAGCGTTGTTTAAGCTTGAAAATATTCTGATACCCAGCAAAACCATGGTATTAACAACTTACCAGCCTATTTACTCGCTTAATTACTTTTGTTCGCGAAGAGGCAACAAACACAAAGTAATAGGTGGTCATTACCCTCTCACTTACGAACACCCAAAAAATAATCAGTACCCATTACTTACTAGGCATCGCGAACAAAAGTAATTATGCTCGTAATTAGGCTGCTAAGTAGTTGATAACATGGTTTTGCTGGGTAATAAATCAAAAAGTGAGCGCAGTATGACAGCTAAACCTTTCATAAGTTATATTGGGCTTAAAAAAACACTCTTATTAAGAATTTAAAAAAACAAAATAAAATTTTTTTTACCAAAAATCGCTGAATTTTTTTATGTCTCATTCTGTTTTTAATAAATCGGCAAAACATTAAATTATACATTTATTTTTTAATATTTGAACATTTTTTTTACATTTTAGAATTTGGTAAGCAAATGCTAATTTATTTTTTGTTATTTTGCAAATATTTTTAATTCAGTGAAAGTGATCACGGAAAATGAGAGGAGTAGTGTATTTTGGATAAAATTAAATAAAAAATTTATTTTAAAGCAAAAATTTCATCAAATTAGTAAAACACAACGAATGGTTTTTATTTTTTGTCAACATTGATGGCAACAACGCTATAATAAAAACAGCTACAATACGTATGAGTTACAAATTTCCAGGGATCAACTCATACGCCTTAGTATCACATGGATGGAAATAATATAGCATACTAACTAAAAAATATGAATAAGTCCCTTGTTTTAAAAATAAAATTATTGGTAAATTGGCATTTTTCAAGAAAATGTTATGAAATATTTTGTTAGATTATTAAATAATTTATTTTTCAAAGTCTGAAATTTATATTTCAAAGAAAAAATTTCATCCGGCTGGTGTCTAATATTTTTGTTCTATATTATCACAAAAAATTATTATTAAACTATTCTTTTAAAAAAGAAATAAAATAATTGACAACTTGAACCGATGAACATCTTTCATAAGAAAAATAAAATAATTTAAGCCTTATTAACACTTGGGGCCAAAATGACCAAACGCTAATATAATATATAATGTATGCGGAGTTTTTTCCTTAAATACTTTAAGACTTTCTCTCACATTTTTCGTTATTTTTACAATGATTGAAACCGTGGTCTTAAGAATAATATCCACAGAATATGTAATTAATTACTTTTCCTGCCTTTAAACTCTTTTTTGTTTAAAGAAGAATGGTGCAAGTGAAAAATTTGGAAAATTGGAGAAAATTTACTTATTAAAAGTTATAAAATATTTTAAAAAAATTTGCGGTCAGACATGCATTTTGGATAATGCTAATGCCAGTTTGTAGTCTTTTTTTGTAAAATGAGTTATTAGTTTTGATTCAGGACTCACAGGACGTTTAGGAGTTAAGAAGTTGTTCAAAATTATTCCATTTTTATTAGTTTATTTTTTATTATTTCCAAAAGCTGTAGACAATTAAAGTATCGACTGCAAGGTTTTTTTGAAGATGCATCTAACGTCATATAAAATATGTCCAAGCAAATCTAATTATTTTTTTGTTTTAGAAATTAAATATTTTAAATTAGTACATTTTAATAGAAAAACTATGTTGTTTTAAATTCAAATTTACATATAATAATGTTTATTTATGTTAATCGAGGTTGTGAGTAGGATTTCATAGATATTCGTAACCCTTCGTGCTTTAGACAACTTATTATAGAATTGCTCCTGCCCTCAGTTTCCGTAACTTATGAGAGAAGTTTTCGCATCAAGCAATTCATGTTAATCCTACTTTGAGCAGGCTTTTTTGTATAACTTTTGACCTGTGGAGACACATTTAATTTTGCAAAATTTTTTATAACATAGAGAAACTACATGATTACACTGTAAGTAAATTTTCAACTTTCGAAATGACACAGAAAAACACACAGTGGTATACTCCGTTTTAAAAGATCGGGTCAAAATCAAGAGATATTGAATTTTTAATTTTCTATTGTCTCTCAAGGGTTTTTTTTGGTGTTTTAAGGAAAATACATCAAAATCTCGTTGGAAATTACTTTATTCATTGATTTTTAACTTATTTACTATTTATTAATATTTTTTTGTCGTTTGCAATCAAAAAAAAAAAAACAAATTTTGTTCAGAAAAAAAAACTGCATAAGAGTAATTAAAATATGTTACAATAATATTACGTATATGTATTGATGTACCTCAAGTCGAATTAAACACACTGTGTTGTTATCTCCTTTAGATTAATATATGCACAGGGGGGCCGAAAATGTACTGAAAATTGATTGGATGAAGTACTGCCGAGCAAGTCGTAGTAGTAATATGAATGATATTGTGTTCCATTCATAAATGACAATGTTCAACCTTTCCAATAACACCTGAAATTTGAAAAAATAATCAGTACTATTTTTTTATATTTAAATTTTCAATGGCTCACTCTGTATATTTAATTTCCTGTGGCTCATCTTGTAGAAAGCAGGAAAAGGTTGTGTTTCACATAGAAAGGATCAAAGTGCTGCAAATACATATTTAATATTTCAAATTTCTAAACGATAGAGCTAATAGCGGATAACAATATGGGGAAATATTTCCCCCACCGCGTTAAAATATTATAAATTCTATCTTGTCGTTGTTTGAATCCTCATGCCGGATTTGACGTTCCTAACTCCTGCGGTGCTGGGTAACACCGTATTTATCACTTTAACACTAAATTAACAAAAACCCCAGTGGAGACATTATTTAAATTTTAAATTTCCGGCCAACCTTTGAACTCTCTGAATCGTAAATTTTACAATGTTAATGATGAGAGTTAATAAAATTACGTTATCATCTAATAATCAAGGGAACCACATATTTTAAATTTCATTTTTCTAATCAAAGCACCCTGCGGGAAAAGGACCTATACCAGGACACGTCATCTGACCGGTTTATTATGATAGGGACCGGTTACGGGACCGGTTTTTTGTTCTATGAAAAGGACCGGTCACTTTAACATGGGCTCATAGTTGGAAGGGTCAACAGGACTGGTCTAAAAGAACGTGTCACACAACTAACCCCAATGAACATATCACAGAATCAACGCAAAATAGCATGCTATGACTTTTAAACTGGTCACGTATTAGGTATTTTAGGAACCGGTCCTCTATTTACCTTCTTTGTAATAAGTATTTTCGGAACATGTACAGCTTAAACCTATCACGGGACAGGTCCCAATTACCAACTGACCCATTTTTTCCCGCAGGGCAGGTTTTTTAAGCCACTTTTCACATTTTTAATCTCATTCTTACCATCCACGTCCTTGGATGCTAGCCACTATATTTCGTTCTCTGTTTTAACTGTTTTAAAATTTCTCTTTCCCGTTCTATTCCATTTAGTTTCCCTTGTCTAGTGTTTCAATTCCACCCGTTCCCCATTTCATTTAATTTCATTTCGCTCCCTTGTTTAGTATTTTAATTCCACTCGTTCTCCATTTCAATCAACCTTGTTACTCTTGTCCCGTTTTATTATAGTTCGCCTCTAGTCTGGTATTTTAAATTCACTGGTTCGTCTTTCCATTTCTCTCTCCTTGTCTAGTGTTTTAGCTTAACTCGGTTCCCGATACCTTCGATTTCGTCCCTTGATATACTGCTCTCATTCCTGATGTCCAGTGTTGCAGTTGCACTCGTTTCTCGTCCCATTACATTTCATTCCCCATGTATAGTGCTTCAATTTCACTGTTTCCGCATTCCATTCCATTTTCTATTCTTTGTGTAGTATTTGACTTTTATTTGCCATTCGATTTCTTTCCCTTGTCTAGTAATTCAGTTAAACTCGTTTCCCGGTCCATTCTATTTCGTTTCCCGTTTCATGCGTTTCGCTCCCCTTGCCTAGTGTTGCAATTCCACTGCCTTCCCATTCCAATACCATGCCAAAAACCTGGTTAGCCCTTTCTACAAGAAACACATATTGTAAATTTCAAGTTTCTAGTCAAAGCGGAGACTTTTGTCTTCTCTTTCGAAAAATCTCGTCCTAATAGTGCATACGCCAAAACCCGTTACATCAAGTTTCAGTTTTTTAGCTTTATGTGAAGATTTCCTCGTTTTTGTCTCACATTGTAGGAATTTCAAAACATCCGTTTTATAAAATAATAAACGTTTTTTTGTTGCGCCTTGTTAAGAACGCTGATACAAATTTTTATTGAATTCCACTCTAACTTTTCCAATCACCTCTAAATTTCATGTCAGTTACCTTTGTATGCAAATGAAAAAAATTAGGCCAATGTGAACTATAAAAATTCGTTTTGAAATTTTTCCATTCATTACTGAACCGTGACGTCGTGTGCTTTAAGACATAATTTACCGCTGGCTATTGAATTGCTTAGTTATCTAATTAGCTATATGGAAAAACCTAGATCATTTCAAAAATATTGTCAAAATTTTCAATCATTCATCAATCATGTAATTAGAGTAGCTGTACATTTACGTACCATAGATTATACAAAAATTTGGCAAAAATATTTTCCATTATTTCTTCTTTAAATTCCATATGTGTTTATGTTAGTGGTGATAGTATTTGGATAATTACCATGGTTGAAAAATGGTATTGCATCATTATCACTAACACCATTATCTTGTCAGCAAATATAGTATGGAACAACAACAACTAAGGCTAATCAAGCGCGTGCATGTCATGTCACTCAGATTTTTTTTTTAATTTTTGAAAGATTTAAACCAAAGTCTGCATGTGATTTGGTATTGTCACTGTTTAGACAAAATAAACAACTACTAGTTCACTTTTTCTATGTAGAATGACATTAAATCTTTTCAGATTTATTTTCATTTGAACATTTTGCTTTATTATTTCTTGTTGGTGTTCTATATGTATTTTTGAAAATTCTAACATCATTCATTTCGGTGCTTTATAAAGTGTTGTACTGTCTTTCCTGTTAAAATTGTAGCTGTTGTTACTGTGTACAACAACTTATTACTAGTGATGCTACAACTGCATTAAGCTTTAAAGAGTGTTGCTAATAAACTTTTATTTTGTTTTTTAGACTTAACTTTTTGGTGTTTCACTTGCTCAATTTTGTTTTGTTGTATAAATTTGTTAAAAGAATTGAAACGAAATAATTGGTTTTAAAAATAAAACAAATATTTTTCCTACGTATGAGTAATATGTAATTATAATAAGTTAATATTAAGTATACGTATCATACAATTATTAGCAATATTACACATATTTAATTTTGAAAAATTCCGTTTTCACCAAAATATTTTGACTGCTTTAATAATAATCATATTAGCATCACTGTCAACAATTTTTAAAGTTTCAAACTTAAAAAAAATTGTTGCTATCATTCCATTTCTTCTTCCAGTGAAAATGTTTTGAAACGGATGGAAAAATCTACACAACAAAATTTTGGCAAATGGCAGTTTCAATTGCCAACCAAAAAAACAAAAAAAAAAAAAAAACAACCAGCCAGCCAGCCAGTCATCCAAAGAGCCAGCCAGCGAGTTAGGGAGTATGTGTCAGTAGAGAGTGTTACATTTAAAATTGTTTAAAGCTTTACTCTTGTTACTGTTATTGCTGTTTTATAAGTTTTTTTTTTTTTTTGTAATTTTTAGCTGTTTTTTTTATTGACTTTTTTTGTTACAATTTTGTAGCATGCCATGGTTTGTTTTTTTATTTATAGTTTAGATTAATTTTTTTTTTTTTTGGCATGCAATAACAATAACTATGAATAGTTAGCATTTCAGCTTTTTGTGTTGTTTATATTTATTTGTATTTTTCTGCATCTTTTCGAATTTAAATACAATTTTAAGTTTGGATATTAAGTAGTGTAAGATAAATATATAAAAAAGGATTTTTAAATTTAAAACATGGGTATTAAGTAAGTGAAATTTTCTCTGAATTCAGTCAACAAAAAGTAAAAGTTTGCTTATAAGCAGAGAAAAAACATGGTTGCAACAAAATCACTGCTACTATGCATTCGAGTATGGTTTTTATATTTTTTTAAATTCTTTTTAATAAAAACAATAATATATTTAAAAAAAAAATAAAATTCATTATTTGTAAAATAACAACTTTATGGTGGAAAAAGTACTCAGCATATTAATAAAATATTTTTTTTTTTTAGAAGAAAAAGTCTCTACACTCACCAAAAAAAGTCTGTAATGGCAACTGAAAATTTTGCTTTTATTACGGAAAATTCTGCTAATTTGAGCCCAGCGGTATTTTTTTGCTAGTCTTAGCAACACATGTCTGCTGACGTGTAGTACAATGAAATTAGTAAAAAAATTAGTAGCCGCTACTAAATTTTAGTAGACTTTTTTAAAGTGGAATTTAAAATCCGTTTGCTAAAATCAGCAAAAAAATTACTAAATACTATAAATATTAGTACAAAGTTTTAGATTTATTTATTTGATCGAGCATCAAAAATTTTAATTATATTTTTTAAAAGATGTTTTATACAAAATGAAAAAAAAAAAAAAAATCAAAGGCTTAAAAATTCTTAAAACATAAACGAATTTATCATTTTGTTTTAATTTGGTAGTTTCTGTTTTAAAAATTTTTTAGTAAATTTTTTTTTACTTTTAAGGTGAATTTAAAATTGTTGTTAGGGCTGATTTTTAGAAATAAAAAAACTTTTTAGTGCTATTTTAAGTGGATGTCCTATTTTTAGACATGAGTCGGTATCTTCACTTCCGATCCCTTTTTTAATCCTATGTAACATTCTAGGGCAATTTAAGTTTGTATGTATAAGTTTAAATTATTAGAAATAACATTTCCATCAATATCGACTTTTTTAAAAGTAGTATTTTTTTTTGCTAATTTTATCAAATCGGTTTTCAAAAATTTGTAAAATGATTTCTGAAATTAGCAACGAAAATTTGTAGATATTCTGTAAAAACTCTGTAATTTGTAAAATGTAAATAGCAAAAATATTTGCTAAATAATAATTTTTTTACTAAAAATCAATACAAAAATAGTAAATTGGCATTGAAAACCGTTTACAAATTTTTCTACTAACTTTTTTTTCTGAGTGTAGAAACCAACTGTTGTTTTGTACGGAAAGGTTTCTTGTACAAACTACTGGATTTTTAGAAATATTTCTAATAGCAAGATTTTAAGATTCTATGGACTTTTCCTTACGAATTCTCAGATTCTGCAAACAGTTGCTAAGATAAAAATTCCTATAAGCCTAAGAAACTTACATTCTAATGCCTTTCTTTAAATAAAAAATTCTTAGATTCGCATCATCTCATCAAGAAAAAACTAAGATTCTAAGGACTTTTTCTCATAGAAATATTTTTAGATTCTAAAGACTTTCTCTAAAAGAAAAGTTCTGAGACTCTAAAAACTCTCAGAAATAGTCTTAAAAATGTCTTTAGAGTCTAAGAATTTTTATATTAGAAAAAATCCATAGACCCTATGTTTAAAAGTCCTTAGAATTTAAAAAAGTGTTTATAGAATCAAAAATATTTCCTTTAAAAAGTCCTTAATATCAAATTTATTCTTTAGAAAAACATTCCTTACAGAAATATTCCTAAATTGTTAACTTTTATAAAACCTTTGTTTTTAAACTAATTTATTTTTATTTTAACTGATTATATCATTTGTTTCTTACGGATGTGTCAGTTGATTAATCAACACTTTTTAAGTGTATTTCATAACTAATTAATTTTCTGAGCATAAGGTTTGTTTTTTTTTTATAAAAATATTATTTATTTTTCAATATTTCGCTACTTCATTGTGTAGCAACTGAAGAGTAGCGAAATATTGAAAAATATATAATATTTTTATAAAAAAACAAACCTTATGCTCAGAAAATTAATTAGTTATGAAATACACTTAAAAAGTGTTGATTAATCAACTGACACATCCGTAAGAAACAAATGATATAATCAGTTAAAATAAATGTCAAAATTTTACCTACCAATCCTTAAAAAATAAATGTTTTGTTTTTCATTTATTTGAAATTTTTTCCGTTTTTGTATTTTTTTTTAATATACTCGTACAATACAAAATGTATGTATGCATATGAAGCTATAATCACTTTTGGTGTGAATGTGTTTGTATATGTATGTGTGTTTATGAAGTTCTTGTAATTTGTATTCAAAAATTTTGTATATATACAATTAATTTAAATAAAAAAACAAAATTTAAATTTGTAATAACTATTACGAACACAAATAAACCACAAGTTTCCGTTTTGTGGGTAAATTTTTATTAAATTTCAAACAAATGAAGAAAATAAATGAAACTGAAAAAAATCGGTAAATGATAGTAAATTATTTCGAATAAATGTATAAAAAAGTTAATATAGATATTTCTTTGAAAAATAAATGTATGTTCCTTTATTTTTAAATGGAACGGAAAACTTTTTTTATTAAACTACAAACAGTTAACTACATAATATTCTGAGTGTATTCTTAAATTTAAAGAAATTTTTCATAGTTTCGAATCATAATATAACTGTACCGATTATAGTATGGTAAAATTATGGTTATTGAATTCTCAAAATATGATAACTATATTAAAGAACGAGTATGGTTTCTAAAATCATAATACCAAAAATATATAATGCCCTTCTTATACGATTGTCTCAACCATATTTTTTCTCTACGTGTAGGCCTGCTTTCTTATCGCAATATAACGAGGGTTTGAATGGGGACTCACCCAACGTATACAAGCTGATTTAGATGAAATTCGAATGTGGGATAGATAACAGTGTAATTAACAGTATACATAAGTTCGACAAGAATTTTTTTTCCAAAAATCTTCGCTGAACCCATATTTCAAATTCATTAAACTAAACATTTTTATCGTTAATATAACAAAATATAATTTGTCAATTCCACGAAAATTTATAAAAAGGTCAGTGAAGTTAAATTGATAAATATAATATTGAAAACTTACTCCAACTTACAAGTCTGCTTGGTTTTTCTGAGCAGTTGTTCCCTATAGAATAAGTTCGCGAATTCAGCAGATTTTTCAGTAAGAAAAAGTCAACAAAAAAAAAGATTTTTTGGAAGGGTTTTCTAAAAATCTTAGAATTTTCATAGAAATTGTTTTCAGAATCTGAATGACTTTCCAAAAGAAAAATTCTTTAGAATCTATAGATTTTTATACAGCAAAAACTCCGTAGAATATGTGGATTTTTCAACAAGGAAAAGTTTTCTGAATATTATAGATTTTCCTTAAAATAAAGTCATCATGGTCTGATGTTTTTTCTAATGGAAAAAGTAATCAGAATCGGAGTTTTTCCAAAAAGAGCTTTCTAAAAAATCTGGGGATTTACTGTATATAAAAAAGTTTTATACCAAAATTCATCTGACTCTAAGGGTGTTCAAAAACACAAATAGTTCTTAAAGTCTGAAAATTTTAAAATAAATGGTATCATATCATCAGAATATGATGATTATTCTACAGCAAAAAGTCATAAGAATCCTCATTTCATCAGAATCCAAGAGTTTTTATAAATGAAAAAGTCCTCAGAATCTGAGGATTTTTAAACAAAAAAAAAAAAAACAGAGTCTGGCGATTCTTAGCATCTAAGAGTTTTTCTACAGGAAAAATTCATATGAATAGGACTTTCCTTTCAAAAATAAATCTTCGGACTCTGGCGGTTTTCTATAAAAAATGCATCAAAAAACCTTCATAACTGAAGAGTTTTTTCTTAACTTAACATTCTTTAAAATGTAAGAGGTTTTCTTAAATTTCATTTAATAAAAATTAATTTTATAAAAATTTACTCAGAAAACAGAAATTTGTGGTTTATTTATTACAAATTTAAATTCTAAAAACTCCAATTTAGTTTTGTATTTAAATTATTTGTTTATACACAAATTTATTTAAATTCGAATTAAAAGAACTTTATAAACACACTAACACACATGTGTTTATAGACTGTGTGAGTTTACATTTTGCATATCAAAAAATAAAAATCATTTATTTGTACGGAATTTGTATGTAAAATTTTTACATTTATTTCAAACTGACTAATCATTTGTTTTTAATGATGTGTCAGTTGTTTAAACAACATTTAAATATAAATAACAGAAACTATTTGATTTAAATGAAAAGAAAGTAGACTGGGTTTTGGATGAAATATGATTTTTGTTAAATGGTATTTTCGGTTATTTTAACAAACTACTTTATCTTAAAAGCCTTACCCCGTTGTTTTAAGTATCGGAATATAATTAGAATATTTTATTTTCGCTTTTTATGAGGATTTCCTCAATTAAACAAATTTCTTTAACCTTTGGTAGTGGATATTTTAAGTATATGTTACCGATTTCTGGTTTAACTTATTTTAAGTCACAGGTCATTTTAAGGTAATCTTTCCCATTTTTAGTACTATTTATACCAGGCTTTATATGGAAATTCCAAAAAGTATCTCTTATGTGAAGTTTTATTTTAAATATAAGATTTATAGCTAAATATTTCTAGACAGGACACCAATAGGGAAAAATTTCCTCCAGGAAAAAATATTTTAAATTTTAGATTTCTTACAAAATTTGTTTGGGAAGTGTGTTGATTGGGAAACTATTCCCCTATAAGATCCTCTCGGTAATAATATTTAAAACCCTCATCTTATGAATTTCTACACCGGCGTAGCAGTCAAATTTCGAAGTCTAAACTTTAACTAAATTGGTGCTGGCACCATTTTAACGGCAGCTAAAAGGTACACTCAAAATAGATTTTAATTTAAAAGAACTGAAAAGGAATTTTAAAGTATACGAAATATCATACCGTTATACTCACTTTTCAGTTAAATTTAAATAATTTTCATTTATTTTAGCTGTTAACAAACTAACCACGAATTCGTAAAAAGAAATTATTATTCCTCTACATAGGCCTTTCAACTGTCAATAATTTAATTATAAGATATTAAGTTTATTTTGCTCTTTTGAATATCGTAACAATTAACTATAGTCTGTAAAAATAAACAACTTTTTATTTTTTTTTTTCAATTTTAACTAACAGTCAATTAACTATTAAAAAATAAAAATATTTTTTTTAACAAAACATTTTAAATAAAAATATTAACAAAAACAGAAAATCCGTATTTTTAATTAATTTATTTTTTAAATAAATGTCAAAAAAAACTTTAAAGACATATTTATTTCTGTTTTAACTAATCATTTAAAATCAAATGTAGAGATAACTTTTTAAATAAAATACAGTTTCTGTAAAAATGTTTTGAGTGTTTTGAGGTCTACACCGCTAGCCATGACATTTTTGATACTATGCCCAAACAAATTAAAAAATTATATTCCTTATGTGTAGTTTTTAAAGATGTGTTTAAGATGAAATAGTAATTTTTTCTATTTGCTCTTTATTTTTAAATATTGAAAAAAATTAGTTTGAATCAAAAAGCAGATAAAAAACAATTGCTTTCACTGCATACTTTTCACTCATTTAAGCATTATTTGCATTTTTTCCAACATTGTTTTTAATACAATCACCACATCCATTCACTAACAAGGAATGTATCCCTTAGGTCATCCCTAGTTTGTGCTAATATTTGGATATGTGATAGAAGAGACAAAATAAATAAACATTTTTCCACACTAAAGAAGAAATTAAAGATTGCCTATATTTATTTTTAACATTTTCCATATTTTCTAATGCTAATTGTACCCATGCAAAAATATATATGAAGATACATAGGCTGGTATATGTTAATAAATGGACATACATGATCTTATACATCTATGTAAATTTTTATTCCATATATCTTCGAATACGGAATTTGAGAGTATATGACCTTAAGTGGTCATACCTGATTATATGGATATGAATAAACATATATTGTCATATACGGACATATATTTTTAAATTTCGAATACTAAGATATATGTTCATATATGATATTAGATTTAGATCCCTATGCATGGCTGAATGCGATCATACATGCTCATGTTTCATTATATACGTTTGTATGATCACGTATAATATATAAATATATTTCGACTATAAAACGAAAAATATTTCAGAAAACAATTTTATAATAAATGTAATTGTTTGAGAAATCCAGAAACCCCAAAGTTTCAAAAGATTTCGTATGCCATTTTTTACCCCCTAGATTTATTTGCTCAAAAAGTAAAAATGTGTGTTATTTTTCTCGCCTCTATCACTCCAATTCAAATTTTTCCAAAATTGGTGAAACTTCCCAAGAAGAACTTTTGGTATAGTAAAATCTACAGCCATCACCTTTAAAGCACGGTTTCATATACAAAGTGATATCTTTTTTATCAGCACTATACTAAAACAGAGCAAAACACATTTTTTTGGATTGATTCTTTTTAACATAGTCTTCTTTTAGTGAATACACTTCTGCCAGCGATTATTCAATTTTGTTAAATCTCCGGAAAGTATGATTTCGGAAGTTCCTCAGAAAAGGTATATATTGTAGAGATAACCACCTCGTTGGACTTCAATATTTTTCCGCCGAGCTATTTTATAAAATTTGGAAGATTTTAATTTATTGTAATTCCTATTTCCTTTGAATCTTGTTGAATTTCTAATGAAAAGTGGTAAATCCTTGTTTCATAAAATGTTATGTATTGGTGAAGAAATTTATAGGGATCGCGATAGAATAGGCAAAAACCACCTACTACTGAATCATTAGCATTATTAAGTTTTTTTTTCGAATCTATGTAAATGCGGTACCTACCTTGCCGATTGCTTTTTCATACCCAATTTTTCGTCCAAAATTGAATAAATACCTGTGGAATTAATTATCCAAAAAAAACTTTGGTAATGGGTGCGATATCTTCATGAATTACCTTGCAATGATTGCTCCTTACCTTTTGCATTATTTGCAAGCATAGCGTACTGAGTTATTGACCATTGATAACGTATTGCATGATTTATAATAATTAAAATATTTTTAAAATCTATTTTTGGACTCATTACTTTGTGTTTTTTTTTTTGTAAGCAAAAGGGAAATGTATGTAAGTTTCATTTATGTTCAAAGCAATTTAATATTATATGAGCCGATAGTTCAGTGGATAGAGCTTTCGGCAGGCAGCCAGAGTTCCCTGGTTCGATTCCCATCATGACCACGTTATATTTATCATAATAACAATTGAAATATTTGTAATATTTTTTTTTTATCAAAATCAATTTTTTAAATACATTATTTTTTCATCTTCGTAACCATATAGGTAAAGTATTGGGTCCATACATTACTTCGAGGCTCATCGCCTGTAAAATTCATCAATGAAGCAAGGTGTAAAGTAAGGCATCGGCCCCTACGGCTATACATTACTTTACTCATTATTAGGTAATGTATGGTTTTGCTGGGTAGTTCACACGCTATATCTTCTCGTGGATTATATGATAACTGCCGAAGTAACTGCCTCAGTTAGACGTGATGAACGAGGTTCATTAATTGTGGCTAGAGGGCCATGTTAAATTAATTTACCCATTTGTAGATAGACTTAAACACTTGTATAACTCATCTCTGATTTTCTTGGTCATTGGTGCTAACAGCTCCAAATTCATATTTTCAATTCATATTTTCAATTTTAAATTCCTAGTGCTTCTTATATTATTTTATAAAGACTTATTGACTTGTCCTTGTAATATATAACAACGCGGGATTTCTCAAAAACTCAGCGTTTGAGAAGCAGATTAAAACAATTGCCACATTATATGAGGGATATGTGTATTATTGCATTTTTATATACCTATATATTGGTGATATTTTACCATATTGAAGGCATATGAGCGTGTCTGCAACAAAAATGTTATATGTTAAAATATTTATATATTTTATATATAGAAAATAAACGAAAATATACTTGCATGCACGTACACATATTTAATCAAAATTTGGAATACATTTTCTTTTATTCGTGTATTTAAATTAATCAAAAGATCAATTCGTTTTATACACTTAAAATAGTTTGTAAGTTAAAATAACAGAAAATGCCATTTAAAAGAAATGATAATTTATTTAAGACCCAATCTACTTAGTTTACATTTAAAATAAATAGTTTTATTTATTTTTAAATGGTGTTTAAACAAATGGCACATCAGTAAAACAAATGATTAATCAGTTAATAATAAATTTGAAAAATTTGACCTACAAATTACGTAAAAATAAATGATAATTTATTTATTTGAAATTGTTTCGGTTTTTTGTATTTTAGTTTGTTTTTTAATCTGCAAAATGTAGACTAACAGAGTCTGTAAACATATATTGTGTGGACTACTTTATGTGTGTGTGTGTTTCAATTTAAATAAAAAACAAAATTTAAGTTTTTTGAATATTTTTTTTTTTTTTTTTGGAAACAGACAGAAAACTAAATTAAAATTTGTAATAACTCTAACAAAAACAAATAAATGACAAATTAATGTTTCGTGGAAAAATTTTTATTAAATTTCGAACAAATGAAAAAAATAATTTAAACTGAAAAAATCGGTAGATGAAATAAATAATGTTGTACAAATGTATAAAAAAATTATAAAAAATATTTTTTTGAAAAGTAAATGTATGTTCCTTTATTTTTAACATATATGAAAGCTTTTTTATTAATCTGCAAACAGTAAGCCACATAAAATTTTGAGTGTTTATTTTAATTTATTTTATATAGAAGCAATTTGTGACATACAAATTTAGAAATTTTTTTAAACAAATATTTTTTTTTTCAACAAAGCAATTATTTGAAAAAGTGAAATAGGCGGGACACTAATGAAGTGATTTCCCCCTTTTTACCCGTACACATGAAAATTCTATTTCAATAGAAAAGCTAACATGTTAAATTTCATTTTCCTACTCCAGCGGTTGTGCTGGGTAATTAAAGGGCACTTTTTTACTATTTACTATTACTATTTTAAAATTCAGATTTCTAAAAGAAGCTCTTTTTGAGAGGAAGTTTGCTTTCCCCATTAAGGTTTGCAGAATCTCCATCATAACGCCGTAAAGGCACATAAATTTCAAAATTCTAGCTCCTGCTGTTTGCGATTAGGGGTTTCCTTTTCCCTTGTTTAACCCATGTTTTAATACAATATTCTAAAAGATAAGCCGACTACATTTATATATATTTTTTATTAATAAATTTTACTTTTTCTCTTTTCAGGTATGAATCGGTATTTTAAAAATTATTTCTGTAATACGATACATATATTGATTCTTATTCCTTCAAGTGAAAAAAAAAAAAAAATGTTAGGTAAGCTGTTTCTTTTATGACTATATAAACATATGTAATGCAAACTATAAAATATATGTAAATTAGTCATGTGCATGTTGGACTCCGCTCGTAAAAATGCTAAAATATGTTAATTTAATAAGTTTCTCAATAAATAAGGAATTCATTTTAATTCGACAATAATTTAAATAATACAAGAAGTGGTAATCGATGGCGAAATATTTAAAGGTCCTAACTACATATTTTATTTCTTAAGATCCCCATGTACAAATCGAAATATATATGAAGTAAAATGATCATACATGCGCTTGTATATGAGCATACATGGTCATATACATATGTGATCTCATATATGACTGTATATGGTTATATCAGATCATATATGCTTATATAATATTCATGTATGCTGGGAGTTATTATACTGACCGTATAATTTATTACTTACTGATTTGTTCATATTTTATTTACGTATTTAAACTTAATTATACTCGTAAATACAACTCAAATTTTTTCACTCCTCTGTGATATCAATAACAAGTGTTAATGTTTTTTTTTTATATATAATTGACGTTTTGTATACAAAAGATTTATTCAGTTTTGTTGGCGTTATATTCACATGGTGAATAATTTTTGTTTTCCCATAGAAGTTGTAGTTGAGTTTCAGTGTAGTGCATATAGAAAAACTAGGGTTTCCAAATTCCCTACAATTAACCTTTAAATAATTTTATAATTCCTTAAATTCTTAAAAGAAAAATATAATGAATTAAATGTATGGATATAAAAAACATTAATCATAAATTGTTCTTTTTAATATTCTAGGCATACAGGTGTTTATTTTTGTTTCAATGAAATGGTCAAAGGTAATTTGTTAGGGCTTTCAATTTAAAAAGTCGTAGCTTGGAAAATCATATTTGTGAAATTTAAAAATATATACATCTATTTGTAGTAATTAGTAAAACATTTTCTACATTTCAAAATAAAATATTGATTCGTTTCTGAATTTTGGAACAAAACCAACCTCGTCGGGACTGGTACTGAAACAGTTTTTTTCGTACTGTACGGGTAGTTTTCCTTCCTGTTGGAATGTTTCCAATGTGCAGTAAACCTTACGAAGGATGCAGCTATTACCGCCCAATTACAACTTGCTCTGCGCCCTCGAAGGTCAGGATTATGGTTGTGTTTTCTCTCGATGTAAGGCAAGTTTTCTTAGGGATCGATCTGTTAGATTTGTAATAGATGGGGTCTCATCCAGTAAGTTTCAGTTAAATGCAGGAGTATAGCAATGTTTCATACTTTCTCCTTCCTTTTTACTTATCTTTTTGAACGATTTTCTCAGTCAAGATTCTAATTTTCTCTATTCTTTTGTAGATGACAGTAACTTTTATCATTAATATTACTTCGTGAGCATTGTGGAGGTTGATTGCTATTAATTCGGATCTAATGATAAGCTCTGAGTGGGATCATATGAATAGAAACAATTTTAATGCAGGTAAAACCCAATGCTGTATGATGTCCCATATAGGCGTGTCATAAATGTCATATATCTACATGGGTGGTGTCAATATGGAGAAATTTAAAACCCTTGATTTTCTAGATATGAGATATCAAAGTGATATCTGCCGAAAATATCAGTTTATTCAAGTTTCGAAGGGATCATTCAAGTGTCTTGGTTTAATAAATAGGTGTAGGAACTTATACACTCCTTATGATCTCCTACTATATCCGACCACAATTGTATGTGATCAACTGCTATATAAGAGCAGATGCTTCAAAGTGTATTTAGGTGCTTTGAACCACCTGCATGTGGAATAAGTTCCCTGCAGATGTTTTTCCTGATACATTTTTAAAATATTATAATAAAATACCCACAAACACTACTTCCTCTTTTCTCCTTCCCATAACATATTCAAGAAATACTCTGAGTATTATTCTAGAAATTCTCTGAGTATTAACTAGAAAAAACATTAATGTCCGGCATGTCGACTATTTATTACCCTACACCAAGAATATTTTGGTTCAAATTGCGGGCAGCGGACTAAGTTCCGGGAAGGGTCATTATCCTTCTTTCATGAACAACCGATAACGTAGAGATAAATCTGGACAAAATTTGCGAAAAAGTAAATTTAAGCAAAATTCGGAAAAATTTAAGAAAAAACATGGTTGGGAGAATCATATTCGAAGAGCATCATATATTTTTGGGTTTATGATTGTGCCAACAATAGTCGTACTATATTATGGTTATCTTATTATGATAATAAAATATCCATAATTTTACCATAATATAGTCCCTACAGTTATATTATGATTCAAATATTACAATATTTTGATTCTGTATAAACATATTATGAATTTATCATAATATGATTGCATGTACTCATAGTATGCTCAATATGTTATTACATTATGGTCCCCATAACTATATTATGATTTCTGGATTATCATAATATGATCCATATGAAATCTTTATATAGAATCTTTTTGACAATGAATTGATTATTGTAAATAATATTACATGTATAAGGAATTTTCGAAAAAAAACCCTCAAAAAAATCTTCTAAAGTTAAAAAAAAAAAATAAACTGGATCTTAATAGGTCAATTTATGAAATGTTTTAATACTACATGAAAGGTATTTTCTATCCAGTGTTAGTAAACAATATATAATTGTTTTTTTAAGACATTTTGGTTTTTATGAAAACAAGACAATACTCGTATTAGGACTGTAAATGTCAAAGTCATGTTTTATTTGATGTATAATTATTCATTGATTGTTGACAGCATTTTATGGTTACATAGTTATCATATTTTTTTCATAGTCAGAATTTTTGTCACCACAGTATGCTTACAGCCAATCATGTTATAAAATACGAGGTGTCAATCATAAAATAGTGAAATATTTACTATAATAATGATGGCAGCGACCATGTTGATGGTTAGACAACCAATAATATGGTTGTGACAACCATACCCGATTTCAGCAAGCACAATATAGTAGCAGTGATCATGTTGCAACCATGTTTTTTCTCTGCGTGTTTGTTTATAAGGAAACTAGGTCTATATATAGTGGGATTTTAAATTCGAAGGCATAGTTATTGGCGCGGCATGACATTCACAATCCAAATTTCAACCAGCTAACTACGGTTTTGTGTGTCTAAATGGGCGCTGTTCGGTTTTCCCATAGCACTTAACGCCACCGAGGTAAAATCACTTAGCAGCTCTTTAAAGTAAAAAGTTTTCAAAAGTTCGCCAACTCTCCTTCAGGTGGCGGAAAACAACTGTTATCAGATTGATCAAATCGCACAATTACAGTATTGCCATATTTAAAGCCCTTTATATTTCACTATGAACTCAAAAGTTAAAACAAATTTGCCAGCTCTCCACTTATCACCTCCCATTAATCTCCATTTATCACCTCGCCCAATTTCTGTGTTGCCATATTAAAAGCCCTTAATCTGTCATCACATTTAACCTTTCATATCTCTACTATCCACTTTCCAATGAAAGCAACACATTAATTTGTAGTAATAAAAAATATAAACTTATACCAAATTTCATCAATATATCTTAATATTTGTGACCTGTAGATTAATTACAAAATTTAAATGAACACACGAATAGACAAACGGACAGAATATTGACCATATCATTATTGACTCATTCATTTAATCAACTTTTACTGAAATTACAAAAATCATTTGAATCATTAAAATTTCATCCGACACTTTTTATATAACAAACCCTTACTATGGCTTTTAATGCGACATTTTATGTATGTGTTCCTTTAATTAATATTTGATTGTGATTTTGTTGTTGCTATTTACATGTTAAATGAATTGCAAAATGATTTAAATACACACAAACATTTAATTTTGTCTGTGAATACTATTAAATAAACTTAAATAGTTGTTTAACTTTTTTTCACAAAATTTTTCATTTTGTGATAAATGCCATTTGTATAAAATGATGCCCTCTAACACGGAAAACAATTTATAGGCCTGTGAAAGGTTATTCCGTATATAAGCGATGTATAAAAGCAATTTTTTCTTAATCTGTTGGAATATGTACACTAGAGAGGGTCTCACTCTATACAAAAAAAAAAGTTGTGCCGGTCACCCTCTAGAATTAAAGATTATGTGAAAACGATTTAAAAAAAAAGATTTTTTCCACACGCCCCTTGACCCCGCGCTTTTAGTGTTTCCTGTGCCTCTATTTATAGTCCGATCGTAATGTGTGATATAGCATTGTTCTTAGAATGACAACAGCTACATTATCTACTTTGATCACTTTTGACTCCGACGCCAAATTCTAGAAGTGATATTTGGAATCTCGGTTTCTACCCCCCTTAATTTCCATTTTTTTCTTACCGATAAAAAATCTTTCAAATCCCATGAAATTTTGTCTTTTACAGTTTATATTTTTATTCATAAACAAAAAAGTTACAGAGGTTTTAAAATAATTCGATTATGTAAAAATTTGACTTTTTCTGCCACTAAACAATCCCAGCAAAAAATATGGTAGTCATTCTGTGACTATAACTTCTTCACAATCTTTTATGATTTTTTGGTGTTATTCTAAGGCACTTCCAAAAGCATTCATGTGTTTATATTTCAAATGCAGTGATCTGGATATAAACCCGATGCATATCTTAAAATATCACTCTTCATTACTTCTAAACCATAAGTTATAGTATATCGTATATTTTGTTTGGATCTAAAGCATTTATTAAAATTGAGAAAAAATTCTGATGAACTTTTTTAATTTTTTAATTAAATCATTTTTTTATATTTTAGTTTAAAATTTCATGAGGGTTAGAACTTATGTAGTTTTGCAATGCTTATAAAAGTTTTGAAAAATCAAGAAAAACAGATTTTGACATTTAATTGAAACTAGCTGGCCTGTCATTTGCATTTCTTCGGCCTTAAATATTAATGACGACGAAATCTTTGCATTTTTGCATTATGTTTATTATTTAACACTACACCATTTCCAGTTTTAATTCAGAACTTATAAAAATAATTTTAAAATTGTGTAAAAGTTATTTTAAATTTTCCAAAAATGTTTTAAAATTGTGCAAAAATTATTTAAAATTGTTCAAAAATATTTTAAAATTGTCTAAAAATATTTCTAAATTGTACAACCAGTTTTTAAATTATCCAAAAATATTTTTAAATTTGTCTAAAAATTCATTAATATTTTTGAAAAATGTTTTAAAAATGCTTTTTCACTAATGCCGAATTATTTAGTTGTTTTGATAAAGAGTATTTGTATGTCAATGCATAAATTTCGCTTCTTTACACTTATTTTTCTGCATTCTTATGATATAAATTTTCATCAATGCTTTAATATTACAAAGTATATGAAAATTGTCCACTCATGCATCAGAATATCTAATCATTGTATTATCATTGCTTCCTTAGAGTAAAGTATGAGTAATGCTAGTAGCTTCATTTGAATACTTCCATCCTATGACACGCTAATGTTAAATTCATCGACGAAACAATTAGAAAAGAAGTAATGCCTTTGCCATAGTAGTGATGCTTTTATTGCTTCTTTGGCAGCTTCATTTTTGCTGGGAATGATTTATAAAGCTTTGCTTAACCTTTGCTGAACCTTTGCTTAACATTTGCTCTTGCTTTCGTTGACATTAGTCTTTTTTCAATTTTTATGAATGATTGATCAATTTTATTTTTTCCTAGCACTCTATTTTGCATTATCATTATCTATTTTTAGACCGTCTTCACATTATCTTTAATTCTAGGGGCTGACCGGCACAACTTTTTTTTGTATGGAGTGCGACCTACTGTAATACATAACTACCCAGCAAATATAAATGGAAGTGATTCTTAAGAAATCAATTTTTCATTAATTCCAAAATATCATTTAGTTCTGACTCTAAAGCAGTTCTTTTTCACAACTTCCAAAAATGTGATTTTTAATGAAATTTAGCTCATTTCTTAACTTATTTTAAAAATAATAAAAGTTAGACGTTAACAATATAAATCTTAATATAAACTTGATATTCATGACTTAATAAAGTACTAAACTTTGGTTATTTTGAAACAAGTTATCAGGTTTAAGTAATTTGTGTCAATTTTACTTTAAACTTTGAATAAGGTTCGATTACTGAATGTGAATTAATCAAAGCTTTGTAAACTGCCGAAATGTACTTTTTGTACTTTGCACCTTTATTTGTTTATAAATATATTCAGTTGAAAATAGACAAAGAAGCCTAACTAAATTTCTCAGTTTGTTGTCTGTTATGAATTGTCAACTTATGACCATTGATATAGAAAATTTTATAAGCGTTAAAATTTAAATAAAAACTTAAAAATTTATTTGGAAACATCAAAACTTCTCATTTTTCAGTAAACCATAAGAAGGGCTTTAGATGCAATGAAAAATGATCATAAAAGAAAACTTCTACCCTATGACATCCCCAGCAAAAATGAAGCTGCCAAAGAAGCATCACTACTTTGACAAAGGTATCACTTCTTTTTTGATGGTTTCATCGGTGAATTAAGCATTAGCGTGTCGTAGTATGGAAGTATTCAAATGAAGCTACTAGCATTACTTATAATTTACTCTAAGGAAGCAATGATAATACAATGATTATGTATTCTGATGCATGAGTGGAAACTGTTCATATACTTTGTGGTATTTAAGCTTTGATGAAAATTTAATTCATAAGAATGCAAAAAAATAAGTTGAAAGAAGCGAACTTTATACATTGATGTACAAATACTCTTTATTAAAACAAATAAATAATTCTTCATTAGTAAAAAAGCATTTTTGAAACATTTTTCAAAAATTTTAATGAATTTTTAGACAAATTTTAAAAAAATTTTGGATAATTTAAAAACTGGTTGTACAATTTTGAAACATTTTTAGACAATTTTAAAATATATTTGAACAATTTAAATAATTTTTGCACAATTTTAAAACATTTTCGGGCAATGTGAAAAAATTTTTACACAATTTTAAAATTATTTTGGTAAATTCTGAGTTAAAACTTTAAATGATGTACATAGTGTTAAATAAAATACATAATGCAAAAATGCACAGATTGCGTCGTCATAAATATTTAAGACTAAAAAAATGCAAATGACAGTTTCAATTAAAGATCAAAAAAATCTGTATTTCTTGATTTTTCAAAACTTTTATAAAAATTGCAAAACTGCATAAATTCGAACCCTCATGAAATTTTAAACTAAAATATAATAAATGATTTAATAAAAAAATTAAAAAAGTTCATCAGAACTATTTTGTCAATTTTAATAAATGCTTTAGATTCAAAAAAAACATACGATATACTATAACTAATGCTTTATAAGTAATAAAGAGTGATATTTTAAGATATGCATCGGGTTTATATCCAGATCACTGCATTTAAAATATGAACACATCAATTCTTTTGGAAGTGCCTTAGAATAACACCAAAAAATCATAAAAGATTGTCAACTTAAGTTTAGGAAGCAATGAAAGATGTTATAGTCACAGAATGACTACCATTTTTTTTTTTTGCTGGGTCCCTATGTAAAAATCATTGTTTCCGATCTAAATATTCACAACACCAGAATCAAAATCACTACTTCTTTTTCTCTTCTTTTGCTACTTTTTTTGCTGGGTAGATGAGGAGTTGCAGAACAAAACTTGTTTTTATTGCATTTTTTGAGAAATCTTATAAATCTTATTAGACTAATTTTGATTATTTTTTCAACAAGAAAGTCGTTTTTTTTAAAATGGTGAATAGCCAATTGTACTTTGTTATTATTTTTTTTTACAAAACGTGCTTTTTTCATAATTATTGTTCATGAACTTTAAGAAATTATTTTGCTTAAATTTCTTGGCTTTTTTATTTATTATTTTTTTATGTTTTTGTTTTCATTAACTTTATTTACATTTCCCATTTTTACTCTATTTGTTTGACATTTATTTAAGTTTCATTTCAAAATACAGACAATATTTTATATAATAGTGAAAATATTGAATGTAACTTCCTTGAAGAAGTTATCGAAACAAAAGTTTTATTAATAATACTTATTTTATTATAAGCTAAATAAGTATACTGATCTTAAATAAATATTTTGGTTTCTGTTGATATTATACGACCAAAAACTAGCATAGAATTTGACAAATAAATACAACTAGTTTTTAGTTGTAGTGTATTTAATTTAATTATTTTTAAAAATTTGCAGTAAATAGTGGCATCAAAATATACGAAAAATAAAAAAAAATTATTCATTAAAAATTTGTGTTATGTTTTTTTGCTCCATAATTTTTACCGAACAAATGGCCATATTTTTAGATAATTTGAGATATTTAAAAAAAATATATTACCATTTAAGAGCGCCCCGGTAGGCTAGTTGGTAGCGTGCTAGCTTATCAGTGCAAGGGTCGTGGGTTCGATTCCCACCAGGTGCTTCGGTCTGTTTTCGCTACAACGAGCCGATGGCCTTTGATGCTAGTGCTTGGTTAGGGTATTAATGTATAATTTGTAATTATATGATTAATATAAATATATATTACCATTTAAAAAAATTATTTTTTTTTTCTATTTTTTTATACAAAAATTTCTTTTTCAATTTTTTTTATAACAAAACTTGTGGTGACTTATTGTGGTTTGATACATCTTATGATAAGCAAAAAACTTCTTACTATTTCCAGGCTAATTTTGTTTTAAAAAGGGATGAAATAGTAATCTTCAATTTCCCAAAAAATTTAAATGAGCAAAAAGCACCTTTTGTTTTGCAACTTCTTAGATGTAATTATATACGGCACAATATAAGATAATTTAAAAAAACTAATTATTTAATATAAAATTATATAAGGTTATGCATACTGTCATATAAATATTTATATATATAATAATAAATTATTAGATAAATCCACATATAATTATATATAAAATTTTTTTACTCGGGTGTACATATAGAACCTATTTTTTAATAACCACATAAAACTTCATTGAATGTAAAAATAAGTCAATTTAATTTGTCAGATGTTTTAAATATTTTTAGCTTTTTTTTCAAAATATGTTTCTGGTAAAATAACATGCATTTTTTTCATAGAATTTTAAATTTTAATTTGTAACCAATTAAAAACTTGCCAAATATTCTGCAATTATAATAATTTGTTTAACATGCTGTGTTCGCAGTAGTAGCATACAAAAATAACTGCAACAAATTATGAAATTGTACGATTTTTTTCCAGTTAAACTGAATGTTTGAAAACTTTTATAACAATTTCTATTTATATTAGTTTTGGTTGAATTCAAATCCAAACACAGAAATTCAAACTCAAACTTGAACGAGAATGTTGCATTGGTATAATTTTTTTATAACTTCCTTTTCAGTATTGCAAAAATAGAAAATCATTTCTATGAACGAAATAAAATAAATAGAAACACAAATTGTTAAACCTATACATTTATACGAACATTAGGGTATCGCGTGTCGTGAGTCGCATAAATTATTGGCACTTAAAAAATGTATAATTCTATGATGATTATCAAAAAGATTATCAAATATTTTTTTTTTTTTGAAAAGTACTTTTAGACCTCTACACCATTGAAACTTTGACATTACGCGAATGTTGTTTGCTTTTTCGAAAATAGATTTTAATCGCTTCATAAGATAAAGCATATTTTGTTAAACTTGATTCACATGTTTAAAATTTACAGGGACACTCTAACTAATATGTAATATTCCGAAGAACTTTTTACAGAACGGTGCTATTCATTTTTTAAAATACCAAGAAACAAAAACCAAAACGTTAGTAGCACAAAAATTAACTTACGTGTCAGCTATTACAAAAAAAAAATAAATAAATTGTAATTATTTTCGAAAATTTTCTTAATTTTCGGTGAAATAATAAACTGCTGATTTGTGAAGTTCTCAGTAATTTAGTTCCATAAAAATGTTCATATATAAAAGGAAATTCGAAAATTCTATAAAAAAAACAATCATTGCATCATTTAAGCTTAAAAGTATTGCGTAAAAAATTTAAAAAATTAATATAATGTTAGGTAAAGCACACATGGGACTAATGCATTGATTGAACTAATTAATTGATGATTTCATTACCATTACATTGATAACAATTGTATTTTGAAGTAAATTTCATTACCATTGTTTGAATTAATGATAATAATTTAAAGATCTGATTTCATTGATTAATGATAATGTTTTTGAATTTCATTACCATTTCTAATGCCCCAATTAAAAGAAAACGTTAGCATTATTAACCATCATTTTATGTGTTTATATTTATGTTAATATTTATTTATGCGGGTTAATATTTGTATATTTTATATTTTGTTTTATTGTTTCTTGTATGAAGCTACTTTGATCATTTTTAAATGGTATACATTTTCTTGTAAACAAATCATTTTTCAATCAATAATAATTAGTCTTTTTATGCATTTGTGCTATTTCATTACAATTAGTAATGAACTTTTTGAATGAAAAAAAATTTCATTGTCTTAAAATGGTAATGCAATTTTTTTCATTTGCATTAATGTCAACTAATGGTAATGAAATTTTAATGGTAATGAAAAATACCGAAGTATAAGGTAAAGCCACTCTGATAGTGAATATGCATAAAAACTACATTTGGTATCCAACATTGCCCACTGTCCACTAATTTTCTTGCCACGCACGGAGTTCTGCTCTTTTCGGATCAAAAACTCTCTTTTACCCAGGAAAACTTTGGAAATGGGTGCGATAAACTCATGCATTATCACATTATTTTTCAACATAATGTAATGAGTTAATAATAATTGAATTCATAATGCATTACTTATTATCGGCATTATTTAGAAACATAAAGTAATGAGTTACCGATAGTTCGTTAAATAATGTATTGTTTTGTAATGTTTTCTCCTTGTCTTCAGAATTATTTTGAAACATTAGGTAATGAGTTATCTATAGTTACATAATGCATTACAATTAAGCATTAAAAAATGAGTTCAAAAACTGACAAATTTTTTTCAAATCACATATAGCATAAAAAGTAATATTGAATAAATAATTTGTATGAGCATTTTTTTATATTGCACGCTACTGTAAATTCTTAAAAATATTTCCATTTATTGATGACAAAAATATTTAATGAAAAATACCGATATAAACGCAGCTCCAGCATAGGTATTTTTGCAATTTCGTATTTTCGTAGACAAGCCTTAATTAGGTAATCAATTATTTTTTCACCCCTTTTCTGCAAAAAGATAAACCATTACATTTAATTTTTTTTGTAAGCATATTCGCAAGCATGCATACATTATGTTCAGGATTATTGCCTGTAAAATTTATCAACAATGTAAGGTGAAAAGTAATGCATCGGCAATTATGGCTATACATTACTTTACAGATTATTTGGCAGTGTGTGGTTTTGCTAGGTAAGTCGCTATTGAAGAACTAATTCGTTGTCTGCCGAGCAAAACTTTGCTAATGGGAGCGATATACCCATGCGTTACCTTGTCATGGTAGCTCTTTAGCTTTTGCATTATTTCTAAGCATAAAAAAATGATAACCTATTGCATGATTTCTAAACGTATAGCGAGAATTAAAATATTTTTGAAAATCTACTTTTAGACCAATAACTTTGTGTGTTTTTTATATGATTCAAATATTCAGCAATTTTGATCAAATTTATCTCTACATTTTCCACCCTATTCATGGAAAAAGAATCAGGATGCTTTCTGTAATTTGTATGGCTTCCAGAAATTTTACCCAAATTACACTTAGTGTAAGGTATCATACAGTCGGCTTGTGCGATTTAAATCTTTTTACCAGTTTTACTTGCAATTTTCTATTATACCATATTATTATAAAGTTCAAACTATTTTCCATAAATTTTGCATTTAAATGCATGCAATTGTATTGTAACAAGAATTTTTGATATTTCTAATAATAATTTGAAAATTTTGTTTTATATAAAAAAATATACGTATTTACGAAAATTACTTTATTAGCATATTAACAACAAGTATGTGCTTTAAAATCATATTTATTTTATATTATGATTAAATTATATGGTTGAAGGGAATACTAACTAAATTAGTTTTTTAAAACTAAACTAAAATATTAAATTAATATGAGTACGAATATATGAATAAAACAACACAAGTGGTACAGATTACAGAAATATTTGATTTTTAAAACAAATTTGATCAGAAATCTTTATAATTTTCATTTAGAATTGGATAAAGCATAACATTAGAATTGGAAACGGTTTTTTAAAATAGCCCATGTAAAAATCCAAATATATATGTGCATACATCATACATGGACTTGTATATGATTATACAAGGTCTAATACTGGTTCAATATATGACCTTTTATATGACCATATATCTTCGGATACGAAATTTTATAGCCGTATATGATTATAACTATATTTAAAACTAAAAAAATGTATATATACATATATATAATTTTCACTACTTATAGGAGTTTGTAAAAAAATATTAATATAAAAAAGAAATAAAAAAAAAACACTAAAAAAATGTATCTCCCTGGCTGGGATTCATACCAATTGACATGGAACCATACCCAGCAAAAAAATGGTAGTCATTCTGTGACTATAACTTTTTTCATAGCTTCCTAAACTTCTGTTGACATTCTTTTATGATTTTTTGGTGTTATTCTAAGGCACTTCCAAAAGAATTCATGTGTTCATATTTCAAATGCAGTGATCTGGATATAAACCCGATGCATATCTTAAAATATCACTCTTCATTACTTCTAAAGCATAAGTTATAGTATATCGTATATTTTTGGAATCTAAAGCATTTATTCAAATTGAAAAAATAGTTCTGATGCATTTTTTTAATTTTTTTATTAAATCATTTTTTATATTTTAGTTTAAAATTTCATGGTGTTTAGAATTTATGCAGTTTTGCAATTTTTATAAAAGTTTTGAAATATCAAGAAAAACATATTTTTTTTTTTTAACCTTTAATTGAAACTAGCTGGCCTGTCATTTGCATTTTTCCAGCCTTAAATATTTATGACGACGCAATCTGTGTATTTTTGCATTATGTTTATTATTTAACACTACACAATTTCCAGTTTTATTTTAGAATTTATCAAAATATTTTTAAAATTGTGTAAAAATTATTTCAAATTGCCCAAAAATGTTTTAAAATTGTGCAAAAATTATTTAAAATTGTTCAAAAATATTTTAAAATTGTCTAGAAATGTTTCCAAATTGTACAACCAGTTTTTTAATTATCCAAATATATTTTAATATTTTATTTATTTATTTATTTATTTATTTATTTATTTATTTATTTATTTATTTAAGTCTGTGGATACAATATTATCCTTGCAGACTAGCATCTTAAAACTATTAAATAAATTAAAGTAAATTATTTAAGAGAGATTTAAAATTCGAAGTAGGAAGACTTATATCTAATAGATTACAATAATTATTAAATAACCTCATAGATTTGGTAAGAGGTTCATTTAAAGAATATTCAGTTCTATGCAAATCAATATAAAAGAACTTATCATTAGTTCTAAAAACTCTTGGAGGTACATAAATAGAAATTAATTTTAATAATTCAGGAGAATCTATTTCCCCACAAATAATGCCGTGTAAGAAAAGTAAAGAAAAAATATTTCTTCGAGCTTCTAAAGTTTTCAAAAAAATGTATTTACATTTATCTTCATAAGTTGGACGAGCAAATGTAGGAATGTTAGAAAAATTACTAGTATATGAGACATTTAAAAAAGGAAGAGCGAACTTAATAAATTTCTTTTGTATTCTCTCAACGCGACTAATATCAATATTAGCATTGGGGCTCCAGATAAAGGAGGCATATTCCAATCTTGATCTAACAAAGGAGGAAAATAAAACTTTTTTAGTGAAATGGTCGAAATGTTTGCCG
This sequence comes from Eustalomyia histrio, assembly GCA_949748255.1. Lineage (NCBI taxonomy): Eukaryota > Metazoa > Arthropoda > Insecta > Diptera > Anthomyiidae > Eustalomyia > Eustalomyia histrio. The sequence goes on along the minus strand of OX456525.1, from coordinate 33,599,938 downwards.
GAATTCCGACGTATGAAAGCAGATAGCAAATAAGCCTTAGGTATAATAAAATTCAAATGATTACAAAAAGAAAGTTTAGGATCGAAAACCACTCCTAAATCCAACATTTCATCTACTGAGGATAAAACATTGGTTTTCATTCTGTACTCAGAAAACAAAATGTGACGACATCTATGGAACGTCATACAGAAACATTTACCAATATTGAAAGGTAAACCATTACGTTCCGTCCACAAAATTACCCTATCTAAGTCATCCTGAAGATCAGAAATGTCTTTTTGGGTATATATAGACTTAAAAATCTTAAGATCGTCCTCATACATTAAGAACTGTGAGTTCTTAAAGCAATGAAAGATGTCATTAACAAACAAAATAAACAGCAATGGACCCAAGATACTACCCTGTGGAATACCTGAAGAAGGAGTAAAAGAAGTAGAGCAGACTCCATCAACAGAGCCAACTGCATGTCTGCCAATTAAGTAAAAACGAAACCAACTAAGCAAATTGGAATGAAACCCAATCTTAGAAAGTTTAAGTAATAGAAGATTATGAGGCACACGGTCAAATGCCTTTGCAAAATCAGTATAAATTGCATCAATTTGAATACCTTTTTCAAAGCAAGATATACAATAATTAGTAAAAGTTGCCAAATTAGTAGTAGTAGACCTACCAGCCATAAATCCATGCTGGTATACAGTAATATGACGTTTTAAAGAGAAAAAAAGTTTATCATAGACAATATGTTCAAAAATTTTAGCAACGTTTGTCAATTTAGAAATCGGTCTATAGTTAGTAATATTACTTTTGTCACCAGATTTATGAATTTGTGTAAAAATTCATTAAAATTTTTGAAAACTGTTTCAAAAATGATTTTTCCATAATGCAGAATTATTTATTTGTTTTAATAAAAAGTATTTGTATATCTTTAAACTTATTTTTTCTACATTCTTATGAATTAAATTTTCATCAAAGCTTAAATACCACAAAGTATATGAACATTTTCCACTCATGCATCAGAATACCTATTCATTGTATTATCATTGCTTCCTTGGAGTAAAGTATGAGTAATGCTAGTAGCTACATTTGAATACTTCCATCCTATGACACGCTAATGTTAAATTCATCGATAAAACCATCATAAAAGAAGTGATGTCTTTGCCATAGTAGTGATGCTTTTATTGCTTCTTTGGCAGCTTCATTTTTGCTGGGTATGGTAATATATGATATGAGCATATGTGGTTCCATGTATGAGCATATATGCAAAAATATGACATGTATGGAAATATACATATATAAAATGATACATGCGAATAAAAAGTTGATATATGGAAATAAATGATATCATGTACTGGAATAAATGCCATATAACATATTGTTCCATATATAATATACATTTTATTACTAAAATTTATATATTATTATATATGAATATGTATGCTCAAATTTTTTATTTTCATCTCATACATATATATTGAAATATCAGTCACTTGGAAAAATCTGAAAATATATGAATTCATTTATGAATATATATGATTCTATTTTTTTAATTTTATGTAATATGTGTATGTACTTTAGAGGAATTAAAAAAAATGAAAGTGAATTCTGAAGTCCCCGAATTGGCTAATTTGGTTCCTTTTATATAAAAAATACTTAATATGAAGTTTAGTGTGGATTGGATATAGAATAGTCCAGACGGAAATCAATTGAAAATTTAAATAGCGAATACCAGGAGAAAAACAATTTTTTTAAGTGTCTTAGAAAAATTTCTTACAAAATAATCGAAATGTATACTTAAATATCTTTCTTAAAATGTATAACAAATGAAAACGGGTGAAAAATATCCAAGTTACAATGAATGTCCCAGGCCAATAATGTGTCAAACACCATTAGGTTGGGAAATTAAAGAATCAATTGTATTTGATGTTGTATTTTTTTTAATGCTACATGATTTATGTATTTTATGGATCCATGAATACTTAAATATGAAGTTTTGTTCCTATAAGGTAGCATTAACAAATTTTTGACTATGACTTAAAATTCTAAATTTTATTTAATAAAATTTTTGGTTGTAAACATATATGAGACCACATGCATGATAATATATAATCACTTTCATCGGAAACCTAGATTTTTCGAGTATAAGCAAATTTGCAAATCAAAATAAAAAAATATAACACCAAATTATTAATAAAAATAAGTTCTTTATATAAAATGAATTTAAGATTCCAAAATTGTGCTTGCGAAAAAAAAAATATTGAAATTGCTAAACAATAGCATGGACCATGATGATTGCGTGTGAAATTGTTGTAAAATGTGCGTGCAATGATTGTGTTATTAACCAATTCAGCTAAAAACGATATAAATGTTTAAAACATTTTGTAACACTAGTCTTTGGTAATAACCACATAAAAGAATAAACGAAGAATATATAAAACCATACGATTTAAAAGTTTATCATAAAAATAACTAACAGATAAAACCGCCATACACATACATATGAGGATTTCTTTGCATATTGCCCAGCTTTAAAAAAAATTAATTGTATCAATACGAAATTTACAGTATTTATTTATTTACTTATATGATAGGAATTAAAAATGGAATAAATTTTTAAAATTAAACTTAGGCGAAGTTAAATATTTATAAATTTTTAAAGTTCTTTGTTTTTTAATGCATTAACATTTAGTGGAGTTTGGAAGATATCGAATTGAAAAAAACAAAATATAAGTGATTTTGAATTTGAAAAGCAATGGATAACTTAATTTGTCTAGAAATTGTCCAAATTTTTTTCAGTTTTTATTTTTTAAAGTTCAGAATTTTTTCCATCAACTCCTAAAGTTTCAGCGTATTACTCGCCTTATGGATAAAATATTTGTTGAATATTAAGTATCCCAAACACTCAATATATATACGTCTACCTACTTATTATATTACCCAGCAAAAATGAAGCTGCCAAGAAGCAATAAAAGCATCTCTAATATTGTAAAGGTAACACTTCTTTTCTGTTGGTTTCATTGATCAATTTAACATTAGCGTGTCATAGGATGGAAGTATTCAAATGAAGCTACTAGCATTACTCATACTTTACTCTAAGGAAGCAATAATAATACAATGATTAGATATTCTGATGCATAAGTGGAAAATGTTTATATACTTTGTAATATTTAAGCTTTGATGAAAATTTAATTCATAAGAATGCAAAAAAATATGTTTAAAGAAGAGAAATTTATGCATTGATATACAAATACTCTTTATTAAAACAAATAAATAATTCTGCATTAGTGAAAAAGCATTTTTGAAACATTTTTTAAAAATTTTAATGAATTCTTAGACAAATTTTTAAACATTTTTGATAATTTAAGAACTGGTTGTACAATTTTGAAAAATTTTTAGACAATTTTAAAATATTTTTGAACAATTTTAAATAATTTTTGCACAATTTTAAAACATTTTTGGGCAATTTGAAATAATTTTTACACAATTTTAAAATTATTTTGGTAAATTCTGAATTAAAACTGGAAATGATGTAGTGTTAAATAAAATACAAAAATACAAATGACAGGCTAGCTAGTTTCAATTAAAGGTCAAAAAAAATCTGTTTTTCTTGATTTTTCAAAACTTTTATAAAAATTGCAAAACTGCATAAATTCTAACCCTCATGAAATTTTAAACTAAAATATAAAAAATGATTTAATAACAAAATTAAAAAAGTTCACTATTTTCTCAATTTGAATAAATGCTTAAGATTCAAAAAAAATATACGATATACCATAACTTATGCTTTAGAAGTAATGAAGAGTGATATTTTAAGATATGCATCGGGTTTATATCCAGATCACTGCATTTGAACACTTGAATGCTTTTGGAAGTGCCTTAGAATAACACCAGAAAATCATAAAAGAATGTCAACTGAAGTTTAGGAGGCAATGAAAGAAGTTATATTCACAGAATGACTACCATTTTTTTTGCTGGGTTAATTATACGTTTAGATGTCAAGAATACGTAAAATAAAAAGATAATTGTACTCTGCTTCATTTTTTGGTTTTTGGTGATGTGTGCAACTACTTGGAATCACAACTGTTGAAACTTGCGGCATATTTCACCAAAGATGAATTCTTTTTAAAAATAGTAAAAATCTGTCCATGTTTTGACACAGTGGAAATGTCCCATCTCATTTTGAATATATTAAGTTTAAATAGTGGAAACAAAGCAAAGCAATTTGGGCAATTTCTTGCCCTGGACCAATATAATTTTATTCATCAAGTAAATAGTTGTTATTGGGCTCAGGTTTATTGCTCATGGTTTTTTTCATTCATTGAAATGAAATCGCTAAATGAATTTTACTTATTCGGAAACTAGAACTACACCAAGTATAACTGGGGTAAAATTTCGGGAAGCGGTCCAAATTCTGGGTCGTGGTCTTTTCTTATAAACAGGGCGGAAAATATAGATATAAATCTGAACGCAATTGTCGAAAAAGTTCATTTAAGAAAATACCGGAATTTATATCGGGACTAGGTCTGACTTTCTAAAAACTGTACACCCAGAAAGCAGTATCAGTTGTGGCCACCGAATTTGCTGACAATCGAATTCTGGCGGTTACGACATTATATTCATATAAAATTATGTTTTAGTTGTGAAAGCCAATATTCAGTTGTCTAATTTAATATTTATATTCCACATAAAAATTATTACGTTCCACAAAATTTTATTTTAAGAAAAAATTTATTTTTAGATTTTTCCGGTGTTGAACATAGGTATCTAGATTCATAATTCACACTCTTACTTACTGCACAACAATTTAATTTAATTATCTTTCATATATTTGTTATTTTAACATTTGAATATTTTATTTTAATTAAAAAAAATGTTTGCCTTTACCGGGATTTGAACTTGGAAATTATGAGTACTAGGCTAGCTCTCGGCCTACTAGCCCACAAACACTTATTAATTTTAATTTCCAATTTTTGGTATAATAATGGAGTTTAGGTTATTCCAAATAAAATGAATTCCTTACAAATAAATGTTAATGGTTTTGATCGAATTGCAACTAATCTTTGCTCTGGGTGTAGGTATGGTTTATGGTCCCATTTAACATTTAAAACCCAAAATTTATATTAATGCATATTGAATATTGTTCCTACCAATTTTTATGCAAATACATTTATATTTGCTATCTGTATTTTGATTAAAGTTCCTTTTAAGTAAATACCGGTAGGCCAGATTTATAAGGGGACTAGGTGCAAATATAATCCGATTTTTTTTTTAATTTGAAGGAATATAATGCCCACAATCCAAATTTCAACCTGATATCTACGGTTTTGTGTGTCTAAATACGATTTAGTCTCAACTGAGAAAAGACTTTGCATGAGAGGTTTGTTTGAAAATGGACTGATTCTAATGATATTCGTCCTTGACCCAATGAAAGTTCATTTAGGTAAATATGGTCCAATTTCTGAGGCCTCATCTGCGATTTCATATAACATTTACAACCCAAATTTCACACAGATATCTACGGTTTTGTGTGTCTAAATAATATTTTAGCCCAATTCAGAAAGTACCTTTTTATGGGACTAAAATAATAATTTTGCCTGAAGCGGGGCAGTTGGTGTGAAAAGTCTCACATGCATATGTACATATTAATACACATACATGATCACAATGTGAATGACGTTGATATTGTTGTGGAATATTTGTAGACTAAAATAACTACACTCAGAATATTATGTAGTTTAGTGTTTGTAGTTTAATAGAAAAAGTTTTCAGTTAAGTTAAAAATAAAGAAACAAACATTTATTTTTTAACAAAAAAAAAAACATTTATTTAAACTAGTTGATACCTGTCTTTAAAATATATGAATAAAATTTATCCATGTTTGGTTTGGATTCTTTTATTTAATAGTTAATAAAAATTTACCCACTTATCGCAAAAAACTGGGGTAAATTCGTTTTTATGGCAGTTATCATAAATTAATATTTTAATTTGCTATTAAAGAAAAAAACTATTTTATAAGTATGACACACATACACGTAAAGCCATTCATAAAATATATATTTGTAGTGTGTGTGTGTCGACATTTTATAGATTAAAAATTATAAAAAACTGAAATAATTTCAAATAAATAAATCGATAGTTAAATTATGTTAGAATTTTTTAACTAAATAATCATTTGTTATTATTGATTTATAATTTGATTAAACAACATTTAAAAATAAATAACAGAAACCATTTAATTTAAATGAAAAGTAGGTGGATCGGTATTTAAATGAAATTCTCTGTATTTTAAATTGTATTTTTTATTGTTTTATCTTACAAACTATTTCAAGTGTAGTGGTTGTTTTTGTATTCTCTGGTTATAAGCATGATGTTGTTGTTATTGTTGCTAAGGATGTGAATGTCGTTGCTTTTGACAATAACATTTATTTTTATTAGCCACTTAAATTTAACTGTTTTATAAATTTATAAAGAAACATATACATGTTAACGCAAACATAAATGCACATCCTACTATGGGACGGAAACAAAAATTGAATGCAAAAATAACATTTGTCAAACCAAAATAATCCTCGAGTTTTGCAATTCTTGTCAAACCTCTGCTATCCCAGAAAAAATTTGTAATACCTGAAGTTTGCTAATATAAAATTTAAGTTTCTGTTTAAAATACTTTTTATTAATCATGCCTACAATTCTGAGAAATGTTTAAAAAAATAAATTTAAAATCAAGCACAAACATGCACTCAATTAGATATAAACAACTTTGAATTCAAATCAAGTTTAATTGATTTTAAATTTAAATGTATAATGTTTTAAAATTAATTTAAATACGAAACAGTTTGTTTTTAGTAGAATCAATATTTCTTTAAAAATGGAAATAGTTAATTTAATAAAAAATATGTTAATTAAAGGGTGTCCCAAGAAGAACGCAATTTTTAAATCTGGCAACATTCGAAGTGTCATTGTTTGACATTTGAACAATTGTTATTGTTTGCTAGTAGAAGGTACGAGGTTAGTAAAAATGGAGCGCTACATGAATGAACAACGCATTCTCATTGTGAAATTGTTTTACCAAAATGGTGAAAGTTTTGCGGCTACAGTTCGCAAATTGCGATCAATTTGGGGTCACAATAATGCTCCAAAAGAGTCAACTGTAAAGAGATTAATGGATAAATTTGCCGAAACTGGGTCTGTTAGTGATGTAAAGACAACAACGCGCCATCGACCAGGTCGATCGACCGAAAATGTCGCAGCTGTACGTGATGATGTCGCTCAAACTCCATCCACCTCAATTCGACAACGAGCTCAGCAAATTGGTGTCTCCAAATCCACTTTGCAGCGAATTTTGACGAAAGATTTGCATCTTCATGCATACAAAGTTCAATTGACTCAGAAACTGAAGCCAGCTGACCATGGACAGCGAAGGGAGTTCGTTAATTGGGTATTGGAGAGACAACATGAAAATGCTGATTTTGCCGATAAAATCATCTTCAGTGACGAGGCCCATTTTCATCTTGATGGCTTCGTCAATAGGCAGAATATTCGTATTTGGGGTGAGAAAAATCCTCGAGTGTTTCACAAGAAGCAAATGCATCCTCAAAGTGTTACTGTGTGGTGTGGTTTTTGGGCTGGAGGAATCATTGGACCTTTTTTTTATGAAAATGAGGCAGGTCAAGCGCAAACAGTCAATGGTGTTCGGTATCGTGAAATGATAACCAGTTTTTTCTTGCCTAGAATTGAAGAAATGAATGTGGAGGGCATGTGGTTCCAACAAGACGGCGCCACATGTCATACAGCCAGAGAAACAATTCAATTGCTGCATCAGTTATTTCCCGGTCGTGTTATTTCGCGTTTTGGAGATCAAAATTGGCCGCCTAGATCGTGCGATTAGATTTTTATCTTTGGGGTTTTTTGAAGTCGATAGTTTACGCGAATAAGCCGACGACGACTCAAGCCTTAAAAGAGGAAATTGGACGCTGTATTAATGAAATACCACAGCATTCATGCAAAACGGTCATTGAAAATTTCATTGAAAGATCGCGTGCATGCCAGCAAAGCCGCGGCGGCCATCTGCACTATATATTGTTCCATACATAACCTCATTCTGTCTACTTTACGATATAATACAGTTTCACGATTTTTTTTTAAATATCTGTGTTTTATTTAGAATTTAAAAATTGCGTTCTTCTTGGGACACCCTTTAAAACATAATATAATTATTCCTTATACCATGATTTTTCCTGTGTGTTGGTATCTCAAATTTGTGTTGTAAATTTGTTGTGAATCCCAAAGGAAAAAGTCTGAATCGTCTATATCGTGCGATCTTGCTGACCACTGCAAATCGCAAAAAGGAAACATTACACGACCCGAAAACGCATGCTTCAAAATGTCCATTGTCGTGGGAGCTATGTTTAGATCAAAATCATCCTCATCGCTGATGTAAAATATGGACAAAAAATCGTAAATTGCAAAATTCGCTACATACCCAGCAAAAACATGGTAATGACTTATCTTTGATTTATACATTACTTTGTAATGAGTACTCCTTACATTCAGCATTATTTTCAAAATAAAAATAATGTATTTCCTCAAATATGTTACTTATTTTATTATTTTGAATTAATTAATAATAAGTTACCTGTAATGGCTTACCTTTTCCATTATTTTAATATAAATAATAATGAGACATTGTGTATTTTATTAATTTATGAATTAAAAGGGTTTAATAAAACAAATTATCATGTAAGTGGAAAGGAACTAGTTTAGAGTAGTGTCGAATTAATTTATTCATTTATTAATATCTTATATAATTAATTTTGGTATTCAGATCACGAATATGACAAACATTTTAAAATATCTTAGGGCAAAAATTGAGTTTTATTTGTAGTTCCGAAGTATCCTTTTTATAAAAATTTTTCAAAATTGTAAAGAGATTGAAAATTTTGTAGACCAAATTTGTAATCAGGAGAAAAAATCTATAAAAATTAAATAAAATAAAAATTACTTGAAATTCAATGTGAATAAAAAATTTTCAAAAATGAGAAAAAAACTTCATCTTTTTCACCTTTGACGACCACGGGATACATATGTTCCAATTTGTATCAGTATCCTGTAATAAATGAAGTGAACTAATTCAAAAGATATCGATGTTTCTAAAAGTTAAAGTAATGGACCATGTCGTACCAAAATTGTAATCTCCTGTGTTGTCCAATAGGATTCGAAAAAAGTGTTCCAAAAATTATGCAAAAATATATATTTTTTTATGAATTTGTGGTGATACTATTGGCTCTGAGACCATATTGATCCAAATAGTTAGTATTGTGATACAAATCGGTTAAAAATTGTGCAAAATACGACAAAAACTAAAAATGGGACACTTATCAACCATTGGCCGTCAAAGGGTCAATTTATATATTTTGTTTTGTAAGAAAAGCAGATTAGAAAATGGGATTCACAACACTGCATCGAATTACCTTGTCGATTACTCAAAGTTAAATTATAATTGGTCACCAGGAGTTAAAAAATAATGTGTTACTCAATTTCTTACAGGAAATTATAATAATAATTATTAGCTCGCACGTAATCAGAACACCTTACCTTTTGACACATCCCATATAAAAAAAATTAGAATTATAATATAAAGGGTAATAGGTGAAAAACTTGGAGTTTAGATTACTAGACTCATTATTTGGTAAGGTGTGTTTTTGCTGGATAGTTTGTATATCTTATGTTGCATTTTAAACTTTCAGTCCATAGTTCATTAATGTTTACAATTGTGTGTGAAAGTATTTTGCCATGTACTTGTTTTTCAAAATTGTTCTCTTAAAAAAAACAAAAACTTAAAAAAACAATTGAAACGCAACTTAAAAAATAAATAACTTTAAGCAAAAACAAAAAATATAATTTCCAAAAACTAGCAGCAAAAACCATAAAAACATAAACATGTTCTAAGTTTTCATGGCTGTATTTGAAAGCATTTTAAAACTTAACCCAGTAATGCAAAAAGCAGGCGAAAAGCAGCGAAAACAAAAGGACACCAAATGCCAAATAAATATAAGTTCAAGTTGAAATGAATATAAATTTCTTAATAAATTTTAATATAAAATATATTTAATTTTTTGTATATACATCACCGATATATCGCCATTCATTGTATGCAATATTTAGGTTTTTTTTAGAAAACCTGAGAAACTCATTCAGTGAATGGTGAAATATTGGTGAATAAAACTAGTAAATAATAAACTAGTAAGAAGTTTAAATTAGGAAATAAACTTGTTTTAAATTTGGGGAAGTAGTCTATATTCCGGGAAGAGTCCTAATTCTTTTTTTTATGAACGGGGCGGAAAATATAGAAATAGATGTGAACGAAATTGCCGAAAAAGTTTATTTGAGCATATATCGGGAAGGTTTGTTTATATAATTTTCTTTAACTTTTTGACATAATTTAATGTACCATATAATTTTCACATTCCAATTTCAACTAGATATCTACCGTTTTATGACTCTACAAACCATTAAAGCCCGATTCCAAAAGTACCTTTTTCTGAATATGAAAAGATTACGATTCAATATTATACACGTAATTGCAAGCAATACAGGTTGGTTGAAAAGTTCCTGCGCTCACCAAGAGATGGCACTGCTAGCTCCAAACTTTTTTTTCTTAAGTTGGTATAACTGTCCTGAGAACACATGCAAAGTTGCAAGTCATTCTGTCAATTCTTTCTTTGTTTACAAGCCATTTGAAGTTGACGTGTCATTGATTTTTTTAATATGGAAAAAATTGAATATCGTGCAGTCATTAGATTATTTGTTTTGAAGGGTTTAAAAGCAAAGGAAATTTATGAACAATTGTTAGAAGTGTACAAGGAGTCCTCACCTTCAAAACGCACCGTGGAATTTTTGACTGGTGAATTTAAACGTGGTCGTACCAGCCTTGAAGACGATCAAAGCGAAGGACGACCAAAAACTGCAACCACAGTAGAAATTACTGAGCAGGTACATAATATGGTTAGTGAAGATCCAAGTTTGACTAAGCGTGAATATGCTAATGCCATAGGCATCTCAGACGAACGAGTACTCCATATTTTACATGAAGAATTACGTATGAAAAAACTGTTTGGAAAGTTAGTGCCGCACACATTAACAATTCAACAAAAACTAGATCGAAAACAAATTTCTTAGCGTAATTTGGAGCGTTTTAAGCCGAATAAAACCGACTTCTTGCGTCGTCTTATAACTATTGATGAGACTTGGACCTACCACCATGATCCTAAACTGAAACAAGAACGTTTACAGTGGACTGAAGCTGGTTGTTCAGCTCCAAAGCAGGTGAAGTCACAACGATCAGCAAAGAAGGTTATGGCATCAGTTTTTGGGATGCAAAAGGAATTTCGTTGATTGATTGTCTTCAGAAAGGTAAAACAATCAACTCTGAATATTATTGCAGTCTTTTGGATCAGCTCGATGAGAAAAGATCTGGTTTAAAGAAGAAAAAAATTATTTTTCATCAAGACAATGCAACTGCTCACAAGTGTTTTGACGATGGCTAAATTCAAAGAATTAAAGTACGAATTGCTTGAACATCCACCGTATTCACCAGATTTGGCTTCCAGTGACTACTGTCTCTTCAGAAATCGAAATCTTAAACAATTCCTTCGTGGAAAGCATTTTTCGTCGAATGAAGAGGCCATAGCAGCCGTAGACGGTTATTTTGCAGAGCTTCCGGAAAACCATTATACGGATGGAATAAAATTATTGGAAGATCATTGGAACAAGTGTATTGAGCTTCTAGGAGATTATATTGAATAAAAAAATATATTTCGTAACAAAAACAGTATTCTTTCATTTCGAGCGCAGGAACTTTTCAACCAACCGGTATATACCTACCAGCGCTCAGATAACTATAACGTATAGACAAAAAAAATCTAGTAGATATCTAAGCACCGATAGGTATCTATTGCTTGAAATTACTGGCATTAATAGGGGTTTTCTTTAGGCCAATTAATATACAATGTTTCATCCAAATATTTATATTTGCGATTTGTACTTTGATTGTCCATTTAAACCCAATTTAAAATGGACCTTTCTCAATATATTTTTTCATATATGTTATAATATCTCACTTTGGCTTTGCTCTATTAAGTATGCATTGTATAAGCATTGCGGTACAATATCCGCACTTAAAATAGGTTGTAAGTTAAAATAACAGAAAATACGATTTAAATGACATGAGGATTCATTTAAAAACTGGTCCACTTACTTTTCCTTTGAATCAAATGGTTTAAATGTTGTTTAAATAACTTACACATCAATAAAAAACAAATAATTAATCAGTTAAAAATAAATGATAAAATTTTACATACAAATTCCGTAAAAATAACTAATTATTCTTTAATTTTAAGTTGTTTTCGTTTTTGGTATTTTTAAATCTGCAAATTGAAATTATTTTTTATATAAACAAACACATACAAAATTTATAAAATTGTGTTTGTAATATTAAACATCTTTCAGAGAACATTTTTGTAAATAGAAATATTTTTTTTTTTTAATGGCACCAACAATAGAATTGGTAAATAAAAAAACTTTTTCTTATTTATTTTGTAACTTCAATTTTTAAGACGAGTTGGCTTAATAAATTCTTAACCAAATAAATGTTGACATAAAGGTTTGAAATTGTTTTTGAAAAATATTTAAAAATATTTTTAAATTCAAAAGAAATTTAGAAACCTGAAAATTAATTTAGATTTTATTTAGCCAGTTTGCACCCACCCTTTATATTTTTTAAATTAAAAACAAATTGCAATATTTGGAATATTTTTTTTTGAGAAACAGATAACAAACAAAATTTGAATTTGTAGTAAGTGTAACGGAAGCAAATAAGCCACAATTTTTCGGTTTGTGAAATTCCAAAAAATTACAAATAATAAAAAAAAAAAAAAATGAAAATGATCGGTAAATGATATTGAACAAATGTATAAAAATGTTAAAATAAATATTTCTTAAAAAAATAAATGCATGTTCTTGTATTTTTAACTGAATTAAAACTTTTTTTTACTGTAAACTAGTGTAAAGTACATAATATTCTGAAAGCGTAAATAATAAATAATTTTGCATTTATATTAACTGCTAACAAACTAACCATAAATCCTTAAAAATAAATTATATTCCCCTTTATTTACTTCTTTAAACTGACAACAAATTAACTACAAAATCCGTAAAAGTAAATGAGATTTAGTTTATTTCGTTATTTTTAATATGTCATAAAAATTAACTTTAAGGTGTTTGAATATAAACCACTTTTCATTTATTTTTTTTAATGTAGCTATTAGAAAATTTTAAAAGATATCAAACCTATTTTTTTAACGAATCATTTTAAATGATAACCGGATATGCAGCAAAGATATTTAAAATCTAAAATTGATAAGGTTTAAAAAAAAAATGATATTAACTTGCTTTTATTTTTTTTTTTTTTGATATCCACATTTTGGTGTACGATTCAAAGCAATAATAAAGTGATGATATAATCATTTGCAATAAATTATTTCGTAAGCAATTGAACAATTATCATTGCTTGAGATAAAATTAGATCTTTTTTCCCAATCGATAAGTACAAAATCGCTAACACATTTAAGGGTTAAATATACCAAAAAAAAAAGCTCTATATTTTGTTTACTACAACTGCATTAATTTTATATTTTTCTCTCTTTCTCTAAAAACAAACAGGTGTAAAATTTATGTATTTTTAGTAGCACAATTCAAGTCGTTGTTTTTTTAAACCATTTTTCCGCAAAATTTCTTTTTAGTTTATTATTCCTTTATTTTTCCTTGTATTTGTGTAGATTTATTTATTATTTTTCATTGCCTTGTTTATAGAGTTTTAAAGGTAGATTTTCATTTTATATACTCGTTGACTAAAAATTAAAGGCTAATAAAACATTTTTATTAGTCAGTTTTATGTGGTGGAGTAAGGAATAGTAGATGTTTCAGTTTCTATTTTAAGAATACATAACATATATGGAGGCTGGTTGTTTTTGTAGGTTTGTGTGTTTATCAAACCATTTCCTTTTCCGGCCAGCAGCATATGGAGCGTGTAGTAGCGTGTAAAATTTATGTTTATTGATAATGTGATGTGATCATATTTAATGAGCTGTATTTTTATTAACTACGATATATGTATACAATATTTTTATGAAAATTGTTTTGACTTATATGGGATATTTAACATAAATAGGTATTTTGTGATGAAACAACTAGCTTTTTTTGCTTAATACTATCATTTTGGAAATGCTAGTTCTGGTATTTTTATACAAAATCATTCAATTTTTATACAAAATGATTCAACGTTGAAACCTTAGGGAACGATAACTATGTATTTTTTATTTGCAGATTTAAGTTGACTCAAGAATTATTACAATATGTCTGATTTTTGTTCAGTTTGAGATTATAATATAACAACTTTCAAATAGAAGTGTTTGAAAATTAAAGCATTTTCAAGTACTACTCATATTCGAATAGCATCATATATTTTTCGGTTTATGGTTGTGCCAACAATAGTCGTACTATAATATGGTTATCATATTATGATAATAAAATAACCATATTTTTAATATAAAATAGTCCGTACACTTCGAAAATTACAATATTATGGTCCTAAATAAACATGTTATATTGAATTTATCATAATATGATCGCACTTAATCATAGTATGCTCAAAATTTCATTTATAAAAATTTAAAAAAAAATCATAAAAATGTCTTACAAAAAAAGTTTTAAGTTAAGTATTTTTCTTAAAAAAAGTTCACAGGATCAAAATTTTCTTGAAAGAAAAGTTCTTGAAATCTATGATATTTTCCTAAAGAATTTTTCTCAAGAAGTCCTTAATATCAATTTTTTTTAAGAAAAAATATTTCTAAAGGAAATATTTTTAAATTTAAAGAGTTTTGAATAGTTTCTAAGAACTTTTTCTATAAGAAATTTCCTTAGAGTATGGATCATATAATGATAATGGATTATTTATTGAAAAGAATTAAAAAAAAAAAATATAAAATCTTTCAATAGAAACTTTTTGACAATGAATTGATTAGCTAAATGATATTATATTTATAAGGAATTTTCGAAAAACCCCTTTAAAAAAAACCTTCCAAAGCTAAAAAAAGATAAACCGGATCTCAATAAGTCAATTGATGAAATGTTTTAATGATATGTGAAAGATATGTTCTACCCATCTGATATTTGTCCAGTTTTAGTAAACAATACATATATGACTGTCATAAAATAGTAAAATATTTACTAAATAATGATGGTAGCGACAATGTTGATGGTTAGAAACCAAATAACTTGGTTCTGACAACCATACCCGATTGCAGCAAGCAAACTGTAATAGCAGTAATCATATTGCAACCATGTTTTATCTCTGCGTGCATCAGATTGTTTTCATTGGGTTTTCTTAAGGCTTAAATGTAGATTTAAGTTGTTGTATTTAAAGAAACTTTATTGCAAATATAGATCTTTTTTAAATAGAGGCAAACATTGAGGAAATTCTTCCTATTAATTAATGTGTTGACTTTGTTAGAAAGTGGATAGAGGAGAGATGAAAAGTGGTAAAATGGGAAGGGCTACAATGAAAATACAGTTAAAGGTTGAATTTTTTTTAGATTTTTGGGTTTTAAAAATTAAAACCTAAAACTTTCGGCTTTCTGGTACTGTCAGGCGCCTAAAGATTGGCCTATCAATTAAATTCCGAATTATACAAAAAAAAGAAATAAATTAGTAGAAAAATTAGTTAAAGGGGTTGTATATCAATTATACTATTTAGCAATTTTTTTTTTAGCAACAAACTAACTTTAAGTAAATTTTATACTATTTATTTTGGTAACAAAATTGTGCTGATCAACACAATTTGACTTGGCATTTTTTAGAATAATTAAAATCGTACACTCAGAACATTAAGTAGCTAACTAGTGGTAGTTTAATAAACAAGTTTTCCGTTCCATTTAAATATAAAGGAACATACATTTATTTTTCAAATAAATGTCTCTTTTATACATTTATTCGAAATGATTTATTATCATTTACCGATTTTTATTTGTATGGAAAATTTCACTCATAACTTTTTAACCGCTGGACCGATTTTGCTCATTTTCAATACCAAACTGCTCAGGTGCATGTACATTACTCTAAAATGGGAAACGAAGTTAGTTGAAAAATTTGTAACCGGGTTTCTGTCCCACTTTACTATTTTTGTACTGAGTTTTAGTAAAAAATTATTATGTATTAAAATTTTTGCTATTAACATTTACAAATGACAAAATTCTTACAGAATATTTATAAATTTTTGTTGTTAGTTTCAGAAATCATAATTAAAATTTTTGAATATCGATTTGCTAAAATTAGCAAAAAAAAAATTACTGATTTTTAAATAGTGGATATAAAAGAAAATGTTCTTTCTAATAATTAAAAGTTATACATACAAATTTAAGTTGCCTTAAAATGTTACATAGATTGAAAAAGGGAACGAAAATCTAGATACTTTTCACAACCGCATCATGTCCAAATAGGACATCCACTTAAAATAGCACAATTAAAAATTTTTTAGTTCTAAAAATCAGTCCTTAAAACAATTAAAATTTGACCTTGAAATCCAAAGAAAAAAAAAATACTAAAAATATTTTTCAAAAACGAAAATTAACAAATTAAAACAAAATGATAAATTCGTTTACATATGTTTTTACTACTTTTTAGGCCTTTGAATTTTTAAGTTTTTTATAAAATATTTTTTGAAAAAAAAAATACAATAAAAAAATGTTGCTCGATAAAAAAAATACATTAATTGTATACTCGAATTCGTAAGGCAATTTCAAAAGTAATTAGCAGCTTTAAACTGTAACAAGTGTATCTAAAAATAATTGAGTTAATTTGTGTATTTCAATAATTTTTTTTTATATATTAAAATTTTGCAATATTTTACAATTTATTAATTTTATGTAAACCATTGACGAGGTCAAGGCAAACATTTATGCCAAAATCATCGCTATACCGCCCGAAATGCCCGTAAAATTTATGTAAAATTCTGCAAATAGAGGCGGTCATTTGATTTATGGTGTATTCAAAATTAATTAAAAAGGAAGAAATTAAATAAAAATATCACACATATGGAAATCGATTGTCTGTTTTTAATATTCAATATTCACATACCGACAATTATGGCGCACCTTGTATGTACATTTTTTGAACATATCATCTTTTTTGAAAATATCATCTTTGTATAACCCCTTAAGATATATTTTATATATAGATATATTTTTCCTAAAAAGTTTTTGAGCTTTTTTAAAATATTTTACAGCGTTTTTTTTATAAAATTGAAAAATCTAACTCATAGCTTTGTTTACAACTTAACTAATCACTTTAAATATTTTTTCGTTCAACTGAAAATGTTTTTTGTAATATCTGAAAGTATAATATATTAACATAGGATTTTAACTGTATATATATAGTTTTTTTCTTACTATCACCAAAACCAACAATATTTTTTTTCCAACATAAGCAAAAAGAAAAAAAAACTTTATTTACACAACTTCTGGAAGCTCTGTAGTTAGTGTGATGATATAAGTGCTTTTTATGCAAAAGTATATGGGTAGTATGTAGTTGTAGTAGTAGTTTAATACTAAATAAATGTTGAAACAGTAGTAGTGTAGTTGCAGCACATTTATAACATTATCAACATAATAAAAAGCATATTATTTTACGCCATATTCTTTAATATAATGTGGTTTTGCTGTTCTGTTCTTTTTTTTATTATTTGCTCTTACTATCAACATAATGTTTTTTTTTGTTGCATGCTGTTACACAAATACAACAGTTCCGGTCAAAATTATAGTATCACTTGTATAATTCTGAAGTTTCACGTGAAAAACTGTTATACTTCATATAAAATTTTTCGATTAAAATGTTTGGGTTTATTATGATTGTGTTCTTTTTTTAAAAAAATATATATTTATTTTTATAATTTAAATTACGCTTTGAAAACATTTAAGTTCGAATGAATTTTCTTTTTTAAAATAATTCCCACTAAACCTTTTTGTAAGAATTAAATGTTGAAATCTACAGTAATTTAAGTTTTGTTTTCTAATTTGATTTCTAGTAAAATTACACTGTAATTCAATCCCATATTGCAGCAAAATTGGACACTCGAATTCAGCACAAGCAAAACAGTGTTATTATAGTTAAATTCAAGCCCTTCACTACAACTCAATTCAATTTCAGACACTACAAAAATAACACTAGTTTTCAAGCCCTAACTTTAAGCTAAAATCATGGTAATGATTGACTTTAGTAAAAATTTTTAACATTTCGACAAAAGTTTGTAGAATTTTTCTGAAATAAGAAAAAAATGTATAAGTTTAGGTTCAAAATAATGCTTACCTCTTCTTTAAAATCCATGCAAGAAATTTAGATTTTATTAAAATCTGTACAGGAAAATTATTAATTTGGATAAATATTTTTGGTGTTCAAACAAAAACATGGTAATGACATATTATTACTTTGTAATTGGGTTTTCTTACCTTTAGCAATATTTTTGAAAAAAAAATAATGTATTATCTATAATATTGGGGGTACAGCTCAAAAATGCGGAGCTCACAACAGATAGCGTATCTTTTACACAAGGCTTGTGTCTTTAATAAATTAAATGGTATTTTGGAAAATAAATATCTGTAATTTAATTTTACTGAGTCATTGAATGAAAAAGTGTAAACAACAAAGTTTTTTTTGTTTGTTTCGAAAATGTCAAATTTTGTGCTAACAAAGTATCATTTGCTGGAAATTTTGCTTTACTTCCTCAATTTGAAAAAGGTGCAGCTCAGGCATATCGATTGCTCACCGAAGCTTATTCTGAAGATGTTCCATTGATTTCAACGTGCGACAGATGGTTTGTGAGGTTTAGGGAAGCGATGATTTTGACACAGAAGACAAAAGCCGCCCTGGTCAGCCAAAAAGTTCAAAGTTGATGAATTGCTGGTATTATATGATGAAGATAGTTTGTCAAACTCAAAAAAAACTTGTAAAATCATTGGAAGTCAAAAGGTTTGCAAGCAGAAGGGATTATCACAATCAAGAAAATTGGACATCACACTAGTTGAAGTCGAGAGACGTTGAACGACGATTAAAAAGCGCAAGAAATCATTAAAAAAAGCCCGTCCAACCATCCAAATCAACGCCAAAGCCGAATATCTATGGCACCAGAGAAATGATTAGTTGCAATTCGATGAAAACCGTTAACATTTATTTGTGAGAATTTAATTTTATTTGGAATAACCTAAAATCCATTAATAAAGCAAAAATGTTGTATTGGAAATTAAAAAAGGGGAAAAGAAACCAAAAATCAATTCTACACTCAGAATATTATGTAGTTAACTGTTTGTAGTTTAATAAAAAAGTTTTCCGTTCCATTTAAAAATAAAGGAAAATACATTTATTTTTTTAAAAAATATCTATTTTAACTGTTTTATACATTTATTCGAAATAATTTACTATCATTTACCGAGTTTTTTCACTTTCATTTATTTGTTTTTTATTTGTTTGAAATTTAATAAAAAAATTACCCACAAAACGGAAACTTGTGGTTTATTTGTGTCCGTAACAGTTATTACAAATTTAAATTTTGTTTGCTGTTGTTTCAAAAAAAATATTCAAAGAATTTCAATTTGTTTTTTTATTTAAATTGGTTGTATATATACAAAATTTTTCAATACAAATTACAAGAACTTCATAAACACACATACATACACAAATATATTCACACAAAAAGTGTTTATAGCTTCATATGCATACATACATTTTGTATTGTACGAGCATTTAAAAAAAAATACAAAAACGGAAATAATTTCAAATAAATGAAAAAAACATTTATTTTTTAAGGATTGGTAGGTAAAGTTTTGACATTTATTTTAACTGATTATATCATTTGTTTCTTACGGATGTGTCAGTTGATTAATCAACATTTAAAAATAAATAACAAATGGCATTTAATTTAAATGAAAATTAAGTAGACCGGTTTTTAAATGAAATATCATTTCTTTTAAATGATATTTTCAGTTATTTTAACTTACAAACTTTTTTAAGTGTATTACTCAATTATTAGTATTTCCAATCATCTTTAAAAATAAAATTCGTTTAGAATTTGTGTACGGTGGTGGAGCAACCATTTATTTAGTGCATACATTAGAAAATTGTTGCAATCTATCAAATTTATTAAAAAATTGTCGATATTCAAAAGTGGTAGCTGCAAGTACGGTTATTCTAATCAAATATATCACTTAATTAGGGTTTCAGTAGAAGCAACCGAATTGTGGATTGTATTGATAATAGACATCACTAATGATTGGTATTGATAAACAAATTTTATATTAACATTTCTTTTCCTAACAAATTGTTTTAATTTAAAATAAGCCATAAAAATTTATAAGTGTTTGTGGTGTAGTAGGAGTGTTTGTGGTGTAGTAGAGGTAGCTCAGTACTCAGAATTTTCGAGTTCAAATCCCGGAAAAGGCAAACATTTAGTAAATATTTTTTTTAATAAAAATAAAACATTCAAATGTTTAAATAGCAAATATATCAATGAAAATTAAAATAAGTAATGGTGCAGTAAGCAAGAGTGTGAATTAAGAATCTGATTGCCCAGGTTTGATACCGGAAAATATTAAAAATAGCTTTTTTTTAAATAAAATTTGGCGGAACGTAATAATATGCTGTGGAATATAAATATTAAATTGTGTACAACTGAATATTGGCTTTCACAACTAAAAAATATAATTTAATATGAATACAGTTGTCGTAATCGCCAGAATTCGATTGGCAACAAATTCGGTGGGCACAACTGATACATTTAGAATATTATGTAGTTAACTGTTTGTAGTTTAATAAAAAAGTTTTTTTTATTTTTTTTTTTTTTTATTTTTCAAAGAAATATCTATATTAACTTTTTTATACATTTATTCGAAATAATTTACTATCATTTACCGATTTTTTTCAGTTTCATTTATTTTTTTCATTTGTTTGAAATTTAATAAAAATTTACCCACAAAACGGAAACTTGTGGTTTATTTCTGTCCGTAACAGTTATTTCAAATTTAAATTTTGTTTGCTGTCTGTTTCAAAAAAAAAATATTCAAAAAATTTCAATTTGTTTTTTTATTTAAATTGGTTGTTTATATACAAAATTTTTCAATACAAATTACAAGAACTTCATAAACAGACATACATATACAAATACATTCACACAAAAAGTGTTTATAGCTTCATATGCATACATACATTTTGTATTGTACGAGCATATTAAAAAAAAACAAAAAATACAAAAACGGAAATAATTTCAAATAAATGAAAAAAACATTTATTTTTTAAGGATTGGTAGGTAAAATTTTGACATTTAATTTAACTGATAATATCATTTGTTTCTTACGGATGTGTCAGTTGATTAATCAACATTTAAAAATAAATAACAAATGGCATTTAATTTAAATGAAAATTAAGTAGACCGGTTTTTAAATGAAATATCATTTCTTTTAAATGATATTTTCAGTTATTTTAACTTACAAACTTTTTTAAGTGTACTGTTTTCTTGGTGCACAGAGAAAACAGATTCATCGTGACAACCGAATTTCTTGCCAATTGTATAGTTTGGTTGCAGTAGCATATTTATTTAGTTGTTACAACCAAATGTTTTTCTTGTACAATGGAAAAACGAATTTTGGTTTCGAAAAACAAATGTATCGGAGCTTCAACCTAACCATGAATATGTTTTCTGTATGACGATCACAGCGGACATGTACCGACCACAATTAATTCTTTTGAAACAAGCATTGACCGAAAAATGACTGGAATTTGCGGCAGTAATAATCCGTCAGTACACAAAAAACAAAAAAAAAAAAACAGATTCATTGTGACAACCGAATTTCTTGTCATCTAAATATTTTGGTTGCAGCAACCGAATTGAAATATTTGGTTTCAACCGAAATTCTGTTGCATTAATGGCTGAAACCAAATCATGGGGTTGACAAGAAATTTGGTTGTTACAATGCATCTGGTTTCCTTGTGTACAACGCTGGGCCACATGTTGCAATACTGGTTGAAAACTATTAAAAATATAGACTTTGGGAAGTTTTGCCCTACCTGCCTTATATTACAGGCCTTAGGCTAATATTAAAGTGGCCGCTACAAGCGTAACTAAGCTAGAAGTGATTAGATACTAAAAACCATTACACAACCTGCTTAATGGCACATAAACGCTTCTAGCTTCGCTTTAACTCTGACATCTTTTAAGCGAGCACATAAGAAAACACTAGCGGTGGTTTATAGCGCAGTATATAGCATCGTTTGTGGCGGCCACTCTGACATTAGCCTTACACCGTCCGACTACCAATTGTTTTAATCGATGCAGACCGCTCTCACGGTAATAAACTTCACTTCAGATTAGGGTATCCGAAATAGACTTGATTCATTCTTGGCCTCAAAAAATGAGCAGTTATTTTGCCGCGAAATCCAAATGTTGCCAGAAAGATGAGAAGAGGTCATAGCTAACGATGGCCAATACTTTATATTGTTTCAATGTTTCACAACGGATACTCAAAATTTGCCAATAATCCAATATTTTTAGGTTATACACCTAATATGTTAATTTTTTTTATTATTTTAAATAATAATAACTTACCTGTAATGGCTTTTCCATTATTTTAATAAAAAAAAAATAACAAGCCATTGTCAATAGTTTAAATAACATTATTTATGAATGTATATTTTATCTATTGGTTACACAGTAGTACGTTAAAATGACACACGAAACCCCTGAGGTACGTAAACTTAATTTTCGGTCGTAGAAATCAGTGTTTGAAAGGGTCAGGTCATTTTAACAAGATATTTAGATTTTAAGTTTGTATTGACTGAAACAATTTTTTGATTATATTTTAACGAAAAGACTGAAAATTGTTTTCTAATGACTTAATTTATTGTTTTTTATTTTCAAATTAATTTAGGTAAGGAGTTACAATTATTTGTAGTTCAAAAAACAATGATACCCAAATATTAATTCTACACTGGGATGTGTTTAATTCGAGTTAAGGTACAACAATACGTATACGTAATATTAATGTAACAAATTTTAATGACTCTTATGCCGTTTTGAACAACATTTTAATTTTTTTTTGATTGCAAAAACAAAGTAATTTGAAAAGAGATTGTGATGGATTTTCTTTAAAACAACAACAAATCCCTTGAGAGACAATATAAAATTAATATGCAATATCTCTTGATTTTGACCTGATTCTTTTAAACGGAAAATACCACTTTGTTCTACGTTCCAAAATTAAGTGGGTGTGTCTCGGCGTTTTTCTTTGTCATTTTGAAAGTTTTCTTACAGTGTAATTAGTAACCAATTATTCTCATCCATATGCATAAGCCATTATTCTTTAACTTTTTGTAAGCTTGCTCCGCGTAAGCATAACATCTTACATTTTGGATTTCATATAAAAAATATTAGAATTAAATATTATTTCATAAGATGTATTTGTCATGGGTTATTTAAAAATATTGCAAAAAACAACAAAAACATGAAATAGTTACCATGATTTTCACTGCCAAAAACACTTAAAATATAGCAGAATACAAAAAATATTTAAAGCACTTGCATTTTTTGTTTTTTCAATGTTTATTGGGTTACTTAAGAAAACATTGAAAATTTGAAATTGTAATTTTAACAAGTTTTTAAAATTTTTATTTTTCTACAAAAGTTACAAACACCAAGAAATTTGATATCTACAAAGTCAGATTTAATTTTATTTTTGCATTCTTCTCTACACTTATGTATGTAAAATGTATTTGTTTGGTTTACTTTAATGGTCTTCAAAAAACTATTATTAACAGCATGTAACCATAACACATACATACACTCTGACATATATAGTAGTAGTAGTAATTGTATGGTGATTTTTTGTTCATCTATTTTTGTGATAAACAAACATTTGTATGTTATGTGTTGTAACTATTTTGATGCAAAATCAACAATATTATATTCATCAAAATAATGACATCATTATTATTATAACATTGTGGTAAATATGATGTATTGTTATGAGTGTGTTTTTTATGGTTATTTCGTAACCAAATTATTATTTACATACATGTGTTTAATATACATGTTTGTTTAGTGTTGTCTAGTTTGATATAATACTATATATGATGTTTTTACTGATAGAAGGGGATAATGAAATTAAAATTCTGATATTTTTTAATTAAAAATATTAAAGGGGGGATATATACTGAAAAAACAGCTTTATATTCAAAAAAGTTGTCACTTACTATAATACGGGTGCTTATTCAGTAATCATTTGTTGTTGTTTTAAACTGTAATTACAGTTGTTTTTCTAAATTATGCTGCCCCACACTACACTGCACATGTGAAAAGGTGTTTACCGACAGCGATTTTTTTTTGTACGTTGTAACTCCTATTTTGACGAATACCTGATCCGGAAACATGCCCATCGCAACTTTTGAGACTGGGTCGTTCATAAAGAATTTAAGTCACCACTTTAAACAGTTACTAGCAACTAATGTGGGGCAACATACTTTGATTTTGTCTTTAATTAGAATTTGAAGGATAAAAATTTTCAAACTGATTTAAAAGGAACTAGTGTGGAGAGAGTATTTAAAAATTTATGTAACGGAGGCTGTCAGTATGGGCTTCGTTAGCCTATGTTCATTCGATATCATGAAAACTGGAGATCTAAGATCTTTATGAACGACCCAGTCTCAATGGTCGCGGTGGGAATGTTTCCGGAGCAGGTATTCGTCAAATACTTTGGCATCATATTATTAAATAGGAGCACTTGGACCTACCGGCCATTGGAGCCTGAGCAGACAGCTCTGGCATGGTTCACTGCTGGCTCAAAGCAGGTGAATAGGTACTTGGGTATGGGTGTCTATGGATGTGGGTGCCGGTGTGCACTGGCCATGGGCAAATATCCCCGCTATTTGTGTTAAACATCGGCTTTTACAGGATTTTTAGAAATTCCTACGAGAGGGGGGAAAGACTAGATGGCCTGCCTAATCCGCTTTGCTTAAAAACCTCAAAAATATGTGCTAAATCGTTGATATGATACTTTGGGTTAAAAATGAAAAAAAAACTCGGCAATTCACGGCTTACCAAGACCGCTTCCGCTTGAAACTTCCAAATATAAAATATGAGTATTGGATTATTCTCTGATAATTCCCCTTTAAGAAGGAAAAGACTTCGCCTTAAAGGCCTGCCTAAACATTTGGGTAGAAACCTGAAATTAAACAAGTAAAAAAAGGCTTAAATTCAGTTGTGCTGAATCTTTGAATACCCTCCACCAATATTCTAAAAAAATGTTTTCTACTGTTTGTGATACGAGTGCGGATCAATAAGTCCGTGACTTTTTGAATGAAATACATTTTTTTTTTCAAAAAAAAAAAAAAAATTAAAAATATTTTTAAACATAATCTCCTTTTAGCTCAATACACTTAGTCCAACGTCTCTCCAATTTTTATACCCCTTCCAAAATAAAGGATTTTTCGAGGTCCATAAAATAGTCATTTGTTTAAACAATACATTCATCGTTGGAGCTAAATCTCTTTCCACCGAGCCATTTCTTTAGGTTAGGAAATAGGAAGTAGTCACTGGGGGCTAAATCCGGAGAATATGGCGGATGTGGTACCAATTTGTAGCCCAATTCATGGAATTTTGCGGATGTGGTACCAATTTGTAGCCCAATTCATGGAATTTTGTCATTTAAAAAAAAAATACACGAGGTTATATGTTTTGAACAGCTGTTAAACTCAAAGTAAATGACGGAACTACTCCTAAAGGAGTAGGGAACGAATGGAATTAAAAAACTAAATAAATGTTACTAACCGGAATGGAGCGAGCTTGGATTTTGGTGATATTTATCAATTTGAACATATATTTATATTTTCGCTATTTTTTCGAATTTCTACGTTCAATAGTAATTTAAATTAGTCGATAACAAATAATAAAGAAATGATTTTTATTAATCTTTTAAATCAAATATTTAAACCATTAATAATAATAAAAAAAATATATGAATGCAATAGAAATTAACTCATAAATTAGTTGACTCAGTTTATTAGACCCATATAAGGTAGACATATAAATTTACATTAAATAATTTGTTTGCAAACCATTAAAAAATGCCGGTCCTGTTAAAAAACCATTTACACCATTCATTTAACTGAAATTAAATATTATTTACACTGATTTAGACTTTCATGCAAAATATATAAAAACAAAAAGGTTTATTACAATTAAGTCTTTTGCTCCTTTAAAGTTCATTTAAATTATACAAAACCATAATTTCAAATAGAATAAAAAAAACACATACGAACCTAACAATTTTATATTTAATTATATAAATCAGTTTGTGTGTATGTTAAACATTAAGTAAAATATATGAAAAGCGTGTATTTCCATCAAAAGAAACACTTTTATTATGAGAATAAATCCCTGATTCACAAAGACGGCCCAAGGTGAATTTCCGTATTGCAAATGTTAATATTTTTTTTATGCCGAACAACACGGAAATTCTACTTTGTGCCGCCTTTGTGAATCAGAGAGTAAACCTTTTGCTTTTATCCATAAAGTTACCTTTAGCATTATTTACTTCCGCTCTACTTTTTTGCCCATACACATATAAAAACAGACACACACACATGCTAAATCATGCTATTCATTATCCTTTTTTTAAGTATACTTTAAACACTTGCAATTTTTCTTTTTTTTCCAATTTTCCTGCACCGTTTGTACATTTATTTATCGATAATCATTAAAATTTAAATAAAAAGATGTTTGTCACTGTCACATTGTTGTAACCGCCATATTTAGCAACTAGATGGTAACACCTTTTGATGTTTAGGATATTATGGTAAATAAAAAACAGACTTTTATAATAAAAAAAATGTATTTACCTTTTTTAAACTCAGGGACTTAAAAAGGAAATGTTTTTTTCTTGTTTGTTAAAATATTGTTAATAAAATTTTTTATGGTGGGGGTTTGAGGTTTGTTTTGAATAGCGTTAATATAATAACAAATCATGTGTAGCTGAGCATTAATTTTGTTTATATTTAAAATATAATAAAAAAACATCCATCAAATTATAACGGCACGTAATAACAAATTTAAGGTATATTGATGTAATGTTCGATATAAATCAAATCCGTATTTTTGGCGGTGAGTTAAATGTCATTCCATTTTTTTCACTTTTCATTTAAATAGAATTATAAGCATGATGGATTTTCAAA
The DNA here is from genome assembly GCA_949748255.1 of Eustalomyia histrio. Lineage (NCBI taxonomy): Eukaryota > Metazoa > Arthropoda > Insecta > Diptera > Anthomyiidae > Eustalomyia > Eustalomyia histrio. The sequence goes on along the minus strand of OX456525.1, from coordinate 33,572,620 downwards.
TACATTAATTTTTAATCAGCATGCTTAGAATATAGAAATGTCAAATAAATTTAACCCTGCAAACATTTGAATACAAAACTGTTGCGAAACTGTATTGACTGTTGAAAAAAATGTATTGCAGCAACAAAAATAGCCTTATTGTGCAGTAAATGTCCGATGCTTCTTGGCAATACAACATTAGTTTTCGCCAAATTATCGCCTTAAAGATAAATGAGCGATATATTGGCAACTTTTTTTGTCACCGAATTATCATCTGAAATCTAAATCAGCGACATTTTAGGATTGTTTGACGCCACATTATCATACAGATGCAAGAAAAATGATATTGATCAAGATTCGGAAGAGAAGTTAACTCTTACCTCATTTGGACTGCACTTTTCTAATATATCCCACACAAACCTCAATATTAATATTGATTCGTTTTTTCCCCACATTAGTTGTCCTAGTAGTTTTTTGTCTTAGTAGTTTTTTATATAGGGTGTCCGCCGGGAAGGTATACTACTTTCTTTTGCCGCCATTTTGGTAAACATTAGTTTTGATAGTACTATTTGGCAGTCGTGAAGTAAACACGTGGCAAATTTATTATGGAAAAATATTCGGTTAACCAACGTGCCAATAGGATGTTACAACTCGCCCATGACAGCCCCGATTTTCATGAAAAAATGATAATGAGTGAAGAGGCACATTTTTATTTAAATGGATCTGTTAAGAAACAGAATAGTCGGTTAGGGCCAATGGAAAACCCTGAAATTATTCATCAGTCACCTTTGCATCCATTAAAAGTGACAGTCTGGTTTGCAATTTGGTCAGGAGGAAACATTTGACCTTAGTTCTTTGAAATTGAAAACGGCGAAACGGTAACTCCGAATGGGGAGCGATATCGTGATATGATTAAAATTTTTTTAACGCCATAACTGCATGCTTTTGGCTTGATTAACATGTGGTATCAACAAGACGGTGCCACATGGCATACAGCCAGGATTACAATAGAATTACTGCGAGACCTCTTTCCAAAACAAGTTATTTCAAGAAATGGTGATGTTGATTGGCCTCCACGGTTGCCTGATTTAACTGCTCCGGATTTCTGTTTGTGGGGATATGTGAAAAGAAAGGTTTATGCAAACAAACCAGAAACGCTTGAGCAACTCAAACAAAATATTTGTGATGAAATTAATTAAATACGGCGTGAAATTTGTGAGAATGTAATGAAAAATGTGCTCAAAAGGGCTCGCATTTGTGAGGAGGACATTTATCTGATATTGTATTCACTACACAATTGCCGACATTTAATAATATCTTTATCAATATAAGATCCATTCTCTTTCATTTAATCAAAAATTATAAACAAACAAAGTAGTATACCTTCCCGGCGGACACCCTGAACTATCTCGTTAATCCAGATATTTGTAGCTATACACTCACAATATATTTTTCGTTACCGACTGTAGTTTATTTAAAAAGTGGTACGTAGAGTTTCTTTTTAAATAAAGAATCACTTAAAATTTATAGAAAAATATTTTTTTAACTATTTGAGTCAGTTATTTAAAAACAAACAAACTATAAAAACGCAGACATTTAGTAGGAGTTAATATTTTCTGTTGAATGTAAAATTTTATGTTTTCTGTTTCTAAAAATAGAAAATTATATAATTCCTTTTTATTTTTTTTTTATCAAAATAATTTGTTTAAATACAAAATTATTTCAATAAAAAATACAAGAAATAATTCAAATAAACATACACACATAGAAATTAAAAATATATACATCTGTGTGTGTTGTGTTTTGTACACTCACAATATTATTTCTTTAAAAACAACTTAAAATACATATTAAATTAATCGAAAATACAATCAAAAAGAGGACTACTGATTTTCCATTATATTCCACCCATTTTGTTGTTTATTTTAAATCATTGTTTAATAACCAACAAAAGTAGTAAAAGCAATAGAATATCGCTTAAAATAACCATCAAATTTTTACCGACAAAAAGTTAGAAAAAACTACCTTTGTGGTTTGTTTTCCAAATTGAAAGTTTTTTTATTTGTATGTAATTACAAAACAGAACACAACACATGCAGACGTATATATTTTTATTGGCTTTGTGTGTGTGTATATTTGAATAATTTCTTGTAATTTTTATTGAAATAATTTTGTATATATACAAACTATTTTGGTAAAAAAACAAAAAGGAATTATATGAATTTCTATTTTTTGAAGCAGAAAACATAAAATTTTTCATTTAACTGAAAATATCAACTCCTAATAAATGTCTGTAAATTTTTATAGTTTGTTTTTTGAATGACTGATTCAAATAGTTAAAAAATATATTTCTATGAATTTCAATTAATTCTTCATTTAAAAACAAACTTTACGTATTACTTTTTAAATAAACTACAGTCGGTAACGGGAAATATATTGTGAGTGTAATTACATACAAATAAAAAACTTTCAATTTGAAAAGAAAACCACAAAAATCATTTTTTTCCTAAAGTTTTGTTAGTAAAAAATTGATGGTTATTTTAAACGACTTTCTATGTTTTTACTGCTTTTGTCAGTTATAAAACAATGATTGAAAATAACTAACAAAATGGTCTGAATACAATGAAAAATCAGTAGTCCTCTTCTTGATTGTATTTCGGTTAATTTAATATGTATTTTAGATTATTTTTAATGAAATAATATTGTGAGTGTACCTATTATATTTTTTGAATGTAAAAAAGTTGGCCCAACCGAATTTATTCGGAATACTGTAGACTCAAGCGCCCATTTCTTTTATTAATTCAAAAAATTTTAGATATTCTTCAAATATAATAAAAATATAAATAAATGTTAAAAATACTAAGACTGGAGTGTTTTTCGCTTCGATTTAAAGTAATTTTTTCCTTTTTAAAATCCACAGACTATGAGGATGAATCCTCAGATCCTGAGTACTTTAATAGAAAAATAACTCTGAGATTATGAGGACTATTATCAATAACCCGCAGACTTTGAGGACAAAAAAAAGCGAGGAATTTTGATGATGATTTGAAAGATCACATCGGAATTTAATTTTAGGGGGGTTAAATTTGCTCCCCCTCAAGGATCTTCGAGCAGCACAACGGTATAACTATGTGTTTTTTACGTCTGGGGTCTAGGGTTTGTTTTGCAACTTTGTAGAAGATTGTAACGCAAATATTTTTGTGTAACATATTAACCCTGTAACTCCCACACATAATGCAAATTTTTTTTCTATTATAACAAATCGTAAAAAAACACCTTAGATGGGGGAGGGCGGGAATGCATATCTGAGAACACCCCAAAGCCCAAAACAAAACACAAACACCAAAAATATATAGGTCATCCAAAAATCTGGCTAAAAATCTGATGAGCAATCAACTGAATTGAAATGCCATAAATTTATATAGATCATCCATAATCAAATGTGAACCAATATTCAGTTTTATTAACCAATATTTAGTCGTATAAGTCGAACTTCAATTGAAAATTAATCAAATTTTCATCTGTGTGTATACTTCCATTTTTCGTAGAAATTATTGCGGCTGAAGTTATTTGTGGCACTGTGTTATTTAATATATTTATATTCTTTCTTATAATAAAACAATCTTTTTATATAATTTATCTTAAACTCTTAAAGAATTTATTAAACAAAAATTTTTGTAGGTACATTTGTTACTTCGTCCGTCTTTGAAATTAAATCAAAACTTTTTCATTTGGTTTCCCATAGTTAATACAATAAGTAAATATAAAAAAATTAAAAACAAAAAAATATTTTTCCTCGAAGTCATATTTGCCTTTTATTTGCATCTAGTACAAACATGTAGTTCAAGGTTGTTGGTGCGATATTTTGTTCAAGGTAAAAAGTAGCAGCAAAATTCAATTCTATTCAAAGTTCCTGAAAGGAAAATCTTAAAATTCTTTTCAAAATAAATTTAATTTACACCATGTATATTATTTTGTTTAACCGCATCATCATTTTGTACATAAAAGAAAGACAGAAAAAAAGTGATGACGAAAATTAAATTTTAACTTTATTTATTTTTTTTTCTCATGTTTAAAATACATTAGAAAAATGAAATTAACTCTTTGACGACCAATATGTAAAAATTTGATTTTGATTTTTTAACATTTTGATTTTTTTTTTACAAATTTAACATGAATTTTTCTGTTCCCAACCAAAACAATTCCTCAACTGCTTTAACTAGAACCTATTCCCTGTAAATGGTTCCGTAACTAGTTGAACAGAACTTTAATTTTAGGTATAACTGTTTTAGGGAACCAGTTCACTTAGGACCTCTAGCAGTTACTTTTGTAACAATTTTAATCAAAATTCATAGTTGTTAGAAGTAAAAGCAGTTGCTGGAAGAACAAAATTCTTTGGAACACATTTTTCTGGATTGTGTAAGGTTTCTGTTTACTTATTTTGACCGTTGCTGAACAATGAGTCATATATATGGGTCATATATATTGTGGCCCATGAATTTTTTCATAGCAGAAGTTGAACAAAATAATTCTGTCTTTTTTTGAAAGCACAAATCCCCTTAAAGAAAAATATGGAAATTTTACCACAGTTTGGCCGTCACAGGGTTAATGTCGTGGCATCAATATACGTTAACAATGAATGCGGTGGAATGAACAACATGATGTCAGGCAAAATAATCTGGAAGTTTTGCCAAGAAAAATGGCTTAGTAAATTACATAAAATTATACGCAATTTTAACAGTTCTTTTTTTTCTTTTTGTTTCTTTGTCATTTCTTGTTTGCGGTTAGATACAATTTTTAATTACTTTTCTTTTGAGCTGCGAATATTTTAATTAACCGTGAGTGTTATTAAGTAACATTTTGTAGAAATTATATTCAATTTTTGTAATATATTGTACGAATATTTTCTACTTAATAAGTCTCAAGGCTAACTATTTTTTTAAACAGATTTGGTTGATGTGCTTGCTTTGCTGGTGTAATGAATTTATTAGACTTAACATTAATTGTTTCTTAAGGACTTTGTAAAATGAAACAAGTATAGTTATGGCGGTTAAAATTCTAGGTATAGATTTAAATATTTGTAGGTATATTTTTTCCTGTCTGGTAGCACTGGTGTACCTTAAAATCCTCCGCATATTAAAAATAGTAAAACTCGGAAGTTTTTTGCTGCTATTTTGCGTCTCTTTCAAAATATACAAGAAGTTTATTTTCACATAGACTTTTTCAAAGTTGGTGATAGAAGCCTAAATAATGTTAGATTTATGCTTAATTTATATTTTAGCTTTCGGAAAAATATAAATACATACAAAGAATTGGAGGTATAGTGATACTATTATCAATTTTGAAATTACATGCAGAGAAAAAACTTGGTTGGGGGATTATGATTGTACCTACCATAGTCTTACTAAAGAAAAATAATCATAATTTTACCATAATATGGCTCCTAAAGTTATATTATGATTCGGAACTATCAAAAAAGTTTTTTCAATTTATTTATTTCTATACACTCAGAATATTATGTATTTAATTGTTTGTAGTTTAATAAAAAGGTTTTCCGTTCCATTTAAAAATAAAGGAACATGCATTTATTTTTCAAAGAAATATCGATATTAATTTTTTATACATTCATTCGAAATAATTTACTATCATTTACCATTTTTTTTCTGTTTCATTTATTTTTTTTTCATTTGTTTGAAATTTAATAAAAATTTACCCACAAAACGGAAACTTGTGGTTTGTTTGTGTCCGTAACAGTTATTACAAATTTAAATTTTGTTTGCTATCTGTTTCAAAAAAAAAAAAAATATTCCAAAAATTTGAATTGGTTTTTTTATTTAAATTGGTTGTATATGGGTGTTTCCATAGTAACGGTCGTGACAGGTTTACACGAAATTTCGTAATAAAACTTTAACCTGAAATACAATGTCAAAATGATTTGTTGATTTTAAAAATATAAAATTTCAACCCCTAAAAGCAATAAGAATCATTTCATAGAAATTGCATTTTAAGGTTTTTTTAGATCAATTAAAAGGTAACGGTCGTGACATTACAAATGAGCTGTTTTTGAATTTTTGGTCTTAGCAACTCAGATTGTAAAGTTTTCCAAGGAATGCGTTAAATAAAAATTCTTATTAAATTCTTTGCAGTGTTTTGTGTAAGAAAACTCTACTTTTGTGTGAAAATGATGTAGCCAAATAAAAAAAAATAACTTTGAAAAGGTAACGGTTGTGACAAAAAAAAGTAACGGTCGTGACAGCATAAAAAATAAAACGGATTTGTTTTTGTAGTCGTATATTTAACAGTATCAAAATGATTACATGGAAGTTTATGGTTATCTTAGAGAAGGCAGCAATGTTTTAAAGCTCGATTTCGTTTTTATTCATTTTCAGTTGAAGAATATACATCATTATACTCCAGACGTTTAAGGCAGCTCATTTTTAGCGCCGAAACTCCAGTTTTTCCACAAAGCAAACAGTTAAAGCCAGCATTTTGAAAATAGTGCATCTTCTGGATGTTTTCGATTGCCTTAAGATGTTCCCATCTTTTTTTTAAACAGCCTGTATTTTGCTTTATTTGGTTCTTATCGCAATACAAAACAGTCACTCCATCCAACTTTTTATTTTGAACAAAAAAATTGAAAGCTTCTGCTGGAGTATTAATTTTAGCTTGGCGAGACATGATTGCTGTCCATAAAGACCTTTTGATAGTGGCTCCAATTCCATCCACAGCGCCTTTGCCATGTCCAGATGCAAAAAATGACCATTTCATATTTATACCGAAGTCTTCCTTTGCAAAACATAAGTTAAATAGATTGAACCTATTTTTGAATTGAGCAGCACATCCATCCGAAAACACGTGTGCAGTATTAATTTCAGTTTTCGTTTTGAGGTGTTCAACAATCATTTTCAAAAAGTACCACACACTTTCTTTATTGTGCGTCAAGTCATCACTTATGATTGCATAAGAATATGATTTCAGGGCCAATTCAGTTTTCACCCAAGCACAGGCTGTAAACACAGTTGCTTGAGCTTGGTTCCAGTGTGCGCTTTGCACTTCGTCCTGCGAAATCAACGTGAAATTTTCAGCGAAATCTATCTGAACGACCACTTCATTTGATTCAATCCGCTCCTTAGCCTCGCGAAATTGATCGCTCTGTGTGCGGTGCACATAAAAATGTTGCTTAAATCTTTGGAGTTTGCTTTCGAATGTACGATGTTCATTTTTGGTTCATTGTTTCCAACGCACAGTTACATCTGAACTATAATTCAATGGCAATATATCAAAAATTGTGTCGCAGTTCTTGCAACTGCTAGTCATGCAAGCCTCATTTGTTGTGTCACAGCAAAGTTCATTCATCAAATCCTTAGCAGATTTAGGCACTGTAGAGACCACTTCAGAAACTGATTTAAGCAAAAATTCAAAGTTGGCGTGGTAAATACAGACGCACATGTTTGATGGAGTTTGTGAATTGAGGCGTACATGTTGTGGCCGACTTCCGTAAAACAAAGACTTCCCAATTTTTATTTGTGCATTTTCTTCCTTAAAAAGCTGATAACATTCTCCAACCGTCATCACCATATACTTCAATTGCATTTGTACTCCGTTTATTAGTTTTGTGTCCTTTCGTCCTGGTGTTTGGTAGCTTACATCGTCCCTCAAAAAGAAGTTTTTGACTTTTTCTAACTCGGCATCAGATAGGCGATTAATTTTTCCGCTACGTCGCTTGGTGAAAATCAAATCCATTTCAGGACCAACTAGCTCAGAAGCAAGTCTCTTCACAACTGCAATTTTCTTCGAGGGGCTGCTCGGTAGTTTGCCCTTAACTTTTGTTACTGCCTTTTTAAGTGAACGATCGGACTTAAAGCTTCCTATATTTGATGATGAGGCTGCAGCTTCAACAACTTTCTCCTTCCCTATGTTCTTTTTTTCACGACACTTCCTTTGACGTTCGCGATCAGTATTCCGATTCTGAGCAAGCATTTCTTTACTCAATGACTCTTTTCCAGCCAGCCGCCGTTTTTTATTTCTTTCTCTTTCTTTTTCCAAATGATCTTTGTATTTTACTGGATCTTCCTTCAATCTCTTCCGATATCTTTGCATCTTGCTTTGGGAGTCCATGGTTTGTTAAGCTATAGTTAGTAAGAAAAACTTGAACACAATTTTCAATAAGGTAACGATCGTGACATTCTCAATAAATTAAAAAAAAAAATGAAATGACTTCCGAGCGCTTATTTTGCTACATGAAACTCTTTAACTTACTTACCTTGTCACCCTTAGCAACTGTGTTTTTTATAGCTTTAACAGTTTTCACAAAATTTAAACTTTTTTTATTTGCGTGGTCACGGTCGTGACACAAATTATTGATTTTGAAAAATTTCTCAAAATTATAATTTGAAAGCTACACGTGCAAATTTTCTGCTGAACGTAGACAAAAGTAACAACTGTCAGCTGGTAATTGTTTTGATTGCTAACTACCGTTATAAAAGTGTTGTCAAGTGATTTAAAAAAAGACTCAGTATAAAGGGGGAAAAAGTGTATGATGCACCAAGTTAAAGTAGATTTTTTTACAAAAAAAAAATAAAAAAAATTTATCATACACCCCAGGATGTAATGGATACGTATATTTTCTATAACAAAAGAGCTAAAATGGGTCAAAGTTGATAATTTTATTTTTTGCTTGCAAGGGGTCAACTTTCGTGGAATCACCCATATATACAAAATTTTTCAATACAAATTACAAGAACTTCATAAGCACACATACATATACAAACACATTCATACAAAAAGTGTTTATAGCTTCATATGCATACATACATTTTGTATTGTACGAGTATATTAAAAAAAAAAAAAACAAAAAATACCAAAACGGAAATAATTTCAAATAAATGAAAAAAAAAACATTTATTTTTTAAGGATTGGTAGGTAAAATTTTGACATTTATTTTAACTGATTATATCATTTGTTTCTTACGGATATGTCAGTTGATTAATCAACATTAAAAATAAATAACAAATGGCATTTATTTTAAATGAAAATTAAGTAGACCGGTTTTTAAATGAAATATCATTTCTTTCAAATGATATTTTCAGTTATTTTAACTTACAAACTTTTTTAAGTGTAAAAAATGTTTTTCCTAAAGACAAATTTTGATATCAAGGAATTTTTCAAGAAAACTTTTTGATTCTATGAACTTTTTTTTAAACAAAATTTAAATTCTAAAGACTTTTTTCAGTAAAAAAAAATAGATTCTGTTGATTTCTTCTAATAGGAAAAACTTTAGATTTAAAGGATATTTTTAATCTTTTGTTAAGACAGTCCTTAGTGTCCCAGAATTTTTCTTTTAGAAAAAGTATTTCGAATTTTAAAAATATTTCCGTTACCGACTATAGTTTACTTAAAAAGTAATTTATGTGTTTTTTAAATAAAGAATCAATTGAAATTCATAGAAATATATTTTTTTAACTTTTAAATCAGTCATTAAAAAAACCACACAAATTTACAGACATTCAAAAGGAGTTGATACTTTCTGTTAGATGTAAAATTTTATGTTTTCTGTTTCTAAAAATAGAAATTCATATAATTTCATTTTTTTTTACCAAAATAGTTTGTTCATATACAAACTTATTTGAATACAAATTAAAAGAAATTATTCAAATATAGATACACACGTAGAAAATATACATCTTTGTGTTTTGTGTTTTGTAATTTTATACAAATAAAAACTTTCAATTTCAAAAACAAACCACTAAAGTAGTTTTTTATAACTTTGGCAGTTAAAAATTGATGGTTATTTTAAACTACTTTCGATTGATTTTACTACTTATGTCGATTATAAAACAATGATTGAAAATAAAAAATGAAGTGGGCTGAATATAATGAAAAATCAGTGGTCCTATTTTTGACTGTATTTTCGATTAATTTAATTTGTATTTTAAGTTGTTTGTAACGAAATAATATTGTGAGTGCACTGGAAAATGTTCTTAGAGTCTAAGTATTTTTCATGATGAAAAGTCTTTAGAACTTAAGAATTTTATATTCACGGAAAGGCCTTAGAATATATGGTTTTTTAAGAATATATATATTTTTTTATCCAAAAAAGAGTTTGAAGAATCTGTAAATTTTACTGAAAGGAAAAGTCCATAGAATCTAAAAATTTTTCTGTCAGAAAAAGTCTGTCAGGGTTATACACTTTTTCTAGAAAAAATTATTATTAACATTCTCAGTACTTTTGCCACAAGAAAGTCGTTATTTTACAAGAAATTAATTAATAAACATATTCTTTTAAATAAATTTCTTTTTGTTTTTATTGAAAATAATTGTAAAATATAAAATTTTTATATAGAATTTTTTTCTGATAATGAATGTTTCCGACAGTGTTTTCATTAGTGTTAATGATAATGTTATATGTATAAGGCATTTTCTATAGTATATCCCCCAGGTGAAAATGATCTATGTATTAAGATTTTTACTTGTGTGACTGAATTGATACATGTTTTTATAAAAACAATACATTATTCTGACTCTAAATGTGAAAGTCATGTTTTATTTAATTTATAATTACTGATTGATTGTTGTCAACAACTATCTTCATATCAAATTATAGTTTTAGTTGCAAAAGCCAGTATTCAGTTGTCAAATTTAATATTTATATTTCACATAAATTTTATTAAGTTCCACAAAATTATACAATATTTTAAGAAATATTTTAATTTTAGGTTTTTTCGGTATCGAACCTAGGCATCCAGATTCATAATTCACACTCTTACTTACTGCACCACAATTTAATTTAACTTTCTTTGATATATTTGTTATTTAAACATATGAATATATTATTTTAATTAAAAAAAAAAATATATATTTTTTTCAATGTTCGCCTTTACCGGGATTTGAACTCGGAAATTAGGAGTACTAGGCTAGCTCTCTACCCACTAGCCCACAAACACTTATAAATTTTGATGACTAATTTTAAATTTAAATAATTTAGCAGAAAGTTCGTTTACAAATACCAATCGTTAGTGGCTTCTATAATCAATATAATCCACGTTCGAAACCCTAATTTAATGATTTATTTTATCAGGATAACCGTACTTGTAGTTCTTAATTTCGAATATCAACAATTTTTTAATAAATTTGATAGATTGTTCTAATTTTCTAGTACATTCACAATTTCTAAACGAATTTTATTCCAAATAAAATAAAATCCCAACAAATAAATGTTAATGGCTTTGACTGAATTGCAACCAATCCCTTCTTTGGGTGTGTAGACAAAAATATGACTTTATTCAAATTTAAATAGTTTGCTAAAGTTTTTTTGATGGCAAACTCTTTTAAAATCCGTTTATTTATTTATTTATTTTTCAGTGCTGTGAGTCCTCTGACCAAGCTGGAAAATTATTTTCAAAGCAGAGACTTAAATCCAATTTCCCTTCCTCCGTGCCCTTCATACAAAAAACATTGTTAATTAAAATTGTTGTAGCAATCAACTCAGCTCAGCTTGGTAATGCGTTGGAACTATTTCTGGCTTATGTGCACTTAAAATAGCTTGTAAGTTTAAATAACAGAAAATACCATTTACAAGAAATTATATTTTATTTTAAAACCTGTCTACGTACTTTTCATTTAAATCAAATAGCTTTTTTTATTTTATTTTCAAATGCTGTTTAAACAACTGGCACATCCATAAGAAACAAATGATTAATCAGTTAAAATAAATGTTAAAATTTTACCTACCAACTCCTTAAAAAATAAATGATATAATCATTTATTTGAAATTGTTTACGTTTTTGTATTTTTTGTTAGCTTCTTAACTTACAAAATGTATGTTTGTCTATAGACACTTTTTGTGTGAGTGTGTTTCTGTATGTATGTGTGTTTATAAAGTTCTTGTAATTTTAATTGAAATGATTTTGTATATAAACAAATAATTTAAATAAAAAACAAATAGGAATTTTTGAATATATATTTTTTTGTGATAGAGACAATTTTTATTGAATTTCAAAACAAATGATTATATTAAATGAAATTGAATAAAGTCGGTAAAAATATATCATTACGAGCAAATGTATAAAAAGTTAATATTGATATTATATTGAAAAATAATTGTATGTTCCATTATTTTTAAATGGAACGAAAACTTTTTTAAAACTGCAAACAGTAAACTACTAATGGGTATCCTTTACTCTTTGCCAAACTTTAAAACATAAATTACTACGTTTTAAATAGTGTAACTTATTCCAACTTAGACAACTGATGTCTATTTTTCATGCATCTATTTAACTAACCAAGAAAATTATTTTGGAATTAGAAAAAGCGGCGTTCCAAAAACATGTGTTCTTAAGCCAAGCGTTGACAAGCGTCTAAGTTATTTAATGTTGCCCTATGTGAAGTTCTCTAATAATTCTGGCCGACAAGCCAGAGACAATTGTTACTGTTACACCTTTTTATTCTTCGAATATTATTTATTTAGTTTTACATCAGATTTGTTAATTTTTTTTGAAAATGCTATAAAAAAAAACTACTGAATATTTTCTCAAATTTCTTTTTTTATTTGAAAGTACAATCCTTCCGGTTAATAATGGAAAATAATTTCATTCAAATGGCTGCCTCGGCTGGCCGTTACAGTCAATGGCGATCGTTATCGGGCCAAGTTGAACGAATTTTTGTTCACAAAAATTGAAGAGGAGGATTTTGGCAACAATTTGGTTTCAACAGGAAGGCGCTACGTGCCACACAGCCGAAGCTACACTCGATGTTTTGCGCCTTGTTTTTGAAGATCGCATTATCAGAAGCAGAGCTGATGTCGTTTGGCCACCTCGGAGCTGCGATTTGACACCGTTGGAATATTATTTGTGGGGTGCCGTCAAAGATAAGTGTTACGCCGACAAGCCAGAGACAATTGACGCTTTAAAGGACAATATTCGTGAAGCCACTGGTGAAATACAGCTGCAGACAATCGATAATGTGCTTAAAAATTGGACAGATCGTGTAGGCTACTGCATGGCCAGCCGAGGCAGCCATTTGAATGAAATTTTTCCATTATTAACCGGAAGGATTGTACTTTCAAATAAAAAAAGAAATTTGAGAAAATATTCAGTAGTTTTTTTTATAGCTATTTCAAAAAAAAAAGTTATTTGGCGGACCCTATAGTTACTCTAGGAGTATATTATATCAAATATTTAATTTAAAACTGATTTTTATTATGATTATTGTATTTTGACTATCCTTATTTCTGATTTTCGGAAAAAAAACTAGTTCATGCTTTTTTTAAAACGTATAAGAAAAATGTAGGAAGTTTATCATTACGATGTGAAGAAACAAATAATAATTATTTTAAGAATACTTACTAACAAAATGGTTTTAATAAAATAATTATATGTGTGTTTGAACATTTCTTAGAAATGTAGAAAAGAGGAGTTTACTTAATTTGTAATTAAGTTATAAGTCTTAATTGGATTTTATTGTTTTATGGTGTAAACAAAACCAAGTTTTTTTTTTAGAAAAATAACAGCAACCGTAAATTACTGAGAAAAACATAAACATATGTACAGTGCTGTTCAAAACAGTATGCATATATGACTGTTAATATAAAATAGTGTATAAATTTTATATTTTAATAAGAAATATACATTTATTTACTCATAAAATGTATTTTATTAAACAAATTTAAATATATCGCACTGGTAACAAATGTGTTTTATAGCAAAATATAAAATTTACAAATTAACAAAATATTTTAAATTATTTAAGAGCTATCATCACTGTATTTAAATTACCCCATAAAAAAGTAAATAATATTAAATATTAATCTATACATGTTTGCTGCTGTTGGTTGCCTTGACACCTAAGAAATAACCGCAAGGCTTTTACACTCATGATTGTATAAGAAGAAGAAGAAGATAAAAGAAATAATCTTGCGCTTAAAACAAAAATACACACATAATAATTTAAATTTATTACTTAAACTTTCATAATAACGATGTTTTGTTTCTTCTGTAAAAGACAAATTTAAATTAATTTAAGTGGAAGTTAACTTGTTTAAGAGTTTAAAGAAAAAGTTATAAAAACAACCGAGTAATAAAAATTTATTTGGCTTATTAGTTAATTATATCCAATGTCTGCTGTAATATCTAGCTGATCTTATTTGATCTTAAAAAAAGGCAGATAAAATTAGATCCAGCAATATATTTGGGGTTAAAGTAAGATCTCAATTATTCCGAAAAATTACAGATTTAATTAGATCCCGCAATATATTTGGCCGAAAAATGGAAAATCGAATTGAATCATATTATATCCAAAAATATATATTATACGGAATCTAGTTTATTAAAAAACAAATAAAAATGAGTGTTTTCAATTTGATTAATCGATTAACCGATTCCCCGATTAATGGAAGCAATTATTTTAAAAGTCAAGTAGTTATTCGGACTCAAAAACTCAGTTAAAATGGGTTGATTAACTGGTTTAATTTTTAATACGTATTTTTTTCTCAAAAATTCTTGATTTTGTAGAGATAAGTAAAAATAATGTCAAGAAAATTTTAGAAAAATAAACACTAGTTATTCGACACAAAACCTCAGTTAAAATGGGTTGATTAACTGTTTCAATTTTTAGTACGTATTTTTTTCTCAAAAATTCTTGATTTTGTAGAGATGGGTAAAAATAATGGCAAGAAAATTTTAGAAAAATAAACACTAACTTAAACACGATAAAATTCTTCTAAAATCTTCTAAATTCTTCTAAAGAGAAAGGGATCCTTAAGGAGAATATAACTTTTTAAATCAACTCAAAGCAAGTACTTTGTAGCCTTTAGAAATTACGATGGACAAATTTTAATTTTTTGTTGAATTTCTTTGAAAATTCCTATTAATTTCAATTTAATTTCTTCCAACTTTTTAATATTCCTGCGGGAAAAGGACTTATCCCAGGACATGCCACATGACCGGTTCAATGTGATAGAGACCGGTCGCGGGACCGATCACTTTAACATGAGCTTGTCCTAGGAGAGGCTCAATTGCCCTGTCTGACATGTCACAGGACTGGTCTAAAAGGACATGTCGTAACTTTTAAACCGGTCACGTAATAGGTACTTAAGGAACCGGTGCTCTTTTCACCTAACTCGTAATATGTTTTTCGGAACCGGTTCAGTTTTTACCTATCCCGGGACAGGTCTAAATTTCCAACTGACCCCTTTTTCCTGCAAGGATAAGTTCTATGTAATAAATATTCAAGCCCAAGGTCAATTTAATAAAAAATATTTATTTTTTATCCAATATTTCGCTATCTCAATGGATAGCTTCTTCAGGGTTATTTTAATTTCAAAAATTAACTTAATTAATTCATATTTATAGCGAAATATTGGATATAAAATTATTTTTTTTTATTAAATTGACCTTGGGCTTGAATATTTATTACATAGAATTCCTATTAAGGTATTATCCCATATATTAGGGAACAGACTTTCAACCACAGTGGTTCTGGCAAGGCTTTTAGGTCACTCCTTTTTTAACAGGAACATTTATATAACCGTCAAGAGGCTTGGGAGGGCAATTAACGAGGAGACCTTTCAACTTTTGAAGTCCTATATTTACCAAATTTCTCACTAAAATTCTAAGAAGTACCTTAGCCCATACCACGGGGACCAAATATTTTGAATTTTACATTTTTAGCAAAAGGGGTTTTTACAGCCTGTCCAGGAGGAGACTATTTTCCTTTTCCCCACCCCCATTATAAAAATTCCAAAATTCTTATTTGATGCGGTGGGGGATCAGACACTTTTTCCATTTTAAACTAAATAATATCATCTCTCTGTCGAAAATTTTAAACAGTTATTATTAATGAATTACACAATACTTATTAATATTATTATTATTATTATTATGGTGGTGGTGAAGGGCACCACCAGGTCTAAGATTCGATAAAGTTTATATATTTTTATGATCCTTATGCAATTTTAAGTCGATTTAGCGATATTCGTCTGTCTGTTGAAATGGCGATTACGACGCGATTTATAAATAGATTAATGGGCAATCTCCCGAGCAGTGTGGTATTGAAAATGAGCAAAATTGGTCCAGCAGTTAAAAAGTTATGAGTGAAAATGTGAAAAAACCTCTAAATTTTCTGTACAAATTGCTGTATTTTAGTACAATTTTATAGTAGCGACTGGTACATAATATATTTTCTCATATTTTTTTAATCAGTCAGTTAGTGAATAATATTTTTTATTTATCTCAAAAAATTTTTTTTCACCACTAAAATTTTTTTCATCACAAAAACTTTTTCCACCACTAACATTTTTCTCACCACAAAATATTTTTTTCACCTCAAAAATTTTTTTTTACTCCATAATTTAACTTTAAAAGTTTTTTACATTTTTTGTATCAAAAACCGAAGAGAAAAATTTTTTTTGGATATTGGTGGAGGGTAAGACTTTTGTTATTATTGATTTCAACCGATCGAATTTTTCCCCTTTTGAAAACCCCATTTTAACAACGGTCCTTGCGAAAATTATGAAGATTACTATAGAGATTTATTATCTCTAAACTTTTATACTTCAAGCCGATGGGATATGGGGAGATTCTTAAAAATTAGACTTCCCCCCTTTTATCTTTGTGGATGTCCACGGGAAAAAAGAAAACAACGTGCTATTTCAAGTTTTTTGACCGGACGATGTGGCTCTGGGTGATTAAGGGCTCTCTTTTTTCCTATTTAACCCTCATTTATACCATGATCTTTTTTAAAATGCCTAGAAGTATTTCTTTGTGAGAAAATAGTTTGGGTAGTCCGCTAAAAGCCCCCTGTTTAGATTCCCTTTTTCCACTTTGCTGACGAATATTCCAAGAGTATCTCTTCAGGGAATATTTTCAACAATTGTTGGGAATTAACTCATCTTCATATATTAAATATCATATTTAAAATTTCAGATTTCTAATCAATCGGGTTTGAGCAGGTTGCTACCCTTTTAACCCCCGCCCCCCACGTTACTGATGAAAATTTCAAAAAGTTTATCTTCAAGGATAATTCCTTCAAGTAACACATATTTAAGTTTTTAGAGTTATAGCCAATGACTTTTTCGCTTTTTGTCCCTTTGCCTTGGAATTTTTTCTAGCTCCAGCAGTGTAAAATAGACCATGATTAGTTACTAACTCTATCACGTTATTTCTTTATAAATATATCTATATATTAGCGTAATTTAATAAAACATCTGCATAAACCGCATATCACAATGTTCGCCAATATTATGAAGGTTTTAGGCATAAATTTCGAAAGCATTCACAAAAAAGAAAACTTATGCCACAACAAATAATTTTTTTTATAAATTACATTTAAAACCATTTTCATGTTTTTTTAGGCGGGTTTGTGTATTTGCACTTGTTATGTGAAAAATATGTGTGTGAGTGTGTTTAAAAGAAATGTTGCTTGAAAAAATTCATCAAGTTTTTTCTTGTTATTTTTTTGCACAGTCAGCTTTTTTCACACTTTATATGCTGTATTGAAAAAGAATATAAAAATAAAGCAAGGCTGTTTTTTTTTTTTCTACATAGTTAACTCAAAAAGGAAGGTGGACCAAGTGGTAAACATACGATATGCCCTTATATGTAGGTACCCAAGACTCGTAGAAGATTCTTGCCTTAACGAATTTTTAAGGGAAGTTAGAGATGGGGGAAAGCTATTGATGCATTTTTTTATTCAATGAACTTTGGAGATTTATACAATTTACAAATTTTTTATTTTAAATTTTCAGTTGAATGTTGAAATTTTTAATTTGCCAGCTCAGCTGGTTGAGAAACAATTATTTTTTGTTATAAAATTTCATATTCATTTTAAAGTATACTTCCTCTTCCTTCTTTTTTTTTTTTTTGAGTAAAGGATATTTATTTTATTTTTATAACTGAATTTTTTATGCTGTTTGCCGGTTAAAATACATAGAAATGTATACGAATATATGTGTTTCCTTTTATATGAATTATATACGGCAAAGTAAGTGTTTTGTTAAGTGTTTGTTTAGCATTTGCCAGGCATTTGTAATCACTTTTTATTTAATAACAAAAATTTTATATTGTTCATTTCCAAAAAGCTGGAAAAATTTCTTAAAATTATTTAAAGAAATTGTCGCATTCAGGTTCCTCATAAAAAACCTTATTTTAACGTTCAAATTCTCTTAATGGCCACGTTTTATAGAATATATAATATACAATTTTTTTTTGTTTAAGCTTTTATTTAAACAATGAAATTTTGGAAGACACCTTGGCGTATGAGTGTTTTTTTAACTTTAATCTTAACAAGATTTATGGGATTTTCTGATTTTTTTTCTGCTATACTCTGTTTGGCACAGATTTTGTCTCATAATAAAATATATTTATGTGGTGTAAATAATTTTTTATAAAACTTGTGTCACTGCGTATTTTTTTTTGGTGTTGCAAAACCGAATATTTGTAAAAAAAATTGGGTAAATATCGATTTTAGACTTAAACTCTTGAATTTTTCAATTTAGCTTAATGCGGTTTAACTCAAGAGTTCATTTTGACTTTTATTAATATTTAAAATGTATGAAAAAATGTAAAAGTTTTGTTTTAAGTTTACACTAAATCCTGAACTTTTTGCAAAAGAATCTTTTACATAAATCATACGTACCGGTGGACGTATTTAATATCTTGTGGCATACGAGTGTTATTTGGTTGATTTGTCTTAAATATGATTTGTAGTTTTTATTAAATAAATTTATATATGTATATAATTTAAATTAAAGCGTTATATGTCCCTTGATAAATAAAAATTCTATATAAAGTCTAAACTCTGTTTTAAAGCTAAATTTTTAAATTCTAGTCGAAGTGATTTTGGCAGAACGTTAAAGGGAGGAGACTTTTCCGTTAATGCCCCACCCCGTAAAAGTGTCTTAAAATCTCGCCTTTGGAAAAGCCTATGCCGGAGTAGAAACCTTAATAGGAAATTTAAAGCTCCTACAGTTTGTGAGTTAAAGCAACATAAAATATCATTTAAAAGAAATGTTAGTATCATTCAAAAGAAATGTTAGTAGACCGGTCGCCTTTTTACTTTTCATCTAAGTCAAATGGTTTTTGTTATTAATTTTTAAATGTTGCTTAAACAACTGGCACATCAGTAAAAAACAAATTATTAATCAGTTGAAGTAGATGTTAAAATTTTACCGACGAATCCGTAAAAATAACTGTTTATTAATTTATTTGATATTGTTTCCGTTTTTTGGTTTTATTTATTTTTTATACTACAAAATGTGTTCTCACACAGTTCATAGATACATTTTGTGTGAATGACTGATATGTGTGTATTTATAAAGTTCTTGTAATTTGAATGAAATAATTTTATACATAAACAAATAATTTAAATGAAAAATATATTGGAATTTTTTGAGTATGTTTTTATTTTTTTGAAACAGCAATCAAAATTTAAATTTGTTAAAACTAGACGGGAAATGAATGAATCATAAATTTCCCTTCGGGGAAATTTCAAGTAAATTTCAAACAAATGAAAAAAAAATAAATAAAACTAAAAAAAGTCGGTAAATGACAGTAAATTATTTTGAACAAATATATAAAAAGTTAAAATAATTATTTCTTTGAAAAATAAATATATGTTTCTATATTTTCAATTGAAATTAAAACTTTATTTATTAAACTACATTCTATAAACTATATTATATTCTGAGTGTATATGCAGTAGTTTGAGCTGGATGATTAGGAAAGCTATTTTTTTTCCCAACCTCCAGTTTTATCACATTCTAATTGGAATTCGAAAGAATATATATTTTGAGTTAATGAGCACATATCCCAGGTATACGTACTTTAAATTTTAGACTTCTAGCCAATGCGGTTTGGGCAAGCTGTTAAGAGGGAAACTTTTCAACTGTATAAATCACATTTTTACTGCGTTGCTGAAAAAAAATTCCAAAAGCTGGCTCACCAGTGAGTCAGTATGAATTTCAGGAAAGATACATTTTAAATTTTTCATTTTTAGTCCAAGAGGTTTGGAGATAAATATAGATAAATATCAATAAATCCATTTCGTTTCCTGGCTTTAGTGTTTCAATACTCCTCGTTATCCCAGTATTGTATTTCAATTGCATTAGTTCCCATTCCATAACATGTTTCATTTCTCTGTTTCATTTCCAATCGTTCCCCGTTCGTTGTTCAGTCAATTACATTTCGTTTCAGTTGCCTAGTATTGCTCCCCTTTCGATTTCGCTTCGTTTCCACTGTTTTTTTTCACATTTTACGTTTCTAACCAACGACTGTAGTTTATTTAAAAAGTAATACGTAAAGTTTGTTTTTAAATTAAGAAACTATTGAAATTCACAGAAATATATTTTTTAACTATTTGAATCAGTCATTAAAAAAAAAAAAACTATAAAAATTTACAGACATTCAGTTGGAGTTGACATTTTCAGTTAAATGTAAAATTTTATGTTTTCTGCTTCAAAAAATAGAAATTCATATAATTCCTTTTTGTTATACCCTCCACCATATATGGTGAGGGTATATATCAGTTTGTCATTCCGTTTGTAATATGTCGAAATATAGGTTTAAGACCCCATAAAGTATATATATTCGTGATCCTTATGCAATTTTAAGTCGATTTAGCGATGTCCGTTTGTCTGTCTGTCTGTTGAAATGGCGATCACGACGCGAAGACGCAAGCGGGGGTGCCTATTTTTACCCAGATTATTGAACATCCTCCCGAGCAGTTTGGTGTTTAAAATGAGCAAAATCGGTTAAGCGGTTATGAGTGAAAATGTGAAGGTACCTCTAAATTTTCCATACAAATTTGTACAATTTTTCTGCATCTATTTTTGTTTTCTGTTATGTAAGTAAGTAAAAATGCTATTAAGTCTTCTTCTTGTTCGATTACATTTACTGTCTTACATACTATGAGAATAATATCATTTTAGAGCTATATGTGTGTTACTCTTAATAACTAATTTAACGTTAAAAGCAACAATGTTAAAGTCGCTAAGAGCAGACCTCTGTAAATAACATTACTAAAACTAAATAACAAAAGTTCGTTACATAAATTGACAAAACATATTCATATTACAGTTCATGCAAAATTTAGAATATACGTATATCATCTTCAGCCCCTATGGTGGAGGGTATTCAAAGATTTTTTTTACCAAAACAGTTTGTATATATACAAAATTATATCAATAAAAATTCAAATATACATACAGACAAAGCCAATAAAAATATGTATATCTGCATGTGTTGTGTTCTGTTTTGTAATTACATACAAATAAAAAAAACTTTCAATTTGAAAAACAAACCACAAAAGTAGTTTTTCCTAACTTTTTGTCTTTTTGTTTTGTTTTTACTACTTTTGTTGGTTATTAAACAATGATTGAAAATAAACAACAAAATGGGTTGAATATAATGAAAAATCAGTAGTCCTCTTTTTGACTGTATTTTCGATTAATTTAATATGTATTTTAAGTTGTTTTTAACGAAAAAATATTGTGAGTGTATTACTGAATAATTCCATACGTTACTGAACTCTTTGTGCAGGCTTTTTAAACCCCCATTTTTATCACGTTCCTTGTAAAAATTTCAAAATGTATCTTGTCAGTGAACAGGCCCATACTTCACGAAATATATCTACTTATTTTTCAGATTTCTAGCAGAAACATTTTTGGTAGGGCGATAAAAGGAGGAGACTTTTTTCCTTCCTGGTGAAAATGCCAAAAGGTACATTGTCAGTGAATTAGTCCATATCCTAGGGAACAGATATTTTAAGTAGACCTTTAAAGAAGATTTTTTACCTATTTTTAACCCCTATTTGTATCATGAAACTTCACCAAGATAATTATGTCGGTAAAATTGCAGTTAGAGGTGTGTACACTGCAGTTATTTTAACTACACTCAAAAAAATTAGTTAGTAGACAAAAATTAAATAATAAAAACACACCAGGGAATATTGTTGTATCTATCCTTCATACATATGTACATAAAACAAAAGGAATTTAAATGCGTGTATCTATAAAATTTGAATATAGGAAAATAACATATTGTTTTAATTCCCATATTTTTAATGGCTGTTTATGATTTAAATTATAGACAAAATATAATATTTAAATTTAATAAAAATTTGATCGACATAATTCTTTGAGTGAAGAAAGAGTTCCAAAAAGTACCTTATTAGTGAATTAGACAATACCTTAGGGAAAACAAATGAAGCTACCAAAGAAGCAATAAAAGCATCACTACTATGGCAAAGGCATCACTCCTTTCTGATGGTTTCATCGATGAATTTAACATTGGTGTGTCATAGGATAGAAGCATTCAAATGTAACTACTAGAATTACTTACACTTTACTCTAAGGAAGCAATGATAATACAATGATTACATATACTGAAGGATGAATGAAAAATGATCATTTACTTTGTAGTATTTAAGCTTTAAAGAAAATTTAATTCATAAGAATGCAGAAAAATAAGTTTAAAGAAGCGAAATTTATGCATTTATATACACGTAAATACTCTTTATTAGAACAAATAAATAATTATGCATTAGTGAAAAAGTATTTTTGGGCAACTTTGAAACATTTTTCAAAAACTTGAATGAATTTTCGGACAATTTTTAAAATATTTTTGGATAATTCAAAAACTGGTTGGGCAATTTTTAAACATTTTTAGTCAATCTTAAAATATTTTTGAACAATTTTAAATAATTTTTGCACAATTTGAAATAATTTTTATACGATTTTAAAATTATTTTGGTAAATTCTGAATTAAAACTCGAAATGGTGTAGTGTTAAATAAAATACATAATGCAAAAATGCACAGATTGCGTCGTCATAAATATTTAAGGCTGAAAAATGCAAATTACAGGCCAGCTAGTTTCAATTAAAGGTTAAAAATATCTGTTTTATTTGATTTTTCAAAAATTTTATTAAAATTTGCAAAACTGCATAAATTCTAACCCTCATGAAATTTTACTAAAATATATAAAATGATTTGATAAAAAGATTAAGAAAAATTCATCAGAACTATTTGCTCAATTTGAATAAATGCTTTAGATTCAAAAATATTCGATATACTTTAACTTATGCTTTAGAAGTAATGAAGAGTGATATTTTAAGATATGCATCGGGTTTATATCCAGATAACTGCATTTGAAATATGAACACATCAATTCTTTTGGAAGTGCCTTAGAATAACACCAAAAAATCATAAAAAATGTTAACTGAAGTTTAGGAAGCAATGAAAGAAGTTATAGCCACAGAATGACTACCATTTCTTTGCTGGGATATTTTAAAGTATAAATGAAATTCCCAAGTAAAGTCACTGGGGAAAGTAGGATCGTCAAGTTTCAGGCATAGGTTTTTATCAGGCCAGGATTCGTTCCTTCCTATTGAATTTTGTTAAATTGGCCCATATTCGGACTTTCATTCCAGGGAAAGTCCCTTTTGCTTAAATGGTAATTATACACACAAAATCATTAATATCTAATCAATACTTATTTTGCGATTTAATCTATGACCATAAAGTCCATATAGTCTAAAGTGAAAAAAATGGGCCTAGTCTCGAGATATACCCAGTTTTCCGGCATTTCTTTAACTTAAATTTTTAGGCTGTTCCAAAAAAAAAAAAGGAATTTGGAATTCTTCCCGAAATTATTATACTTGTTGAAGGGTATCATATTTGGTCTATAGAGCACAGAGAAAATAGATGAGTGCTGGCAACCGGATTGTTAGCCAATAAAAGGATTCGGTTATTTTCCCGTTATTTGATTGCCTTAATAAAAAGTTGATAGTCATAGGTAAAAAAATTCTTTTGTTGCATTTGAGTCATTCAGTATGAATTTGTTTTCTCAGTGTAGTTAATAAATTTATTCATAAAAAAGCTTAATATATATTCTTATTTAAAAATTTTACTAATTCTTAGTTTTTCTTTTAATTTCAGGTAATAATGTTCATCACTTTTCTATGATTAACATATAATTTTTATGGCATTATCTAAGTAAGTTGGCATACAATTCATTTTATTAATTCGATGGTGCAAATGATTGCATGATCATAATGGTGCTTCAAAACCGTTGGAAGATACAGAACGTAGAAAAATATATAGGCCACAGCAATCTATTTTTTTTTTTAGAAAATTTCCACCGAATTATTTGAAATTATAAATTTACATATAAATTATGAAACTTGTTAAGTTTTATATTATTTTTTTCTGTAACATAACATTATATCACAAAAGTTTTCTCTACTAATTCTGAATTTGCATATTAATGAACACATTTTTGTAGGTTATCGAACTAAGCATTCGACTTGTACTTCTACTTATTTCAATTACATTTTCATAATATTTTCTATTTTTGTTGCTTATAGTTGCGTTAATATCTAAACATTTATATTACACATGTGTGCCTTACATTAACAAATTTTTCATCAACATTTACTAAACTCACAATCAGTCTTACATTAAATATTTATGCCCATTAGGGTGGAGCTTACTATATGTGTCGTCGAATTTTTTTTGGATTGAATTACATCGTAACTCTCCCTATAAAGTCTTTAATAGCACTCCATAAGAAAATGTCTGAATGGGTTAAGTCACAGCCCCGAGGCGGTCACTTGACATCGCCCAGTGGGATGAAAGCACGATTACACTGTCCAACAAATTAAGACTTTTTGAATGGAACAGAATAGCGACCCCATAATTCTGAAAGGGTATGTTGAGTAGATCATTTTTGTAGAACAAACTTATGGTCCAGCACGTCTGAGTTTTTTTTTTACAGTGCATTATACTATATGAAAAAAATGGTGTAAGTTAATGTCTGAGAGAATTCTTATGGTCAGAATTGTATTGTGGAATTGTATGAGGATTATTTTTATGGAAGATCTTAACCCTCTAACTGGTCTCTTTATGGGTCAATTTGACCCTTTTTTCGAGAAAATCAAAAAATATTTTTTAAAAAAGACATTTAAGGATTAAAATATTCTACGAAAATGTTTGCCGGAAAATTTCAGTGGGGGTCACCAAAGCCACCAATGTTGTAAATAAAGTTCTTTACGCTTAATTAGTAAAATTATACACCAACATATACAAAACAGGTACAAACGGCGTCAAGTTCGGCCGGGCCAAACACTGAGTTCTCGCGTCTAGTCAGCTGTGACTTACAAATCGGGTGTGATATTTATTAAAATTATTAATAAAAAATAAAAGAAAAAATTCAAGCATAATTGAGCTACTAAGCAGTACATATCGGGTGTGATTTTTACTAAAATTAATATAAGAAAAGAAAAATTAAAGCTTAAATAAGCATGACGGATTCTGTTTGCAAATTAAGAGATTGGTTTTGTTTTATTTGTGGACATTTTACGCACCATCAAAGCAGAAGAAAAATATTACATGGATTGAACCTGAAGATCACAATTCAGATACATGCTATTTCTGCGTAAATAACAAATTTGGTAGAAGCCAAAGGCACTACGCGATAATGACATACGAAGCAACAAATAATGTCATTTACCAGAAGTGCGCTGTGAAGGTGTTCCGGTGCCTCAACCGCCTACACATACATTTTCGGCCAATATGACAGTCGCCAATACAGAAATAACAGCGGCGGTTGAAAACATATCAGATATAAGTTACTTGCCTCTTGATGGTTTAAACATATGTCCTAATTTGATAGACCAAGCTTATTTTGAAGATCTTGTAAGAGATTTAGGACTAACAAAAGAGAAAGCTGAAATATTATGTTCCAGATTGAAAAACAGGAATTTGATAAAAGCCGATGTAAAAGTTACATTTCCAAGAAAAAGGTATTGGAAGAAAGATTCAAAGGGAAATCCCGAAGTGTAATGCTTGCTGAATACGTATGGGGCTTGTACAGAAACCTTGACCCATCGGAACACATTAAGTTTAATCTTTAATCCATTGTCATACTACTGCTATTTTCCAATTCCCTTTTACTCGAAAATTTGAAGCAAAAAAATAAATATGTACATACTATAATAAACCACTATTAAAACAAAATTATAATTTTTTTATAGAAGTTGGCGTGTAATTTTGCCAATTAATCGTAAAGAGCTTTATTTACAACAATGGTATCTTTGGTGACCCCCTTTGAAATTTTCTGGCACACATTTTCGTAGAATATTTTAATACTTAAATATCCTTTTTTAAAGGATATTTTTTGATTTTCTCGAAAAAGGGTCAAATTGACCCATAAAGAGACCAGTTAGAGTGTTAAGATCTTCCACAAAAATAATTCTCATACAATTCCACAATACAACTCTGACCATAAGAATTCTCTCAGACATTAACTTACAGCATTTTTTTTCATATAGTATAATGCTCCCTTCGACCAAAAAATTAAAATTTTGACCCACTGTAAAAATATACTCAGACGTGCTGGACCATAAGTTTGTTCTACAAAAATGATCTACTCAATATACCCTTTCAGAATTATAGGGTCGCTATTCTGTTCCAAAAATGCTGTTGGACAGTGTTATCGAACTTAGTACGATGTGATCGATGTGATATGGTTCGCCATCCAGCTAAGACCAAAGATTATCCAAGTCTATATCTTCCATTAAGGGCAAAAAAAAAGTCCGTAATTATGGCTTTGTAACACTGTTCATTGACTGAAATGACGTTTCCAGTAGCATTTTCCAAAAAATTGGCCAAAATCCACACTCTCTGTTAACGTATTGGCCTCTTGACAATGACGTACGGGTTTTCCGATTCATCAGAAAAGATGATTATTAAGCGCCAAATTTGAGTTGGATGAACGTTTGCCTGCAATTGCGAATAATGCAAGAGCAAATAATGCTGTGAAGTGATTAAAGTTTTCACTACTTCGCAAGGAATGCGATTCTTGATTTAACTTTTGCGAAAATTATCTGTGAAAATTATACCATATGAGTTTTCTTTCTTCATCAAATAGAAAGTTCATAAAAAAATATGAGTGTTGCACTATTTTACAAACATAGTTAGCGACTTTTTTTAAAATGAATTATTTTTTAACACTATATATTTTCTAATATAGTTTTTTTAGTTTAATTGCGAAATTTTTAATTTTTAAAAGAATTAGAGAAGTAATAAAAATAATAATTACATTTTTATTATAAAAACATAAAAAGGCTCAAATCGCATTCGAAAAAGCCATGTTTGCAACACTACCAAAAAAGAAATCATAAAAACAAAAACATGCTTGCTTCTTGTTTCTCATTCAAAAGTATATACCGCATTTTGTTGTATAAAATGTTTATTTTTTAATGAAAAAATTAATCAATTGAAGTTTTTTTTAATAAAATTTTGCTTTAAAACTCACAGAATGAGTGAATTAAAATAAAATTGACAGATAGTCATCATTACATCATTTTTTTGATAACGAGAATGGGAATCACTCAAAATAAAAACATAAAGAGACAAATAACTATGAAATGAAAATGATAAATTATTTATCACTTTACAATGCAACTTTATTCGGAATTTACCCCCAGTCATCCATCGTATTAAACTGAGGGGTTTTACTTTCGAAATTGCCTTACACATATAACATTAAAATTTACACTAATGAAATCATTGCAAAAACATTCATTCTCAAAAAGATTTTAAATTTAAAGTTTTTATTTTTTTCAATTCTTTTCAATGAAAACAATAAGAAATTTTTTTAAAAAAATATGTTAATTAATTTCTTGTAAAATAACGACTTTCTTGTGCAAAAAGTATTCAGAATATTAATAAACTAAATTTTTATTTTATTTAAAAAATCTGTAGAACCCAAGAGTACGAAAAGGTTTCTTGTACAAAATAGTAGATTTTTAGATTTTTTTCTAATAGATTTTTTTCTAATTCACAGATTCTATAGACTATTCCATAAAGTAGAATTTTGAAATCCTGGAAACTCCTTCTTAGATGAATATTCATATATTCTTAAAAAAACTTAAATTCTAAGGCCTTTCCTTAAATAAAAAATTTTTAGATTCTGAGGACTTTTCATCATCAAAAATATTTTGATTCTACGAATTTTTTCCAATAGAAATATTCTTAGATTATAAGGAATTTTTATAAAAGAAAAATTCTGAGACTCTATAGACTATCAAAAAAAATCTTCAAAATGTCCATAGAATCGAAGAATTTTTTTATTTTAGAAAATCCATATAGTCTATGATTTTTTATTAAAAAGTCATTAGAATTTAAATTTTGTTTTTTAATTATTTTTTTTTTTAAATTCCATAGAGTCAAAAAAGTTTTCTTGCAAAAGTCTTTAATATTAAATTTTTCCTTTATGAAAAATATTTCATAAAGAAAATCTGAAATTTAAAGAACTTTTTCATTGCTTCGAATCATAATATTTATTTTATTATCATAATATGATAACTATATTATAGTAAGACTATGGTTGGCACAATCATAATCCCAAATATATATGATGCTCTTCGAATATGATTGTCCGAACCATAATTATTTTCTGTGTGTGGCATCCATAAGCATTTCAACAACTTGTTCTCGTCTTTTTATTCTTTTGGGTTTAGAAATTTCAGTTTATTACGTAAACTCATCCAATGTAAGTTTAGATCGTCTAACACTCTACGATTTTTTAATTTTTGGCATGTTTAAAAACTTTAAAAGTTTCTTTGTCTAATATATTATTCACATACACAAATTTTGTTTCCTCCTTTTCTTTAAGTTTTTGGTTAGATTTCATTTACTTATCCTTAGATTTGTTAGAATCAAATTTTATCAGAATTGTTCGTTTTTTGATTGTATAACTATTTTGTTTATGAAAAAAACTACATCAACTTCACTTTCTGTTAAATTTACTAAAACAACCTTACACGAATCATCTTTAATTTTAAAGCCACTAATCGTATAATCTTTTTTAACACTTTCATCATTTACATCTTTTATACAGTCTTTTAAAATTTTTACTTTTTTTTTCTTTTTATTTTCTACTACTACACGTAGAACTTTATCAAATTTTGTAGGCAAACAAGTTATTGCATCAGTCAGCTGATCGAGTTTTATCAGTTGATTTTAATATTCATTCTATTACATATATCAAAAAGATTTTTTTTGTTTTTTGAGCTGCGGTGAATCTTAGCTGACATTATTTAACTGGTAATTATTTTTTACACATTGTTTATGTCTCTTTATAAACATTACATTTTGTGCTTGTAAACAATATTTCAACAATTAATATTTTTAATTTTAAAAAGAAATAAAGTGTAATGTAATGGATGGGCCCCTAGGGCTAGGTGTGGTTTTGCTGGGTACGGTAAAATTTTACAAGTTTTAAAATAAGACTCACCCTAATGCATATGTATATTTTCCATACACAAAGCAAACAGATTGATAATTACAACTAAATTTATTGCCAATCTAATGACTCACCAATGACTAACCAAATTTTCAGAAAATGGACCAATATCAATTTAACATTGTCACCACCACTTCATATTTTGTTAGTCACAATTGAAAAATTCAATTATCTTAACTAAATCAAACTGAATCGGATAATGAATCTCTTTTTTTTTTTTTGCAGTGTATAAATAAAATGAAAAAAAAACTTGTATCAACACGTTTGGTCATTTTTACTTGAGGGTTAATGAACGTAATGCCCTTTTCCACATTGAAATATATATTTTTTTAAATAAATGTAACACAAAAACTAAATGGTATAATATATCAAATAATAAAATGTTTGTGAAAATCACTCAAGTTTGAATTTTCAGCAACAACAGTAATACACCAACTGAATATAGTTATAACCAGGGCAAGGAACTTAAAGTAAACACAACCAATATAAAATAAATATTTTTGCGAATCACCAAATTTGAAACAAAATGCCAACAACGAAATTTAATAGTTTTATTTATTTTTATACTTAATTTTTACAGTTTTTTTCTTGAAGATTAATGCTTAAAGTATTCAATAAACAAAACTTATGAAGCCATTAATGAATGGTACACTCAGAATATTATGTAGTTAACTGTTTGTAGTTTAATAAAAATTTGAAAATAAAGGAACATATATTTATTTTTCAAAGAAATATCTATATTAACTTTTTTATACATTCATTCGAAACAATTTACTATCATTTACCGATTTTATTCAGTTTCATTTCTTTTTTTCATTTGTTCAAAATTTAATAAAAATTTACCCACAAATTTAAATTTTGTTTGCTGTCTGTTTTAAATAAAAAATATTCAAAAAATTTCAATTTGTTTTTTTATTTAAATTGGTTGTATATATACAAAATTTTTCAATACAAATTACAAGAAGTTCATAAGCACACATACATATACAAACACATTAATACAAAAACTGTTTATAGCTTCCTATGCATACATACATTTTGTATTGTACGAGTACATAAAAAAAAATACAAAAACGGAAATAATTTCAAATAAATGAAAAAACATTTATTTTTTAAGGATTGGTAGGTAAAATTTTGACATTTATTTTAACTGATTATATCATTTGTTTCTTACGGATGTGTCAGTTAATTAATCAACATTTAAAAATAAATAACAATTGGCATTTAATTTAAATGAAATAAGTAGACCGGTTTTTAAATGAAATATCATTTCTTTTATATGATATTTTCAGTTATTTAAACTTACAAACTTTTTTAAGTGTTGTGTAGCGATAACAAAAAATTCATGCATTCTATTCTGCTGGCTCTTAACGAATTTTTTTTATTTTATTCTCTATAATTTACCAATAAAAAAATTTTCATGTTTTTTTACATTTAAACAATTTATAAAGAATTAAATGTCCTTCATTTTACTTTCCTTCTACGCATCTAGCGGAGTAACACGTAACCAAAAATAATACTTTGAGCTGGTGATTTTGATCTTTATTGCAGATTTAGCAGAATACAGAATTTAAGTGAATTGTGTATTTTTTTTCTATTATTTTTTAAAAATATATAATTTTCGAATATTCCCTACGTGAAGTAAAATATTTTGTGTTTGTAAAAAATTCATTAGATTCTTCAAAATATATGAATTCATCTGCATTATATTTAATTTTAATAAAAAAAATATTTTTGTTAAAATAAAAATAATTCTTTTTCTATTTACGGGCATATATTTGACCATATATGAAAATTCATATATACGGCTATATACCCTCAGTTATTATATGGATGGAATATTATATAAACCCATATATTACCATATATAAACACTTTCACTTTAGTATTTTTTAATGGAAATTTTTAGTTTTTTAATACATATTTTATGTAAATAAAACAAAATTTTTTCTGCGTAACTTGCTTGCCCTGTTGTAGTAGTTGTGGGGCATAAAGAAATATTTGAGTTAAATGAATAACAACACCAAATGAAATTGAATTCATATGAATTCTGGCAAAACGCATTGGTATGTTAAAATGGAAAAAAATATATATATTTAAATGTTTGTAAAATCTAGTAAAAAGATTAAATTGAGCAAGCCGACTATATGATACCCTATACCAAGTATAATTTTAAGAAAATTTTGAAAATGACCTTTCTACGGAAAGTATCAGTTCGAATATAATAAGTTTGAATAGAGATTCTAACATTAAGAAGGTTCGATTCTGGGCAAATTAAAGCTTATATACAAAATTTTGTCTAGATATATTTATTTTTTCCACCAGCAGTTTGATTATAATGTTTACATGAATACACGGACTGACGGATCAAATCAAGATGTGATTGTGAGTCGATTGGTAAGGTAGTTTTGATAATTACAATTATCAGCAGAAATTCAGTATACCCAGACCACGTAGAGGAATAGAGTATAAAAATCCCATTTTAAGGAAGGAGTGTTGAAGTATTGCTGTATTTCTAAATTATGTTATTAACAATTTTTTGACACATTTAATTTTCAACTTAAATGTTTGAATTAAGTTTCTTTAACTCATTTCACAACTAAAGTTATAACAACACGAATTTTAGTAATAAGAACGCAGGCGTATGATGAATATTTATATACCAACTGAAATGAATATTAAGTATACGACTTGTGGTACTTTTTATAACCTACACCACACGTAGTTGGACTGATATTTGTAACTCCACATTTAAAACGGAAATTCAGATAGAACCTTAAAAAAATTATATCCATATTTTTTATTTTAATTTTTATACTTAAAGAATACAAAAAAAATCTTTGTTCTTTCTATATTTTCATATATTTAATTAGAATATTTTTCTACCTTAAGTCTAAAATATTAGATTTTATTTGTAGTCTTTCAAAAAGGTCGATAATTATTATTGTTTCCTAGGCAACACCTCATTCATCAGTTGTCCAAATATTCTAACTAAATACAAAAAAAAGTCCAAAATAAAACTGTATTTGTATTTTTTTTAGTATAAAAATAGTATAAACATTCTCAGTAATAAGTAAGATATTAAATATTAGCATAAAAGTCATCAGATTCGTTATCGTTATTTCAGAATATTCAATTGTATTTCAGAAATAGTCAATTGTATTTCAGAATATTCAATTGTTTTTCAGAATAGTCAATTGTATTTTAGAAATAGTCGATTGTATTTCAGAAATAAAAAATAAGAACATGTACTATGTAATATTACACATTTATTTCATTCCTCAAATTACTTTTACTCTATAAAAGATATTAGGGATTCCAATCGGGAGTGATGTTTTAAAATTCTGGGATATTGGAAATTTATATTTGGCTTTCCTAAAATGTACGTAGTGGCTTAAAAATATTTTTAATTATAGGGTTATTCCATGTCAAACCGCAGAAAACTGTCATTTTCGGATTTGTAGTGTTTATGAGTAGTGTTTATTAAATCATTAACCTTTCGGTCCCAAACCCTTTCGGTTTTCGAAATATGACGTAATGAAAGTTAGCAAAAACGTCAAAATATCGAAACCATACACCATACAATTTTTGTGTTGGTAAAATTTTAAAGGTGAAAACCATGCCTTAAAAATGGAAAGGAAGGAAACCGTGGTTGTAAGCAAATTTTCGTCGACGAGTTCATATGCAAAAGCTTACACACAACAACAATATGTATAATAAACATTGTACACACATACACACTCATATTATGTAAGAGATTTTTCGTATAAAACTGTCAAGATAAATTTGCTTACGACCACGTTTTTCTTCATAACTCAGGAACCAAATGAGTCTCCACCTTAAAATTTTGCCACAAATATAGAAAGGCCTTAAAAAATTGGATTTTGAGATAAGGGTCTTTGAAGATAAAATTTAAAAAATTATCTTTAACCTTTTAATACAAAAAAAATTTTGGGATGACATTTTAAAGGTAATCTTTTCACCTTTAAAAATGTTATCAATAGAAAAATTTTAGTTTATATAGTTTAGAAGTTATGGGCGACTTTGTATGGATACTTTTTCGATATTTTGACGTTTTCGCCAATTTTCATATCGAAAACCGAAAGGGTTTGGGTTCGAAAAGTTAACGATTTGATAAACACTACCCATTTACAATATTTGTGGTGAATTTCATTAAAATCGAAGATGACAAATCCAAATGCTATGCGTTTTGACATGGAATGACCCCATATAAACTTATGATTTTTTGTTAAAATACAAAATATTTAAAAATACAAAAATTATTACAATAAAAGACAATAACGAAACTAAATATAACAACTTTAAAACGTAGTGTGTACTGTTTTTTATTTTTAAAATACCATTTACTATTTCTGAAATACAATTGACTACTTCTGAAATATAATTGACTATTTCTGAAATACAATTAACTATTTATGAAATACAATTGACAATTTATGAAATACAATTAACTATTTATGAAATACAATTGACTATTCTGAAATACAATTGACTATTTCTGAAATACAATAGGAAAAGGTGTAGTAGAAATACTCTTATATTCTAAGGCCTTTTTCTAAAACGATAATTCTGAGACTAATGAATATCAACAAACTGTTAAAAATCTGCTTAGACTCTAGGATTTTTTTTATTAAAAAGTCCATAGAATTATAGAATTATTGTTCGTTTCTTTTTTAAAGTCCTTAAAAATTATTTTTTTTTAGTTGACTATTTCTAAAATAAAAATGACTGAAATACAATTGTCTATTTCTGAAATACAATTGACTATTCTGAAAAACAATTGACTATTCTGAAATGCAATTGACTATTTGTGAAATACAATGGACTATTCTAAAATAAAATTGACAATTTCTGAAATACAATTAGAAAAGGTGTAGTAGAAATATTCTTAGATTCTAAGGCCTTTTTCTAAAAGAATTATTCTGAGACTAATGAATATCTACAAACTCTTAAAAATCTGCTAAGACTAGGATTTTTTTATTAAAAGGTCCATATAATTTTATTAGATTAAGGACTTATCTCAAATTTTTTTTAGGAAAAACATTTCTTAAAGAATTATTCTTTCATACTTTCAAATCATAATAGAACTGTAGGGACCATATTATGGTAAAATTATGGTTATTTTATTATCATAATATGATAAATATATTATAGTATGACTATGGTTGGCACAATCATAATCCCAAAAATATATGCTGCTCTTCGAATATGATTGCCCCAACCATGTTTTGTCCCTGCGTGTATTAAATGTGTTGGTTTTGTTTGTTATGATAATATTAATATAAATGTTTGTTCACTTTACACATTTATTTTTTGCTTTCCTATAGAATCAATTTACAAGTCGTACCTATTTGGAAAAAAACTACTGCGGAACTTATTGGTATACATTTTGGTCGCTATTTACTCATGAAGTTTGTTCATAGAATACGTAATATAATAATCCAAACTAAGCCCACATTTGTGAGATTAAACGTTTCCTTAAAATATATCTCTAACCTACACTTGCGAAAATTACTTGTGTAAACGACATAACAATAGGATTAAAATGTTAAAGCATTACAACTGAAAAATAAATGGTTAACTCTTGCTCATCTAATAGTAAAAATATGCATGATGGCATGTAGGCTGTGGTTGCCAAAACTTTAATTAGCCATACTCATCACTGTGTCGTCCGTGGTGTATGCCGTTAAGAGATGATGCTATGGGTCAAAGCTTGTAGAGGGATGGCGGTTTGACTTCTTAATAACAAATTTTGTCTCTTTCTTCCTGTAATTGACTTTAATATTGTAAATGTTATCATAGCTCATCAGAAGTGTCTATTGTATACATAAATTTAAATATATTTTATAAGATAAGTTTACATTTTTAGCTAATCTAAACTAAAAATATTTTTTATTTTGTTATAAAATTTTTAACAACTAACTATAGCTATTCTATTGAATTTTAACCAAATCTAAATTATGATAATAACCCCTAACCTCGGTCAATATACACTCAAGTTTTTATGATCTAAACGAGGATGTGGAAAGAAGTGGAATATGTGTTTTTTTCATATACATGTTTAAACAATTTTGACTAACTTATATGGTTAACATAAAATTTATGTTATCTTCATAGAATTTTTCCTCCTCCTTGTTTTTTGTTTAGCCTAAATAATATTGTCTGTTATTCTTTTCAGTTTTTTTTTCGTTTTTAAATGAAAACAAGGTCATCCTGTTTAGCCATATAAAATAATCTAAATATAAGTTTATTTTATGTAAAATGAAATTAAAGTTTCTTTGTTATATTTACAAAGAGAGAGTGGAGTGTATGTGGAAATATATGCTGTATATATTTAGTTAGTCCACACGTGTTTTATTAGCCAACAGCTTTACTGATTTTTTATATTGTACTGCTATACAAAGGCACAGTGATATTAAGAAATTAAATTTGGAAATTAATTTTTAATTTTTTATATTTTATTCAAAAAATAATTTGCAAATATTTTGTAAAAAAATTATTATTATACTTGATTTCTAAAAATATTTCATTACTTATGTATATTTTCCATTATAGGATCATTACTAGTGTTAAACATACAGAAAAATTACGAGTAAACCGAATTAAAAAGTCTATTTTGGTTGCAGCAACCAATAAATTCGATTAACAAAACCAATTATATTTGTTGAATATTTTGGAATGTTGTCACCAAGATTCAGTTGCATTAAAGGATTTTATGCAGTTGAAATCAATATCCAGATGTACCAATAATAATAGCAACCGATTTTATTGGTTGGAAACTGCCAAATTTTCCTCTGTAGGCAGAACCCATAACTTCAGTTATTATATCATATTGTTATGACAAGAAATGTTTTTTTGTTTAGATAAAATTTATTTGTTTCAACCACTGTCTCTTTTTCCTTAGTTGGGGGTAAAAAATTGCTTAGTTTTTAGTTTTTGTTTCGTTATTATCTTTTTTTTTTCTTTGTTATCATGGATATTTGTAAAGTTTTGTTTTTTATTATTTACAGGATTATACACATTTAAATCTAATCTAAATTCATATAATTTCAAACTTTTTTTTTACTTATATTGTAATATTCATGCTTAAATGATCTTAAAGTTAAACTATAAATATTTGTTGAATCATTAAGTGAATAAATATGAAAGATAATCTAGTGATAAAGCTAAAAATTAAATTGAATGGAATTTCATTGTAATGAATATAAATTTAATTAACAAAATAGTTGAAAACTGAATATTTTTTGTAAATGTATAATTAGAAATAAAGAGTTGAAAAGTATTTTAATTTATACAAAACAAAAATCTAAGGTTTACCAAAATTTTTAATGGCCATCTTCAATGTTTAGGGGCGGTGAAAAAATATAACTTAAATTTTTGCTTTTTCAGGTTTTTAATTAATTTAACATTTTTTTCACAGGAACTGCAAAAATCTGTTTTCAATTGAAAGAGATTTTAAAGGATTTTACACCCACAATATTACTTCGTTAAAAGCTATATTAAATAAATATTAAATTTATTGATTTTCATTATACTAAAACCAGAGTCTTATAATTAATGTTATAACCCAGGTGAAAATGTCCATATATGGTTCCATATATGCTCGGATAAAAATTACTATCAATTAAAAAAAAAAAAAGCAGTTATTTAGCGATCGTGAACTTTTTAGAGCCGTTTAGGCTTGCAATTTTTTGGCTCTATTTATATTTTAGGTACTGTATTGTACTCATCCCCTTTTTTGCCCACATTCCATAGAAAACTTAAAATAGAAATAAAAATAATGGTTTTAAATATACAAAGTTGATTTTTGCGTACACTCACCTTTTGGCACTCCTGACCATGGGATTTCGGAAACTGGGCCGTCTTGCCAAACTGGCTTCTTTTTTTAAAATTAATATTTCTCCAATAACAAACATTTTGAGATCTGGTCAAGAAAAATTCAAATTACTAAAAGTCTTAAGTACACCAATTTTCGCTTAAGAATTTGAACTGGATTTTAATTCGGTAGAACAAGACTTGAAATTGAAAAAAAATCTTAACCATATCTGATAAAGAGAAAACTTATTACCCATATATGGAATATTACAGGTTGTCCACCGGGAATAGTTTGATTAAATTAAAGAGAATGGATCTTAATTGATAAATGTTTTATTTAATGTTGGCAATTAGGTATGGAATGCAATATCAGATAAATGTCCGCCTCTGTTAGCCGCACAAATGCGGACCCTCACAAATGCGGACCCAGATATATGTTAGAAATATTACAAATTATGAAAGTACCATCTACACAACGAATTAATTATAAAACAGACATAGCAAATATTGCACAAAATTATAGAAATTTAGTTAATAAATACTATGATAAATATTATTATGTTTAATAACATGTATATGAAATATTTTTGTTCATGTAATATTTTAATTTTTCAAATATTGTTATTTTTGTTTTCTGTGGTATTTTTATTTTTTAATATTGACAAAAAAAAATTTTTGGTTTACCGCCTTTTTTAAAAAAATTGTTATATATAAGTTTTCAATTTATAATTTTCATTTATTATTTAAAAAAAAACAATTTCCCCTGAAGAAGGCACCCAATGTCGTGACGAAATGTTGGGATAAATAAATATTTATAGTTAATTGTTTATAAATAAAAGATTTTAGCTCGATGAGAAATATGACATTATTATGTATATTTACCATTAGTAAGTTTACATACATCCATAATAATGATAAAATTTAACATCCCTAAAATTGAAGCTTTATTGCATTAGGAAATATTGCTCCAGTTTTAGCAATGAAATAATATAAAATCTTTTGGACATATTTTTGAAGAGCCTTGATTATTTAGAAAATGAAATAAATTCCAAAAATAATATTTGGGGATTTATTTTATTTAGAAGATTTGGGGAAATCTAACTTTCAATTGTATCTGTTTGAAATCCCAAATTTTTATTAGACTTCCGTCGAAATCAATCGACGCAACATATTGATATTATAATTTTTTTATTAAACTAAATTGTCAAAGCTACTTTTCAGTAAAATGAAGCTTTATAAAAAAAAAAAAAAAAAAAAATATGCTATAAAATTACTTCATAAGGTGTTTTTTCAACAAATTGAGATATTTTGGTAAAAATATTTATTTTTATTATATTTAAAAAGAAATATTTTTCTTTTCCAATTAGACAGATCATTTAATATTTAAAATAAAATTTTAAAATATTTTAAAGCACTGCTGCTCTTGAAAAATCTAAAAGCACTAAATAACCGCAAACAACAACAAGAAAACATAATTTTTTTTCGTTAGTTTCGTAAAATTGGTCATACTGAATAAAAATAATAAGTAATCAAATAAAATTAAATACACAAGTTTCGTATATCCTACGAAAAAATAACTACGAAAAATTTTCGTGAAATGTCGCATGGATATGTTTTAAGCAGGATTTTTTTTAGTAGTAGTAGTTTATCTTTATTTCAAATAAAAGTTCAACTTATAAATAATTTTAGAGCGCCCCGGTAGGCTAGTTGGTAGTGTGCTAGCTTATCGTGGGTTCGATTCCCTCCAGAGGCTCTGGCCTGTTTTCGCTACAACGAGCCGATGGCCTTCGTTGCTAGTGCTCTGTTAGAGTATTAGGATATTATTTGTAATTATATGATTAATATAAATACATAAATAATAATAAATTATTTTACATATTGAATTTTTGTGAAAGAAAAAAGATTACTGTTCGACAATGGCCTTAGCCGTCTGACGGTAGAGTGATTATTTTTATTAAATTAATATAAAATATAATTTATTCAGTTCAAAAAATTTGTTTAAAATTAAAAACCAAAAAATCCCTGAAGAAGCGTTCCATTGAGATAGCGAAATATTGGATAACAAATAAATAATTTTGTATAAAATAGACCTTAAGCTTGAATACTTATTACCTGGAATAAAATATAATTATTTTATTTTTTAAATATCTAATAATTAAACTCTTCCATTGACAATTTTCTAGACTATATATATTAAGCAGGATTTAAACTTTAGAAAAAAAATTACGATTTTTTAATTTATTTTCACTTAGCGTCCTTTTCTCCATAGACTTAAAAAACTTTAATAAAAAATTCGTACAACCAAAAGAGTTGCTTTTTTTCACAACCATGGGTATAAAACCGATTTCTTTTATTTTGTGGAATATGAAAAACTCTAGTGCAAATTGTCACTTTTGGAATATGTTTAGAAAAAACTACATCGGGGCGATATAGGGGCTAGACAATGTAATTTGCATTAAGAATCGCCATATTTTTAATTTCCTATAATTAGTTAAAGGTGCACAGTTTTTTTATTTATTTATTTATTTTCAATTATTATAATTCAGTACAAAGATTTAATCTTCCAGTCAATGGAGTGGCAACACTGCTGAAATTTAAATTAAAATTATTTCAGGACACTACAATGTTTTTTCTACATAAAAAATCAAACCACCCCACCCCCCTCATTATTATCAACCACGTAAAATTTATAAACATTTTTGTTAAAAATTAGCTTTTAATTTTTATTTATCTTGCGGCAACTCAATAAAATTTGCTTAGCTATTTTCAATTTAAGACAACATTATCTATTATAAATTTTAATATCATTATTATTAGCATAATTTTTAATCATTAATAAATATCCAGTTTAGACCATACTTTTAGTTTTCCCATTGAAACACAAATAAATACACTGCGTAGTTAAAGGCTAATTGAAATTATTTAATAGATTATCATAACACAAGTTTACAAAATTATTGATTTTTCTGCGTACAAACAGGGAAATCACCCCACCAATTTCTTTTGCGTACTAACAAGAAAATTCCCCCACTGTTGAGAACAAGAGTTTAAGTTGTACAATACAATCACTAGCATGTCTGATTTTAAATCTTACGATTAAAGAGCATTTGAATCATTTTTATTTTTGGTTGTGTATCATAAAAAAATACATGTCACGCCGCAGACCTTCCTTGGAAATAAAAAAATTTACTGAAATTTTATTTAATTACGAAATTTTTAGGGACAGAATTGTAACCATCACTTAGAAGAAAGCTTGTCTTCGATCTTCCTAAAATTTGGTTATTTGATAGAAAAGCGTTTATAGGTTAATTATAGGGTGGGCCATTTAAAATTTTAAATTTGAATCGACTATAAAAAATGTGCTGATTATTTTTTTTAAATTTCTAACTTAGTTGGAAACTTTGAACTTGGTCATTTAAGAACGGATCACAATATCATTCATATGACTTCCACGACTGGGCAAGGAACCGACGCACTGTGCTTTGACCCATAGACAAAAATCAAAAAAAAAAAAATTGTCTCAAAATGTGATAAAATTTATAGTGATCGATAGATAACAATACAACTCACATAAATTTTAATGAACTGGTATCATTTGCCTCTCCTAGACTGCACTAGAGGGCGCTAAAGTTAGTGAAATTTAAGCAACAATGAATGAATTAAAAACTTCATTTTATTGCTTCAGGAAAATAGTTCCGAAAAATTTTTCGGAAAGTTCATGAAATTTTGATTTTTGTGTTATTCAATACGTTCAGAATACGGAAAAAATAAAATTTGGGTTGATTTTATTATCTAGAGTAATTTTTAATACCTCACAAAAAATAATTTTTTCTAAAAAATTTCAAAATTTATAAAAGTTTAATGGAATTTAAAAAAAAATTCGAAAAAATCCAACATATTTTTATTTTGTTTTTAGTCAGTTTATACTGTTTTTAAAAGAGTCAAAAAAAATTTAGAGCCTTTTTTTTTTGCCACAACTCAAAAAAAAAGAGTTTTAAAAATGTACTAAATTCACATTTTTACTTAAAATTTTATTATCTAGTGTGGCAATCTTAAGGTAAAAAACGACCTATATGAAATAACATAAAAATCTGAAATAAGATGAAAGAAATAGTTAGAAGTAAGTAAATAAAAATCAAATGATTGACAAAACCTAAGCCAGAGGCCGCTAAATATTATAATGTTTTAGGTAGCTCGATAGAACCAACCATTTTTATGTGGAAAATAAGAAATTAGCAGGCACATCTCTCTTGAATTTTTTAACTTTATAAACTAACAAAATTCGGATAAAAATTTTAAATATTTCTTCATGAAATATAAAGTAAGTGATAATTTTGTATTTTAAAACAATTTTCGTCTATTTATTTTTCTACAAAATATGTCAGTCATGTTGATATTCGATCCACGATCAACAGTTTCGTAGATACATCAAACATCAGCACCTTAACGATCTCAATCACTAGCAGGTTGATCATATTGTCTGTTATTTTAAGTTTCAGCTGTAGCTTGAATGGTTGTTGAATGGATGTTGGAAGTGTAGTTTTTATCGTTTTAAGTTTTTATTTTAGAAACTTCCCAAGTTGTGAATATACAAAAGAAATTTTGAAATTCAAGTTCGATTTTTATAAAAGTCAGATTTCAATAAAAACTTATTTTCTTAAATATAGTATTTAGTTATTTGTTATTACGTTAAAAATATTTTATTTTTTTTTGTAAGTAAATTTTTTTATATTTTTAAAAATATTTTTAGGGATTATAAAGACTTAAAAAAATGATATACACTCACAATATATTTTCCGTTACCGACTGTAGTTTATTTAATAAGTAATACGTAAAGTTTGTTTTTAAATGAAGAATCAATTGAAATTCATAGAAATATATTTTTTAACTATTTGAATCAGTCATTCAAAAAACAAACTATAAAAATTTACAGACATTCAGTAGGAGTTGATATTTTCAGTTGAATGTAAAATTTTATGTTTTCTGCTTCAAATAATAGAAATTCATATAATTCCTTTTTGTTTTTTTACCAAAATAATTTGTATATATACAAAATTATTTCAATAAAAATTACAAGAAATTATTCAAATATACATACACACAAAGCCAATAAAAATATATACACCTGTATATGTTGTGTTCTGTTTTGTAATTACACACAAATAAAAAAAAATTCAATTTGAAAAACAAACCACAAAAGTAGTTTTTTCTAACTTTTTGTTAATAAAAATTTGATTGTTATTTTAATCGACTTTCTATTGTTTTTACTACTTTTGTCGATTATTAAACAATGATTGAAAATAAACAACAAAATGGGTTAAATATATAATGACAAATCAGTAGTCCTCTTTTTGATTGTATTTTCGATTAATTTAATATGTATTTTAATTTGTTTTTAACGAA
This sequence comes from Eustalomyia histrio, assembly GCA_949748255.1. Taxonomy (NCBI): domain Eukaryota; kingdom Metazoa; phylum Arthropoda; class Insecta; order Diptera; family Anthomyiidae; genus Eustalomyia; species Eustalomyia histrio. The sequence continues at coordinate 33,530,104 of OX456525.1, read as the reverse complement.
ATAATATTGTGAGTGTACAAAATTACTTTTTAGATACAAAATCGAGTCATCGAATTTTAGTATACATGTTTTTTATGTTTATTTTAATTAATTTGATAAGTTTGAATGTAATCGGTTAACTTTTACAGATTTTATGTAATTTTTTTAAAAAAGGATATATGACAGGTAAGCGAGTCCTTCCTTCGATTGAAAAGAAAATTGGCAGGCATATTAATAACTTTGTTTTAATAACAATTATCAATTTTCGTTAGGTTCTGACCAAATTTGAAGATTTTTTTACATTTTTAAACTTCAGGATATATGGGAGGTAGGCGTGTCCTTATACCAATTTTCCCAAAATTTCGTTTATCTTCTAATTAACTCAAACTAAAATCGCGTACCAAATTTCAGTAAGCTACGATAACTCCTTCTATTTTTGTCCACTCGTTATATGGGAACAAAGCACTGTGCGCCGTTACCGTCACCGGTGAGCGTAACCGTTCAATGCTCAACGAATTTTTGTTTAAAAAATTCAAGAGAATGGCATGGACGACATTTGATTTCAACAAGACGGGGCCACATGTCACACAGCCAACGCAAACATCGATAGTTTACGCACTGTTTTTGAAAATCGAATAATCAGCCGAAATTGTGATGTCAATTGGCCGCCTCGGAGCTATGATTTGAGCCCTTTGGATTATTTTCTGTGGGGAGCCCTTAATGATAAATTTACGCAAACCATCCAGAGACAACTGAAGGTTTGAAACATGATATCGAAGTTGCCATTGAATAAAATTCGAGCCGAAAAATTGGGTTGATCGGATTGGGTACGTTTTAAGGGCAGTGGAGAGATCCTTTACTTTACTTGATGCCTACGGCAGGATTTGCTGCCCCTTTGACTAAGCAAAGCGCCTCAGAAAGTTTTTTAAAAATATATAACCAAAAAAAATACTAATAAAGAAAAAAAAATATATATATAATGTGATTTTAGTTTATAACAGGCTAGGAATACGTAAAAACATATTTGCATCCAGTGGGTAAAATAGCTGTGAACCAGTGTAATCCGTTGTTATTAATGTTATTTTTTTTTAGCTGTTGACCAACAAATTATTTAAGTATTTTGCTGACAGTAGTCATTAAGTCAAATTGTTAATGAATTTCATATTTACATACACTTGTGTGAAGTACTATCACTTAAGAATGTGTTAATATGATAGTAAATATAATATTTTATTATATTATATATCAAAAACCGCCCAGTATTTTTATAATCATTTACCCAGTATGGAATGGTTTAACATATATATTAATATATATATTTAAATATATAAATCTTTTACTTTTAAATATACAGTAAAGATATGTTTTTTTTACTTAATTTTCACCCTCTAATTTTCTACAAAACACACATAAATTTTAACGAAATTGTAGAGAATAGTTCTGCAATCTTGTCATGTGAATTTATTTGAAATGGGTTAACATGATTTTAGATTTAATGCGTTATTCAAATAATGTCAATCACATTACGGATTATTAATTTTTGTCTGTTGTTTATGGTATTGATAAATGTTTAAACAAACATCTAATTTATTTGAGGATTAATTTCTTTTATACGTAACCAGACCTGGATAAATACTCTACTTGAAGATTTTTAATTAATATTTCATACATTTAAATATTTGTCGAAATTTATATTAACCACACTTTAAAAAATTGCATGTAAACTTACTGCTATTGAAAGTGTATATTTGTATATAAAAAGACACAGAATGCTTGTTATTAGGCAAAAATGGATCTGAAGGCAAATTTTCCACGTAATTTGTGAAAACTCAATTGATATTTTGGTGGTAAGTTTTTAATTGTTTGCTAAGAAATGTGTTAACATGTGTGTTTTCCCTTTAGCTTTAGATTTTAAAAGATCGGGTATTGCCAAAGATAGTTTGTGGTGGTTAATGCAGATATAGAATTATACAAAGAAATCAGACTTTTGGAGATGTCCATTAAAAAATTTTGAAGCTGGAAATGGACTTTATTAAGTATTTAAATTCTTTTATATATGGAGGACTTTTTGCTATAAAATTTCAAAGATTTTAAGTATTTTTTCTTCAAAAAATTTTTAGAGTCTAAGGAACTTTTTTCGTAAAGAAATCTCTCTGATCCAGATGACCTTTCTTTAGAAGAATATTCAGATTTTCTTTTCTCATACAAATTCCTTAGATTCTGCGGACATTCTTCTTTAGAAAAGGCCCCAAATTCTAAGAATCTTTTTGGTAAAGATAATACCCAGATACTGAATTTTCGAAACCCCCTTGCAATTCTAAGAACGCTTTCCTAAAGAAAGCCCGAAGATTATAAGAAATATTTCCGATAGAAAACCCTTAAGGATCTAATGATTTTTTGCATAAAAAAGGACTTTTTTGGAAAACGGTTAAGAAATCTTCAAAACATGAGAAGTTATCCTTTTAGGAAAAACTCTTATTTTAATTATATGTACATTCTATTTCATGTTAATCGTCACCTTAATTGTAATGGCTCTCTTTTTTCATGAGTATATTTTATTAGTAAAAACATTTAAATTTTTAAAATGCATTTTGTTTTATTTTAAGGTACTATAAAAAATATTTCTATTGAATATAAATACGCATTGCTAAGCATATTTTTGGACAACTTAAATGTAGATTCATGCATTTAGTATAGCATTTTTAGACACACAAAATTTAAATTTCAACAAAATTCAAATGTTACTGAAGTTTTTGATATAATTAAAAACGTATTTTTTGACACATTTTGTCTATTATTTTTAAACACAATGTGTCAACATATTTATTTTTAAACATTGTGTCTATTTTTGCCCAACTTATGGTTGGTAACAAGTTACCTCCTAATATAGTAGATTTAAACAAAAATTTATTAGATTTGCAGTCTAAGAAAAAAGCAATCTATCAAATTACTTTTTTTACTGTTAGTGAATTGATTACCTGAACAATGAGCTTTTTCGATTTATTAGTGGATATCAGTTCTATTTACACAATCCTTCATTTTAGTTTTGCCAATAATCTTTATTTAAGTCTTAACAGTTTTTTAAATTAATTGGCCGAGTTTCCAGTTCAACTGGTAATATTGTAGTTTCTGGGAATGATTTGGGAATCTAACATGTTTACTAATAATATCTCTGCATAACATATTTGATTGCGTTGTTTTTCCTAGAAGAATTTATATTTAAAATCAGAATTAAATGTTACTATGAAAAAGAAACACAGATTTTAAATAGTTGTCAGAACCACAAGTTCTAAGGGCTTTTTATAATAAACCTCACTTAGACTTTGTGGTCTTTGTCCTGCAGTGAAATTTTCATATTTCTAGGAATTTTTCTAACAAAAATACGTATATTTTTTAGTAACTTTCCCAGTAGAAAAACCTTTATATTATAAGAATTTTTTTCTTAAGAAAAATTTCGGAGTCTGGCGAAAAGCTCTAACCTTCTGATAACTTTTTCTTATATAAAACTCTCGGATTCAGAGGGTTCTTCTAAAGGAAACAGTTCTTAGTACATGAAAAGTTTTCTAAAAGAAAAAGTATTTAGAATTTGAGGATTTTTCCTTACAAAAAAGTCCTCAAAATATATATGGTTTTCTATAGGAAAACTATGGAGTTTACTAAAGAAGAAGATGTTCAAAACCCTTCAGTATCCGTGAATTTTTTTATAGAAAAAGTCCTAAGAATCCGAAGATTTTTCTGTAAAAAAACTCCTCAGTATTTTAAGCCTTTTTTGAAAAAAGTCATGAGGGTTTTTATATAAAAAAGTAATCAGAACACATAATACCTTTTTTAAATGAAAATTGTTTAATTGTTTAACCTTTTTGATTTTTCATCACATGCTTGTAAACTTATAACCTCTTACCTGAGTGTCAGAAGTCAGTTTTTTTTCGATTGGTGAATCTCTTTCTTCAACGAAATCAATAACCAGTGGAGTCCCTCAGGGTTCTCTAATTGGTCCACTTTTATTCATGATATACCTGAATGATCTTCTTACAATTGGTAATGGTCTATCCTATAAGTCCTACGTTTATGCGGACGATGTTCAGTTTCTTTGCTACGCGGATGCACAGTTTGTAGATGTTTTGTAAGAGTGTGTAAATTTCATCATACGTGAGGTTTTGTCTTGGTCTTCTGGCAACGGTTTTGCTGTCAATCCAAGAAAGACGAAGTGGTATGAGAGTTGAATTTGTTGATAAATTGAAGTGTCTTGGAGTTTTAATTGACAATCATTTAAGTTTCTCGTCGCATATTAAGCGTTTCTTCGAAGATATCATTTTTATTGAGAAGGTTATACTTTCTTGATTTATATCTGCCTCTCTCGATTAGAATACGTGTTGCTAATGCCTTGTTAATGCCTCATATATTGTATTGTGTTGAGGTGTTTTCTGGTACCATAGATACTGAATTTAATAAGTTTTCTAAGATTTTTAATAGAATTATTAGGTATGTTTTTGCCTTAAGACTTCGGTCCCATGTCACACCGTACGTGGTCAAATTTCTTGGGTGCTCTTTTAATAATTATGTAGGTATGAGGTTACTGATATTCTTTTACAAGGCAATGGTGAATGGTTTTCTGGACCACATAGTTGACAATTTTCTCTTTTCTAATTCGGAAAGGAATCCCCACTTAGTATACCAAGAAGAACGCAATTTTTAAATTTTAAATAAAACACAGATATTTAAAAAAAATCGTTAAACTTTATTATATCGTAAAGTAGGCAGAATGAGGTTATGTATGGAACAATATATCGTGCAGATGTCCGCCGCGGCTTTGCTGGCATGCACGCGATCTTTTAATGAAATTTTCAATGACCGTTTTGCATGAATGCTGCGGTATTTCAGTAATGCAGCGTCCAATTTCCTCTTTTAAGGCTTGAGTCGTCGTTGGCTTATTCGCGTAAACCATCGACTTCAAAAAACCCCAAAGAAAAAAATCTAATGGTGTTAAATCGCACGATCTAGGCGGCCAATTCTGATCTCCAAAACGCGAAATAACACGAACGGGAAATGACTGATGCAGCAATTGAATTGTTTCTCTGGCTGTATGACATGTGGCGCCGTCTTGTTGGAACCACATGCCCTCCACATTCATTTCTTCAATTCTAGGCAAAAAAAAACTGGTTATCATTTCACGATACCGAACACCATTGACTGTTTGCGCTTGACCTGCCTCATTTTCATAAAAAAAAGGTCCAATGATTCCTCCAGCCCAAAAACCACACCACACAGTGACACGTTGAGGATGCATTTGCTTCTCTTGAATCACTCGAGGATTTTCCTCACCCCAAATGCGACAATTCTGCCTATTGACGAAGCCATCAACATGAAAATGGGCCTCGTCACTGAAGATGATTTTATCGGCAAAATCAACATTTTCATGTTGTCTCTCCAATACCCAATTAAAGAACTCCCTTCGCTGTCCATGGTCAGCTGGCTTCAGTTCCTGAGTCAATTGAACTTTGTATGCATGAAGATGCAAATCTTTCGTCAAAATTCGCTGCAAAGTGGATTTGGAGACACCAATTTGCTGAGCTCGGTGTCGAATTGAGGTGGATGGAGTTTGAGCGACATCATCACGTACAGCTGCGACATTTTCGGTCGATCGACCTGGTCGATGGCGCGTTGTTGTCTTTACATCACTAACAGACCCAGTTTCGGCAAATTTATCCATTAATCTCTCTACAGTTGACTCTTTTGGAGCATTATTGTGCTACCTTTCTTTTATTTTTTTGTTATATATACAAGGTGGCGCAAAAGTAATCCTCCTATCAGAAAATGCTATAAATTTTGCGATTGGCCGCTAATGTCAGTTCTGTTTGACATTTGTGTAGTAACACATGCGAAATACATGTTAATAAACAATGTTACGCTATACTGCTCCAGAACGCGGAATATTGGTGACTATTTATTTAAGCAATAATGAAGATGATTTTTCATCAAAAATAATCATGAGTGATGAGGCCCATTTCCATCTTAGTGGGTACGTAAATAAGCAAAATTTACGCTTCTGGGGCACAGAAAATCCGCGTGTAACCCACGAAGAGCCATTACATCCGCTCAAAGTCACAGTATGGTGTTCTGTTTTCGCTGGAGGAGTCATCGGACCTTTTTTCTAGAAGACGTCGCGGGCCAAACGGTTACTGTAAATGGTGAGCGCTACAGAGCAATGATCAACGAGTTCTTTTTGCCGCAACTTGATGAATTGGGATTGGAAAACATGTGGTTCCAACAGGACGGTGCAACGCCACACACTGCACGTGCCACAACCGATATGCTGAAGGATGCATTTCCCGGGCGCCTAATCTCCCGTTTTGGCGATTTGCACTGGCCAGCAAGATCGCCTGATTTGACCGCTCCAAACTTCTTTTTGTGGGGCTTTTTGAAGTCGCGGGTTTATGTCAACAAGCCTCAGACTCTTGCAGCTCTTAAAGACAATATCCGTCAAGAATGTGAGGACCTATCGCCGGAAGTTTTGGCCAAAGTGATGGAAAATGCCATAAAAAGGGCTCAAATGACAATCAACTGTGGCGGCGGCCATTTACATGACATCGTATTCTCGACTTGATGTAAAAAAAATTAAAAGACCAAATAAAAATAATCCACAAGAAGAATCAAAGTTTTTCTTTTTTTTTTAAATTACAGCCAAAAAACATCGGAAGGTTATTTTTGCACCACCCTGTACATATCTTTCAAAATTTAATTTTTTTTTATTATTTTTTTTTCATTTAATTCTTTAAGAAAAACTTAATGTCTAGGTAAAGTTTTTTCTTGTTTTGTTTATTTTTTTAACTATTGCTACACTTAGGGAAACCTGATAATTGTACTGCTATTATGCTATATATATTTTATTTTTTATTTTACTTTATTTTCTTATAATTAGTTTTTTTTATTATATAAATTGTTATATTTATTTTTTTAAATGTAGTAGCTTTTATTAATCATATATTTATTATAAAAAAATGTACTCAAAACCAGAGGATTTTTCTAGAGGATAAGATTAGGAAAGCCCTGTGACCAAACATCGATCATTTATGTAGACTCATTTTGCTTTAAATATTGAGGCCAAAAACTGAAGCCAATCATCCTACTAGTCACATATTTCAAGAAATTGTAGTCTGCTGAATATAAGTTCCGCTGTCTCAATGCCGAATTCGCAGATTCTACAAGTATCAGGTTCAGACAGAACTGAAACTGATATTGCAGTGTCTCTAGTCCTTCCTGTTCTAGCTGATGTAGTGACGAATCTCTTCTCTTGAAGCTGGCGGATGGCAGAATTTAAGCACTCAACAGACTTAAATTCCCTACATAACCTGTTTTCTTCGGAAAAATCTCGCTGGTGCACCATTAAAAGGTTCGGGGCCAAAATAGTGGCCTATCAGCCCGCATGCCACTCGTTACCCGCATGCTCTTCGTGCCCAGGACCACAGCTTAGGATTAGTCTTTGGCATCTATCGGGCCTATTTTGAAAGTCAATGCAATCCAAGACAAGACAAAACGCCACGTCGTAAGAGAATAATACCCCGAATGACTCTTGACGGTCGGGAATAACATAAATAAGTGCCCTCCTTGTGTCCCTTCTATAGGAATAAGTATGTTGGATCTGAGGAGTTTCTAAAAAAGTCTTCAGAATTTGAAGATTTATCTAAAAAAAAACTCTTTGAGAATTTCTACAAAAGAAATATTCCTCAGAATTAGAGGATTTTTCTGTATGAAAAAGTCCTCAGAATCTTCAGTTTTATCATTGGAAAAAAAATCCTAAGTATCTGTCAACTTTTCTAGAGAAAAAATGCCTTAGAATTTAAATGTTTTTTGATAGGAAAAATTTAACAGATTCTGAAGATTTTTATATATAAATCTTCTTAAAATAATATAATATACATTCAATACTTTTATACTAAATATTTTTAACAAAAAATTGTTGAATATGATATTTCAGCTTGCATTTACAAAAAAGCAACAACACAAATTTTAATATTTGAAATACTTTTACATTCAAATATAAATATATTCATACATACTTCAAAATATTTCAAGTAAATATAAAAATATACATACCTTAAACATTTTTGGTTAAATATTTTGTTATTTACATGGAAACACTTTTAGGTAAACAAAAAAAATATATATATATATTTGGACTAAAAAATTCACATATAAACGTGCAAAATATAAATGCCTTTCAATAATTTCCCAGGTCTGATTGTAGCCATGAGTTTTTAGGTATGTTTGCATAAATGTGGTTTACAAACAAACAATAAACCATAACAAGAATATAATGTAAATAAATACACATTAGTTGTCACGCATTAGAAATTATGGCTAATTGAAACCACAAATTGAAATTAAATAAATGTTATTATATTACTACCTGAATCAGGTATTAGTAGGAAAGATATATTAGGTACCTTATCTGGTAAAAAAACATGCATTTCATAAATAAGAAGATGTTTTCTTAGTTACACAAACACTAATTTGTAAGCTCGTTACTTAGATTCATTCGTCAAGTTTTTTCTGCTTTTGTCATATATACGAATTTCTGAGAAATCACAGAAAACTTTATTTGGTAAAATATTTTCAGACTTTCTGTAAACGGAATCTGCTATGATTTAATTTTTTTGTAGATAATCTTCATATGTTTGCAATATTTTAGTGATAAATTAATAATGCTATGGTACTATTTTATTATTCCAAATCCCTATTGTTTATGTTGGTTTCATGTTTTTTTTTTTTACATATAAAATAATGTTTTGCTTGTAGTTCCTTTTTGTGGGTTTTTATATTTGCTGTTATCAATATTAAAACACCGCATAATTTATGGTTAAATTTAATTTATGTTTATAAACCAAAAATAAACAAGTAAATATATTCAGTGTTTATTTTGTATTGAAATTTATATATTTTGCAACTAAATATACTACATACATCATACGTGGGGCTAATTAATTTAGCGGACTAATTTATTAATTATTTCATTAAAATTGTACAGATATCAATGGCGATGAAATTATAATGCATATAATAGTCATATTAAATAATTATTAATTAATTTTTTTTATATTATTTTATATCACAGGGTGGGCCATTTAAAATTTAAATCGGATATAAAAAAGTACTGATTATTTTTTAAAGTTTCTGGTTTTATTGGAATTGTTGAACTTTGTCATTTAGGAATGGAACACAATATCATTCATATGTCTACCACGACTGGCTCGGTAGTATACCTCATCCGATCAATCCAATTTTTCAGTACATTTTCGATTTTTTCGGCTCGAATCTTGTCAATGGCAATTTCGATTTCATATTTCAACGCTACAATTTGCTCTGGATGGTTTAAGTAACATTTATCCTTAATGGCTCCCCACAGACAATAATACAAAGGGCTCAAATAACAGATCCGAGGCGGCCAACAGACATCACAATTTCGGCTAATTATTCGATTTTCCAAAAAAGTGCGTAAAATATCGATGGTTGCGTGGCTGTGTGACATATGGCTCCGTATTGTTAAACCAAATGTCGTCCATGTTATTCTCTTGAAATTTTGGAAACAAAAATTCGTTGAGCATGGCACGGTAACGCTCACCGTTGACGGTTACGGCGGCTTCTTGCTAATTTTCGAAGAAAAATGGCCCAGTCGTGGTAGTCATATGAATTATATTGCGTTCCATTCTTAAATGACAAAGTTCAACCTTTCCAATAAAACCAGAAATTAAAAAAAAATCAGGACTTTTTCTTAAATTAAATTTAAAATATTAAATGACCCACCCTATATATTACATCAAAATAATTTATGAGTCTATTATACAAATTTATTCCTCTTATAATTTAACACTAAAGGGTGGTCCAACCGCAATGCACGATGGTAATTGTAAATATAACAAAAAATTTTTTAATATTATTTATTATTTTTTAATATTATTTATTATGATAGAAGGATCTATGACAATTATGTGTGAAACAAAATATCGTACAAATGCTTTCCAGGGCTTCGGTGGCATACCTATATCTGATGGTCCATATTTTTAATGACTCGTGAGACATAATTGAGGTTCAAAGTCGTTAATGTGCCAAATTATTACATACTTTAGCTCTTGAATTGTTCTTGGCTTATTGACGTACACTTTTTCTTTCAAATATCCCCAAAGAAAAAAGTCCAACGGTGTCAAATTACATGACCGAGGCAGCCAAATAACATCGCCACGACGTGAGATAACACGGCTATTGAATTTCTCGCACAAAAGAGCCATTATTTCGTTGGCTGTGTGGCAAGTGGCACCATGCTGTTAAAACACAGGTCCATATCATTAACTTCTGTCCACAAGAAGTCTGTTATCATTTGGCGATAGCGAACACCTAAGACGAGTCGAGGTTGACGGCTCTTCTGCCACACTATCGCAAACAACAGCAATGCTTTCCGCAGAACGAATTGGGCGAGCATGCACAGGTGTTTTCACATTTCCTACAGACGCAGCTTACTGAAATTTGCACACAATTCTCCCGATTGTGGACACATTTGGTCGATTATGCTGACCAAAATATCACAAAGTGCGTTTTGATTTCAACGCCCATTTTCTTAAAAGGCTTCAACAATATTAACGCGCTGTTCAATTGTGTACCCTTCCATGGTTGAATTTGTCAAACACTGAAAAAAAGAAATGTCAAATTAAGTTGGGCAAAAAACTTGACATTAAGGGGTGATTCACAATTAGCATTGAGCATTATGGTTGGACCAATCTTTATAATTATAGAACTTGGGCTTGTTGTACAGGAAATCAATAAATTAATCTCGCACTCTTGTCGGATATTTTCTTTGAGAGCTTCCAGAGTTTGTGACTAGATCACATACACCGGTGACTTCACAAAACCCTAAAGAAAGAAGTATGGAGCTGTTAAAATGGGTGATCTTGCTGGCCACTTTAAATCGCCAAAACGAGTCATTGTGCTTTTTGCAAATGCATCCTTCAAAATGTCCATCGTCGCGAGCTGTGTGTTCAGTTGCGCCATATTTTTGGAACCACATGTCCTCCAATCCCAATTAATCTATTAGCGTCAACAAAATCTTGTTGATCGTGTTTCTTTAACGCTCACTAGTCACAGCAACCGTGTTACGCACAGCAATCTCGAAGAAATATGGCGTGATAACAGCTCCGGCAAAAATGGCGCATTATGCAGTGACTTTAAGCGTTGGATTGTTACACATGACGTTGCCCGTTCGATCTTCAACGACGGAAACAACTATTTAGAAAAAAAAAATATGCATGAATTTTTTTACCTCATACATATCACAAGGTCCTCCATCGGGAAGGATATGAACTAAAAAACTTCAACAATTTTACCAACTCTCTATCAGATGGCAAGCACTAACTGTTCCAAGATTTATCGTCTCGCTCAATTATACTGTTACCATATTTTAAGTCCTACATCTTTCAGTATCATTCATCTGTCCTTTATCCCCCTTTTCCAAAGAAACCAACACATTTATTAGTAGGAAGAATTTCCTGAGTTTTGTTTGCTTAGCGAAAAAACAATAATAATTTGAGAATTGTCAGTGATCCAGGAGTGCAAATTCTGCATCTGTTTCCTTCAATGTTTAGAATTACAATTTTGCTTGTTCTCCGTTCCATTTAATGTCGTTCCCCATGCCAACTGTTGCAATTTTAATCGTTCTTCGTTCAATTCCAATTCGGTCTTCTTGTCTAGTGTCTCAATGCTACTCGTTACACGTTCCATTCCCCTTCGATTCCTTATTTAATTTATTCAATACCATTTTTCTCTTAATTTCAAGTTTTTGTCTAAAGCCTTTTGGGTAGGCCGTGAAGAGGCGGATACTTTTTGATTTGGAAATCCACTTTTGTCCTGTTTGACTTGATCCCCGTTCCATTCCATTTCATTTCAATTGGCAAAACAAATATTCCCATCTATAACAAACTATTGGTCGTTTTTACTTATCAAGATTTTTTGTAAATAATTGTTTTTTCGACAATTGTATCTAATGGTTTCATTACCATTAATAATGATTTTTCGAATGTAAAATATTTCATGGTCATGAAATGTCAATGCAATTTTCTCCATTTACATAAGTTCCAACTAAAGCTTATGAAATTTCACTGGCAATGACAAATTCCCCTGGACGCACATAAATGTGAGAGAAAGAGTATATTGAAAGTATGTATTTTACTAATAGGCAAAATAAATCTGCAGTACAAATCTCTATTTATCGTATTCTGACAATGTAACTATCGAATTTTGTCGTTAAAAAGTTATGGAATCGCAATCTGAGGACTAAAAAAATTTAATACTGAAAATAAACTGCATACATTGATATATTAAAAATTATATGAGAATGGTTTTTATATATTTAGGTTATAACTTTTCTAATTTCGCTATCCTAAAAGTGTCTAATGAGACAATTTTTTTGCTTCTTAGTTGCTCAAACCATAATCTTAATTTTTTGCTCGCATTTTTTATGTACAAGTTGTTTATGGGTTTTTCTCTGCGGCAATAGTTTGAAAATATATCGAGAGAATCGTGAGAAGCCACATCTCTCTTGCTTACACAAGAAATTTTGTATGCTTTTTGATAATTTTTCATTTTTTATTGTAGCTTTAACAATATGTCTTCTCGTCCATTAGTCAGCAGTTGTTAAACAAAGCTATCTTAACTGGACCATAAGGTCCTACAGTTTCTTTAAAGATTTTAAATCTACATAAATTTATCTATCTAATCTAAATAAATTAAACGTATTTCAGGATATGCAATGATGATGAAATTTTTCTTTACTTAGTTTTATATTTTATACTTTTCCTCATAAATTTTTGGCAAAACGGTTTATTGAAATTTTTTTTCTTTAATAGATATAACATATTTACAGTGTTGGGCAAAATAAAAGAAATAATGTAATTCATTTATTGAAAAATATAGTTTATTTGCAACAAAAACCTTTTTTTTATAATTTATTTGCATTAACATAACCATCGGCTTTGGTGGCGCTACTAATCAAAAATCCATATGATTTTTTTTGAACCACCAACTTTTTAATTCGTGACGCTGCTTTTACGGTTTTGAAAATAATGGATTCAAAGCAATTTCTTGTTTTGATTTATTATTGGTTTTTATTGGGAAAACACCGTTCAAGTCAAAGCTTGGCTTGATAAGTGTTATTCGAATTCTGGGCCTTCGCCCAAAAGAGGTGGTAAAACTAGAAAACATTTAAAAAGATGACAAAATC
>OX456525.1:33383704-33516661 GCA_949748255.1 Eustalomyia histrio | reverse complement strand
CTTCTATATTGCACGCAGAGGCAGTACCCCATAGCTGAATTCCGTAACACCATATGGGTTTCATGATCGAATTGTAAATGAGTAATTTGCAGTCCAGTAGGCAGTTCCTGTAACTTTTTGCGAGAAGTTTTTGCATCGAGAAGTGTGAAACAAAAAATTCCACTGTTTCTCGATTTGTGAATAAAAAGTGTTTCTGCATTTCAATGCAAAAAGAGGCAACACTGATAATGGCAAACTAAACTAAAATACAGAAAATTCGCACTGTTTAAAATTGTGAGTAAATTTGACAGTTGAAATGAAAAACTGTTCGCTTTAATTGTATACAGAAACACTTTTTCTCACATTTTTTCCAATAATGGTGGAAAAAAACCTTACGTGACAGAAAGTTTTCACAAAAAAAAAGTTATAGAAACGATCGTGTGAGAAATATGACATTTGTGTCAATGTCATGCGAAAACTTTCTCGATTCGAAAGTTACAGGGACAGTTAGCCAAGCGAGTTGAGCAGTTTTTAGCTTCATCTGAGTTATTTTTGCATCTATATGATTTTTCCACGTGAGTCGACGTCTCAAGGTAAATACCGAGATATTTCACACATGTGAATTGAGGTATATTCAGATAATTAATTTTAATGGATGGGCACGTCTCTTTTCTAAGTGTAAAAGTAATGTGGATTCTCACCTTAATTTTCCACCTATCCAACCAAGAATCGAATTGTGAAATGTGAGTCTGTAACATTCTATACGCTATTTTTGAGTCATGAATGAAAAGGTGTCTGCCGAAACAGAGGCCTATTTTAAGGCCAAAATAAATTATTTAGAAAAAAGTTATCGAAATATTAAGGGTGTCCCAAGAAGAACGCAATTTTAAATTTTAAATAAAACACAGATATTTAAAAAAAAATCGTGAAACTTTATTATATCGTAAAGCAGACAGAATGAGGTTATGTATGGAACAATATATCGTGCAGATGGCCGCCGCGGCTTTGCTGGCATGCACGCGATCTTTTAATGAAATTTTCAATGACCGTTTTGCATGAATGCTGCGGTATTTCATTAATGCAGCGTCCAATTTCCTCTTTTAAGGCTTGAGTCGTAGTCGGCTTATTCGCGTAAACCATCGACTTCAAAAAACCCCAAAGAAAAAATCTAATGGTGTTAAATCGCACGATCTAGGCGGCCAATTCTGATCTCCAAAACGCGAAATAACACGACCGGGAAATGACTGATGCAGCAATTGAATTGTTTCTCTGGCTGTATGACATGTGGCGCCGTCTTGTTGGAACCACATGCCCTCCACATTCATTTCTTCAATTCTAGGCAAGAAAAAACTGGTTATCATTTCACGATACAGAACACCATTGACTGTTTGCGGGTGACCTGCCTCATTTTCATAAAAAAAGGACCGGTGTCGAATTGAGGTGGATGGAGTTTGAGCGACATCATCACTTACAGCTGCGACATTTTCGGTCGATCGACCTGGTCGATGGCGCGTTGTTATCTTTACATCACTAACAGACCCAGTTTCGGCAAATTTATCCATTAATCTCTTTACAGTTGACTCTTTTGGAGCATTATTGTGACCCCAAATTGATCGCAATTTGCGAACTGTAGCCGCAAAACTTTCACCATTTTGGTAAAACAATTTCACAATGAGAATGCGTTGTTCATTCGTGTAGCGCTCCATTTTTACTAACCTCGTACCTTCTACTAGCAAACAATAACAATTGTTCAAATGTCAAACAATGACACTTCGAATGTTGCCAGATTTAAAAATTGCGTTCTTCTTGGGACACTTGGGAATGATTCTATCACTTTTAAAGGAGACTGTGTAAATAAATATAGTCGAATTTTGCCAAAAATTTTGCCAAAATATGGAATAACTTTCCATGAGGATTCTAGAATATATAAAAAAGTTTTGATTTCAGAATCTTTAATATTCCAAAGAAGTTTGAATTTTGCAATTGCAAGGCTCAATCCTCTTAAAAAAGTAAAATAATTTCAAATGAATAGATGGAGTTAAAAATACGCTTTACGGTATCATACTTTTTTTGGGCGTATTTTCGGATCATCAAATATTTTTTAGCTGGCCTGCAAATTTTTGGAGATTTTGCAAACTTACTAGATGTAGCAAAAGAATTATTTTGGCAAATGGAACATATTTTCTATCATTACGCACTGAAGTTATACGTGGACATCCTTCAAAATGCTTTATGGATACTTCTTTTGTGGACGTTTACTTTTTTATATAAATCTGCAAAATACAAAACCATTTATATTGTACTTTTTACCAAAGAATGCTGCTTTTTCCCTTTTTTGGATCCTCAACAATTTGTGATTTAAAAAATTCGAAATATGCCAATTTCCATTCTTAGTGGACCAACAAGCGTCTTAAGAATTTTTGTTGTTTATGTTTTTATGGAAGGCTTGGATAACTAAACTCTGTTCTCATTTTCATAAAAAGAATTTCTTATAATATAAGAATCTGTTAAAAAAATTAAATGTATATAATATTGTTGCTTATGTTTTACGCAACACTGTATATTGCAAAAGGAGGTTCTTAGGGATATAATATAGTGTAATCAATGACTAAGCTGCAAATTTGTATAACCAACCTTCAAATTTTAAGAGTATATAATTTTATAAATTCAGCTCAGGTGTAAAATATAATTTAACCAGTTTTTTTTGATATTTCTTTATACTTTCAACTATAATTTAAATTTCTAGGTTTTAACCATTATTTATCTACCGTTTTCTTTTCAATATGATTTTAAATTTCATAAAAAATATTACAAAAAAAAGTGGCACATCTTATAAATATTCTCATACTTATAGTAAAATCATAAGAGACACACACACAGGTTACTACACACATATACAAGTACTTAGGTAGATACACACACACACACAACAACCACTCGACTAGTTTAAGTAAATAAAAAGGTACTGTACTTAACCTAGTGAGCCCCATAAAGTGGCTCTTTCACTATGACTACAACTATTACTTTACATGACAAACACAATGTTGTAGTAGCAGGGCAGAATTGTAGAGACGTGTAAATGTTTTAATATATGTGATAGTTTTTTTTTTTTTTTTTGTGTATCAACATTTAACCCTTTTCCACACATTTAACGAATTTGGGAACATTTAGAACTCTTAATGAATTAAAATTCTTCGAAATGATTAAAAACAACTAAAATTGTGAAATTTTTATAATTTTTAAGACTAAATAAAAAAATTGATTTTAAGGACTTTTTCAAGAAAACTTTTTTGACTTTTTTAAAAGAAAAATACTTCAGAAAAATGTTTAAATACTATGGACGTTTTTAATAAGAAGACATAGATTTTATTGACTATTTCAATTAGAAAAATTCTTACATTCTAAAAACATTTTTAAAATTTTTTTACACAGTCCTTAGAGTCCCAGAAATTTCTTTTATAAAAAGTCCTTCATGATGAAATATTCTTAGAATCTAAATATATTCTAAGCTTTTTTATGAATATATGGATTTTAATTTGTAATCCTAATAAAAACGGTCATATCACTCGTTGGTATACTGACCCCGATTTTCGTTGTTTGAAAAATTTTTTGGACACTATCAAACCAGATATTAGGATAATGTTCGTTTGGGGTAACGTTCCGGGAATCTTATGTGGCTGCTTTTTCTAAAGAAGTTTTTAAAGGGCTTCTGTTTGAATATTTGTTTATTTATATATTTATTTATTAATTTATTTATTTATAGAACAATATTCCTTACAGACTATAAATACATGAAACTTTGAATAAAAATTAATTTATTTCTAAAATAACAACAATGATTTAAAAAAATTGTATAGCAAACAGTTTTTAAAACTAGATTTTGATGTATTAAGTTTAATGACATTATTATATTTAATAAATTATAATCTATAAAAGTTCTTAAGTATAACTAAAACGATGACATTTTTCAAAAAAAAATCATTATTACGAAGATTTCTACAAGGTACATTAATAGAAATTTTCTCCAAAAGACGTGAACAATCAATCTTACCATTAATTAATTTTCAACATTTCTAAATCCTAAATGCACACAACGTACTTCATATGTACACTTAAAATAGTTTGTAAGTTAAAATAAATGCCTTTTGTTATTTTTTTTAAATGTTGATTAATCAACTGACACATCCGTAGGAAACAAATAATATAATCAGTAAAAATAAATGTCAAAATTTTACCTACCAATTCCTTAAAAAAATAAATGTTTTTATCATTTATTTGAAATTGTTTCCCTTTTTGTACTTTTTGTTGTTAATATACTCGTACATTTCAAAATGTATGTATACATAGCTATAGACACTTTTTGTGTGAATGTGTTTGTGTATGTATGTGTGTTTATGAAGTTCTTATAATATGAATTTAAAAATTTTGTATATATACAACCAATTTAAATAAAAAAACAAATTGAAATTTTTTGAATATGTTTTTTTTTTTAAACAGACAGCAAACAAAACTTAAATTTTTAATAAGTGTTACGGACACAAATAAACCACAAATTTCCATTTTGTGGGTAAATTTTTATTAAACTTGAAACAAATGAAAAAATTAAATGAAACTAAAAAAAATCGGTAAATTATTTCAAATGAAAGTATAAAAAAGTTAATATTGATGTTTTTTTTGAAAAATAAAAGTATGTTCCTTTACTTTTAAATGGAACAGAAAAGTTTTTTATTAAACTACAAACAGTTAACTACATAATATTCTGAGTGTCGGAATAGGAAAAACATAATTCAAATGAGGTAATGAATACTTAATAAATTTCCTCTGTATTCTTTCAATACGTGCACATTATTGCACCATACCCTAATTTGGATCTGACATATGATGAATATCAAAATCTTAATGTATAGGGATCAGAAAAATCACATTAATTTCTTCTAATAAATGCAAGGGTGGAGTAAACATTTGGAATATTTTTTTCCATATGAGGCAAAAAAGTCAACTTAGAATCGAATACAATTCCTAAATCCTCAACTTCATCAACATTATTGACTAACTCAAAACCAATTCTGTATGAAGTATGTATAGGATTACGTATCCTTGTATATGACATATGAAAACACTTATTTATATTAAAATTCAATTGATTATTAGCACACCATATATTAATATTATTAAGATCACTTTGAAACTTAAACTTATATTAGTAAATAAATATATTTTATATAATTAAATAAAAAATGATTTTAAGAATTTTTGGACAAATCTAATAAGATGATTTACAATTGATTGTTATCATTTTAATAAATATATTCTAAAGCAATAATTTTTGTTTGCACGGAGAATGGTAAAATTATTTATAAGCACTAAATTTATTACTGTTTTAGTTTTGTTTTTTATCTTTTGGTTAAACTAAAATAGTTTAAGATATATATTTTGTTTTTTTTTTTACCTATAAACTTTATAAGAAAACAAAACTTATACTATTGTGATAAAAATATTTAAAACTTTTTTCTGTGACACTTATGCTATCTCATATATGTACATATCTAACAATATGAGATTATGAACGTTGAAAGAGTAAAAGCTCTTGTTTACTATGTTGAAATTTAATCTCATTTATTGTAATCTATCGGAGCTTATGCTGTGCGTGATACTAAAGTAAAAATAAGCAGTTCTTTAAAGGCTTTAAATATGTTTTAAGGTTGTTAAGTTTAAGGCAGTATTATGTCTTTTTTCCCTAATGTTGGACAATTTGTTAAAATCCATCGTATATATATATTTGTAAGAAATGCCAAAGTCCTTATGTGTTTTGTTAATAATTTAATCAATCTGTTAAAGGTGTTTTAATTGTCATTTGAATAAGGCTGGCATAAAGCTTGCTTAGAAGCACTTCAAGCAACAACATATATATCCCTTACTTAGGTGGAATTTCGAAAGCGGTCAGAGCAGAGTTTCTAATTTTACGATATTTTTGTAAAATATGTTTCTAACAATACGATTTGCATAATGTGGCGTATGAGTGATATTATGAGTATAAATTATAATAAGTATACGCTACAGTGTCAATTACATTGTTCGAAGCAAATAAAATAAAATGTATGCAACAGAGAACTGCAAAATCAACTTTTTTCTTGATTTAATCATACACAAAAATTCTTGTTCACTTTTAATAATTCAACAAAATTCACTGTAGAATAAAATCAGCATCATGTTACTGAACACTGTTAAGTGATTACATTTGCATAAAACATAAACAACAGATGATTCACACTGATTCCAATTACGCGTTCAGTAACATGATGCTGATTTTATTCTACAGTGAATTTTGTTGAATTATTAAAAGTGAACAAGAATTTTTGTGTATGATTTAATCAAGAAAAAAGTTGATTTTGCAGTTCTCTGGTATGCAAATAAATTGGGTCAAACAGCTCTATACAAATTTGGTTTTTATAACCCGAGTAAAAAAGTTTATATACAGTGGTGTTCAAAATATTTGCAACTGAAATCATATTTTGTCTTGTTCTTTATTATATTTAACAGACTTCCAGCATAAGTTTTTTTATTTTTTTGTTAAATTCAGTTATTGCATATTATTTTACAAAAACAAAAAAATATTCATAAATTTACAACAATAAAAAAATTAAGTTAAAAAAATTAGTCTAAATACAAGTGTTCAAAACATTGCAACTCTTTATGAAATTATTATAGAAACCCAAAAATTTATTTTAATATTCAGAATTTTGTAACATAGCCGTTATTTTTTTTAACCTAAGAACATTTTATAGGCATTGAGACATGACCTTTTTAATATACTCTAGGAATTTCGTTCCACTGCTTTTCTAACTCGGCGAAAAGTTCATCATCATTTCAAAATACTTTATTACCAATATTCAGTTTTGTAAATAATTTACATGTTATCAGTCGGGTTGAGATCGGGTTGAGATCGGGTTGAGATTGTAGCGGTCACGACATGGTACTATATTTTCCACCAACGATACTTTTACAACCTCTGCCGCATGTTTAGTGTCGTTATTGTGCTGAAATATCCATGAAAGTGACATTTCCCATTCGGCATATGAAAGCATAACTAAGATTAAAAGTTCTCTATATACTGTGGATGTCAGTGTATTAATAATCCCATTTACCGAAAAACTCCCCCCACTATAATTTTTCCACCTCCGTGTTTCATTGTAGCGGTTGTGTGTCTGGGATTAAACTTATCGCCTCGTGGTCGTCGACTATGGGCTCTTTCATATAAACCCCAGAGGTTCAATTGGGATATCTGAAACTTCTAAGACATCTATGGAAAATTTAGTTTTAACTTCTATAGGAACTGCTTTAGGATACTGCGTGAAAAAAATTTTGTATTCTCTTACGGTAGTAGTACGAACTCTTCCTCCTTTGTGAGTTGTATGCATGTTACCACTAGTAACAATGCGAAAAATTGTTATTTTTGAAACGGAATATTTTAAGGAAATGTCTTTTTGAGAAAGTCCATTTTTTAAGTCATATAAAACTTAGACCTTCACAAAAGTAATTCTTACGATGTCAATATCTTAATAAAAATCTAATAGCAAACTCATTATGATGAACTTTTTTTAATAAAATGCAAAGATCTAAATCACGAATTAATAAAAGGAATACGATTACCGTTATTTCCTAGCATTTCTAA
Organism: Eustalomyia histrio; assembly: GCA_949748255.1. Lineage (NCBI taxonomy): Eukaryota > Metazoa > Arthropoda > Insecta > Diptera > Anthomyiidae > Eustalomyia > Eustalomyia histrio. Next base: position 33,509,010 of record OX456525.1, on the reverse strand, counting down.
GAGTTAATAAAGGGTGTCCCAAGAAGAACGCAATTTTTAAATCTGGCAACATTCGAAGTGTCATTGTTTGACATTTGAACAATTGTTATTGTTTGCTAGTAGAAGGTACGAGGTTAGTAAAAATGGAGCGCTACACGAATGAACAACGCATTCTCGTTGTGAAATTGTTTTACCAAAATGGTGAAAGTTTTGCGGCTACAGTTCGCAAATTGCGATCAATTTGGGGTCACAATAATGCTCCAAAAGAGTCAACTGTAAAGAGATTAATGGATAAATTTGCCGAAACTGGATCTGTTAGTGATGTAAAGACAACAACGCGCCATCGACCAGGTCGATCGACCGAAAATATCGCAGCTGTACGTGATGTCGCTCAAACTCCATCCACCTCAATTCGACACCGAGCTCAGCAAATTGGTGTCTCCAAATCCACTTTGCAGCGAATTTTGACGAAAGATTTGCATCTTCATGCATACAAAGTTCAATTGACTCAGGAACTGAAGCCAGCTGACCATGGACAGCGAAGGGAGTTCGTTAATTGGGTATTGGAGAGACAACATGAAAATGCTGATTTTGCCGATAAAATCATCTTCAGTGACGAGGCCCATTTTCATCTTGATGGCTTCGTCAATAGGCAGAATTGTCGCATTTGGGGTGAGGAAAATCATCGAGTGATTCACGAGAAGCAAATGCATCCTCAACGTGTGACTGTGTGGTGTGGTTTTTGGGCTGGAGGAATCATTGGACCTTTTTTTTTATGAAAATGAGGCAGGTCAAGCGCAAACAGTCAATGGTGTTCGATATCGTGAAATGATAACCAGTTTTTTCTTGCCTAGAATTGAAGAAATGAATGTGGAGGGCATGTGGTTCCAACAAGACGGCGCCACATGTCATACAGCCAGAGAAACAATTCAATTGCTGCATCAGTCATTTCCCGGTCGTGTTATTTCGCGTTTTGGAGATCAGAATTGGCCGCCTAGATCGTGCGACTTAACACCATTTGATTTTATTCTTTGGGGTTTTTTGAAGTCGATGGTTTACGCGAATAAGCCGACGACGACTCAAGCCTTAAAAGAGGAAATTGGACGCTGCATTAATGAAATACTGCAGCATTCATGAAAAACGGTCATTGAAAATTTCATTAAAAGATCGCGTGCATGCCAGCAAAGCCGCGGCGGCCATCTGCACGATATATTGTTCCATACATAACCTAATTCTGTCTACTTTACGATATAATAAAGTTTCAAGACTTTTATTTAAAATTTAAAAATTGCGTTCTTCTTGGGACACCCTTTAGTATAGTTAAGAGTAAGAGTAATAAAAATTGCAAATGTTTTGAGCAGCTGCATTTTGAATATATCTTTTAAAATTACTTTTTTGTTGTGTTACTCTAACGGAATTTGCTTTTTATATTGTGTATTATCATATATGGCTTTATCAAACAGTTTATTGTCATATAAAATTAAACATATGTTGGTATGCATAATTATATATAAATATATTTATATAATTTTTTTTAATTTTTTATATTGTGACATAATTAATTACATCTCGTTATATAAAAATTAAAAAAGTGTATTTCGTGTGTTCATTAAACATTATTTTTTGCGAAAAATAACCGTCAATCAAAACAAGGAAAAGCTTGATAAATGCTATGGGGACTCTGCACCATCGATTTCAATGGTAAAAAAGTGGTTTACTGACTTTCGTTGTGGTCGCACAAGTACAAATGACGCTAAACGTTCTGGACGGCCAATTAAGGTCAATACATCCGAAAATGTCGAAAAAATCCACGATATAGTGTTGGCCGATCGAAGAGTAAAAGTGAGTGAGATTTTTGATGCCATAGGCATTTCATATGGCAGTGTGGTTTCGATTTTAAATGATCAATTGGATTTAAGTTCAAAGGATTGTTTGGAGTTGTTTAATTGGAATGAGTTTTTGCAGCGTTTCGTAACCGTGGATGAAACATGTATCCATTACAACAAGTTCAAGCAGCAGTCTAAACAATCGGCTTTTCCGGGTGAACCGGCTTCGATGAAGGCTAATGTAAGTTTGTCGGCCAATAAGGTAACAGATTTTTGAGATGCACACGGGATAATCCACATCGATTACCTCCAAAAGAGAAAAAAAAAAATAAACGGCGAATATTATGTCAACTTATTGGACCGATTTAATAAGAATTTAAAAAAAACGACCCCATATGGCCAAGAAAAAAATTTTTTTTCATCAAGATAATGCACTGGTGCACACGTGACAAAATTCCATGAATTGGGCTACGAATTGGTACTACATCCGCCATATTTTTTCCGGAATTTAGCACCCAGTGACTATTTTCTATTTCCAAACCTAAAGAAATAGCTCAGTGGAAAGAGATTTAGCTCCAAAGATGAAATTATTGACCAAACAAATGCCTATTTTATGGACATCGAAAAATCCTATTTTTTATAAGGAATACAAAAACTGGAGAAACGTTTTACTAAGTGTATTGAGCTACAAGGAGATTATGCTGAAAAATATTTTTCTTTTGCCAAAAAAATTGTGTTTCATTTAAAAAGTCACGGATTTATTGATCCGCCCACGTACTTTATTATAAAAAATTATATATGACTTTTCCAAAACCATATGTACCTATATATAAAGCCATATATACCATAACCATATATACGGAATCATATATACTTATATACGAGTAATTATATACATTTCAGTATATGGTACCAAATCAAAAATATTTTCTATATTTATCTTCCTTTATTCGATCTTCAATATTATACTATATTATTCCTTAAAATCGAGTTCAAGATCCTTTTATGAAAAATAATAATAATGATTATATATTATTTCTTTCCTTCCAATATTTCGTCACCACATTGGGTGACTTCTTCAGGGAAATTATATAATTTTTTCAACAATTGTTGGTTTCAACAACAATCATTATTATTATTTTTTATAAAAGGATCTTGAACTCGATTTTAAGGAATAATATAGTCAAAATATTTTGTTAAATGCAGTGGTTGATCCAAACCTTGCTTTTGGGAGGGGATTATTTTTTGTTTTTACATTAACAAGATTTATATTTTTTTGTTGTACATCTTACCTATATTTCTGTTAATTTAAATTTTTGCTTCTTTGGTTCGAAATTATATGTATATATCTAACAGCTGATTTCTAAATCATTTTCACTATTTTATTTATTTTGGGAAATAGATGTCAATATCAAGTGCAGAAGGAAAGTCTAACAATACAAAAATAATTTTCAAATTAAAATATCATTGGTATTTAAAAAAAAATATCTAAAAAGAAAACATTTTCCTCGGAAAAGCAAGTTCTCAAACTAAAAGTTTTGACATATTTATTATCTTTGCTGCTTTAGAATTTCACTACTAGATGACAGTAAGAGTTAACGCATTTCCAAACCAAATCGTAGTCATATTGTGAGTTGTAACTATTATCACGGGCTTTGCCCAATAGTTTTTGTATATAATTAAATATAATATTATATAATTTTATATATATACAAAATTGAAGCAGAGCCGCGAATAACGTTGTAAGCGGCAAAATTTAAATTGTTGAGAAATCGAAAAGAACGTTTTAGAACTTGTAGGTGTATCCCACTGACTGACTTCTTAAGACTGAATTTTGATAACGAAATCCTACATAATTTTTAATAATTTCATTTTTAAGTCATGAAAGAGAGTTATTCTAACGGTAATCTAAAAAAAACAGATTTTGTAAAAATTGTCGCTTAAAACGTTATTCGCGGCTCCGCTTAAATTATATACATAAATTTATTTTTAAAAATTCGACAACACATTTGGTTTAAGTTTTCAAATAATGTAGTTCACAAAACAGGTACTCTAAATTGTGTTAGAAACTTTTGTATCAAATATTTCTGGTTATACTGGCTATCATATATTTTTTGTTAGCTTTACTCCTACTCGGTATGTTAGAAGTTGCACTATATGATTATGTGTATGTCCTCTTTCATTTATGTTGAAATACAAGTAATATTCATGTTCTTGCCTACATAACTACTAATATTATACTAACATTTTTATCTATATAATTTTGAAAGAGGCAGTGCACGAAAATAGTTTTTGTTTTCAAAATCATAGTAAATATTAATTTTTTTTTTTTTTAATAAACTAAAATTTTTTTCATTTATTTTAAAATTATCGAATTTGTAATTTTACTTTTATTGCAGAAATATATTAATTAAGTCTAGTTGGGATAATTTTTTTTTACAAGCCAGAAACCTAAAAATATGTTTTCATTACCTTTGTAAAACATTTCCGTGTGAATTCTCTCTATGTAAAGTTTTTATATAGTTTCTGCCGTTGACGTTTACGTTTTATTTTATAGATTAGTCAATGTCTGTGTCACATACAGTTAATATTTTGTTAATTAATTGTTTTTTTTTTGTCTCTGCTATTTTCTGCTCCAAATAATGTAAAAGAAAATTATTTAAATACGAAAAATGGTTAACAAAAATATGAACAAAAACTATCATGTATCATAAACCCTTTAAGAAAACTAAAGCTACATTATAAATTATTGTCGTAAAGTTTAAAAATAAGTTTAAATGAGTTGATTGATGTTAGAATTTTAAAAGAATTTTTAAACTCAAATCAAATATTAATATTAATACTTCTATGTGGTAAATTCTACAACAGATATTATTGCATATTTCAGCAAATAAATTTAATTTCCTAATCTCACTTTAACATTAAATTTATTTTCCTAATCTGCCTTTTAACAAATAGTCTTATGAAAATCAATTCTCATCTTAATGCCTTCATAATAATTTCTTAAGAAATCTTTATAATTCTTGGTCAACCAATATTTAGTGTGTGGGTTTTGTATTTCATCCATATTTCCTGATTGTCACTTACACAGCGATTCAGCATGTTTATGTAGAACTAAACTTGTGACATAATAACTAATTACAACGGAAATATTATGCCTTATAGTGGTTTATAATCTGTTTATATGAATGCTTTTGACTAATTAGGAAAAACAGCCACAAAAGATTTCCGTTCAAAATGTAACCAAAAACGAGACATAGAATTATAACTAGAAAATAATCATTATTTGATTAAGCATATTACAGCTGTACCTCGATTAATGTAATAATTTTTATACATTTTTTTTTTATTTTTCGTGTAAATCGAGGGTTGTGGAAATAACCTCGATTAACATGGGATACATTTTATATAGTTTGGGAAGGTTTTTGCAAAGTGGTTGTAAAATAAATTATATATCTATATTCGAAACTCGAAACTAAAAAATACTACCTGTTATACAACGTGGGTGGGCATTCTTGGATATTGTGGCTTCTTGATGTTTGAAAAAATTGTGGTCAGAAAAATGTGAATGTAGAAAGTTGCAAACATTGGAGATAGGAAGTCTTTTTCAGGGGGATGTTTTGCTGACTTTTCTAAGACAGAGAAGGAAGCTGGAGAATTTGTCACATGGTCATAAGTAGGCAGCAAGTTAAAGACTTGAGTGAGGACATAAAATATTGTTTAATAGAAAACAACTAAAAATTAATCCAAAATTTCTTTAAAATAGTCAAAGGTTATTAAAATTAAAAAAAAAAAATCCTAAGCTTGGGAGAATCGAAAAAGTTTAATACTCAGAAATCATTCATATCTTTCCGAAGTAATATTTTTTATTTTAGGAAACGAGCGCCCCGTTAGGCTAGTTGGTAACGTGCTAGCTTATCAGTGCGGGGGTCGTGGGTTCAATTCCCACCAGAGGCTCTGGTCTGTTTTCGCTACAACGCACAGTGGTCGATATACCGAATCTGGCGGCATTTAATTCGCAAATGAATAAAAACAAAGCCTGATGCTTAATTTCGACTATAAAATGTGTAATAAATTAAACTTTAAACAATTTTCATTTTTTTCAGAGCATTAAATACAAATACAGTGAAAATAGTATGTCCATAATTTAACACAAATATTTATAATTTCCAGTCTATAACAAAATTTGTTAAATTCCACCACTTTTTTTGTTAAAGTTGCTGCTACCTAGCCAAAAAATTAGAAATATTTCTGTTAAATTACAGACATATTATTTTGAGTGTAGTTAATACAATTAATACAAATTTCTTAAAGATAATATATTTGTTTTTAATCTGAATCAGAAGTATCAGAACCAACAGTGTCTTCATGTACAATTGGATCTGAAAGCAAATTTTGTACATCTCTTCCAATTTCGATGTTGTTCCGGGAGTAGCTAGAAGGTCGTTTGGAGAGCGTGGATAAGAGAGGATCAGATGAGAAAAAAAGTGAGTGCATTAAATCCTCCATTGTGTTTTTTCTTGAATTTATTCGTGTATGATGCTCTCTAAAATTTCTCAAATCCTTATTTCGCGATTCCTGTGCTTCTTCTGACATCATGCCAATTGGAAGAGAGACATTATTTATGATTTCAGCACCGTGAATTAATATTTTGTGTACAGAAGATGGCATATAGAACCATGAATATTTCTTTACAAATATTTCCACTGTTTGCCAGCAAAATGTTTTGAACGCATGTGTATTAATTTTGTACCCGCAAACCATAGTGCGTAAAATAATGCTTAATCTACTGATTAAGTCCTCACTGACTCCAGTTAAAAGTGCAGCCAATTTTGGTTGTTCAAAAAATCTTCTAGCCGTATTTCCGTTATTAGTATTTCCCGATCCGGGCTTAGGAATATCAACTAATAAAGACATTTCATTTCTTAACTTTTCTTGTATATCTAATTTAGTTTGCTGTACAACAGATTTGTCAGTGCTACGAATTTGCCACCTTTTTATTGGGATTCTGTACGCAATATGTAAAGTGCACTCAAAACACCTTATCCAAGCGTGTAGTGTTGACAAGCCATACTCATACATATTTCTATTTACCGGGCGATTATTAATGGCATTCAAGTCATTCATAATTTTTGGTGTGGCTCCGCAAATTCCACATGTTTGTGACGAGGATTCTGAAATTACACTAAAAACTTTGCCATCGATCATTGTCATGTAAAATTGGTGATTAATTTGAAAAGACTCAAATTGTGTTGGAATAATTTCAGTTATTTGCTGTTTCACTTTATCAACTTCAGCACTAACCAACTGAGAAGTTTCTTTTGCGTAAATCAATTTTATTGGTCTACAAAAACGCGTTGAAGAAGGCCGAGAATTTTCCCACAGAATGACACTTCCCATTTTCATTTGCAGTGACACAATGCATATGGCAAATAAGTTTTCATCGATCCTGTTCGATTCAGGGTCAGAAAAGCTTTGGCGGTAAGTTGAATGTCCGCTACTGCCATCCCCATTTGTATATCGCTGTAATAGCATCTTCATTGAGGCTGACAAAAACTTCCTTCTGTGATTCGACGATTCTTGTTGCTGTATGATCAACTAAGCTCTGTAGAGACACTTCAGCAGACGTATCGGTAATTTGGACTCCAATAGGGTAGCATTTCTTTTTTGCTAATAGCAATGCATCATATGCTGGATATATGTTTGCATTTCTTATTTTTGCACCAGCTTGGATCAATTTGTACGAGTGCTTTGTAAAATCCCCATCCACGTAAAGAGCCAAAGCTTCATCAGGACTGTATGCCATAGCATTTTTGGTTTCTGAAGCAATAGTTTTTTTAATTTTTGCTGCAACCTCGGAATCAGAATGTAGCATGGATACAACTTCTGATGCGTTTCTTTTTCCTGCTTTGTGTAAACTTACACGCGTCGCTACAACAAGTTCATCGCATGAAGTTTTTTCTACAAGCTGTGAAACTTTGTTGACTTGTGCTTTAGATGAACAAACAGTGAACTCTTTTACAGGCCTTCCAAAATTGTTACTAGTTGTCGGCCCAACTAATAAAATTTCACTGTCCAACCAATTTGTATTACGTTTTTCAAAATTCGATAACGTTCTGTTGCAGTTCTTCCACTTTTCCACTACTTTGCTTATGAAGCTCCTCAATTTTTTTTTATTTCTTGGCACTGCTCCTCATTATAGTGCGATTGGTCTATTATATTATTAAATACGTGGGCCTCCACAGCTGAAAATTTTTTAGTAGGGACGTTTTCATTGTGCCAAATCAAAAAAAGTGTGCGTTTGGAAACATTCATTTTGCCTAAAAAATTAATTAACCAATAAACGGGCAAGAACGGGCAGATCATTTTGGACGTTCCACAAAAACAAATAACAAAATTAATAAACAAAACCATATTTGGACCGAATCCGATCGAATCCCCAAAGATGCACTCCACCAAACTATAGTATATAACACTTCAAATCTGTTATCACCAATGTTAACATCTACAATGTATTTCTATTAAACTAGATAATCACAGATCACAAACATATTTTTTTTTAGTTAATACATACCTTCTACTTTAAATAAAAACCTTAGTTTATAAAATTATTAATCAAATGATTTTATATTGCCAAAAACCACGCACTGAGTAATTTGGCGCCAAATTCTTTCAATGCACTTGCTGCAACTTATGTTATATTTGACAGCTAACAGCTGTGCGAATATTGAAAGCAAAACAAATATAAAAACGTAAATTTGCTCAGTGGAGTATCGGTTATCGATACAATATAAAACATTTATCGATTTTAAAGTTTTAAAATTTGACTTAAATGCCGTCAGATCAATGATTTCGACCACTGTGCAACGAGCCGAAGGCCTTTGTTGCTAGTGCTCGGTTAGGGTATTAACCCATTAATGGCCAAATAAAATCTGGCGGAAAATATTCAATAAAAATATATTTATGTTGTAGGCAAAGGCGTCAAATAGGATAAAGTAAAATCGATATTGAAAAAAAATTAAGATATCCTTGTAAATTGTCAAGGAGCAAAAAGTGAAAACCGGCTCTCCCACACACACCGTTTTGAAATTTGGTGTTGTAAAATTTGATTTAACAGGTTCAATTAGTGCCTAATTAAATAATGAACACTTGTTATACATATATTCAAATTTTTATAACAAATTTTAAAAATTAAAATTTTACCTTTATGAAAAATGTTGCTAAAATTTAATACTTTTCAATAGCCATCAAACGATATGAATTTTAAGTATAATTAGATTAGAAAAATCTTTTGCTTTTAATTTCAAAACTAAGTTGGCTCTAAGAAAATTATTTTACTCGAATTATAGAGTCAGAGAAATAGAATAGAGTCAGAGAAAAAGGAAAAAAATAAGGTGTACCAATACTGGTACAGTGGTCATTAATGGGTTAATATATAATTTGTAATTATATAATTAATAAATAAAATAAATAAATAATATTTTAGGAAAAAAAAAACAATTATATTAAAAAAAAAATTTATCAATTTTTAAGAAAAACATTTTAGTTTTAAGAAATTTGCATACTAAAATATAAAAAAAATTAGAACATAATTTACTCCCATTTAATTAAAAAATCAGAAAGTACTTGAACTTAATGTGTGTTCATTTATTTTGCGAGTAGTAAAATTAAGTAAATTTTGAAAAGACATTTCCAAATTCAGTTTTAAGGTCTACCACTTTCTAATTTTTATGAATTTTTTTCTTAAAATTAGTTCAGGCAATTAAAAACAAAAAGTAATAAATTTTTTCCTTTGTAATAATGAACATTTATTTTATTTTATAAACTGATAAACTATTTCTGGGGAAAATTTTCATGCAACTTGGTTCAGATAAATTTTAAAAAATTGAATAAAATATTTTTTTAAATAAAAGTTTTCTAATTTTTTAGAAATAATAACCTTTAGGTATAGGTTTTTTCTTTTGTTTGAAACTCATTTTCAAAATTTTTTAAAAACAATTTGCAATGAAATTTAATTTATATTTTAAATACATGAATTTAGTATCATTCAATTCAATTTCAAGGCAAAAATTTATGGCTAAAAGCTTGTTAAAAGCAGAGTCCTCACAAAGTGGAAGACCTTTGAAAATGCGCAAATACTTATGGTTAAATATATTATTATCTTTGTCATAAAAACAGTTTCATATTTATATTAGAAAATTTTTATCAAATTTAAAAATGATTTTCACTTAAAAGAAGTGCTATTTAACTTGATGTTAGAAAATATTTTCTTGTTATTATGGAGTTGTCATAGTTTTTAGTAGAAAAAAAAAATTTAATGAACTTAGATAAAATAAAGTTTTTCTTAAAGCCAAGGAAACATTTCCTAACGAACAGTAAAATTTAAGATGAACTAGTTAGGGGGAAATTTTTGACATTTTGTACATCCTGAATTTTAAACCGTCCTTGGCTAAACATAAGGACTTGTCACTTTATATAAATAAGTATTGATATGCCATGAAAGTTCAATGTTTGGATGATATTTTCCATTGGTGTTTAAGGTGTGATAAAGTATTTTTTTTTTATATATTTTTAATTTTATCAGGCTCAAGATCATAATTTTTTAATGATACTAATGAATTTACTATTTTTTATTAAATGGAACAAATTGTAAGGATCAGCGCTAGAGGGAGTGCAATTTCGACCCGAGCGACCAGGTCATCTTCAGCCTTCTTCTCAACCACCCACACAAATAACTCATGGTTATGAACAGGCATTTATATCACACACTCTAAGGAAAATAACTATGTGAAATTACATTTCTCAGTTAGTGAATGATTACCCGCACAAATGAGCCTTTTCCATCTATTTATAGAATTACCCTTTTAAGCCTGATCTTGAGCCTGATAAAATTAAAAATATATAATTAAAACAGATAGATCAAATTATCACCCTTATTCTAGTTGTCGTTATCAATGTCGTCGTCGTTTTTGAGTCAACATCACTTTGCTTCGACGTCGACATTACTTCGACACCAAATTGGTATTCTAAAACAGTGTTGTAACGACGTCGACAGTTTATCGATTTAAACAAAAACACATCTCTTAAAATTGAGTCGGCAGATTTATTTTGTTTATTATTTTTGCGAAAAAATGTTTTTTATGTGTAATTTAAAGTCTAAAACCAGTGATGAAGAAAATCTAGTATTGGAAAGAAAACTTCTCATACAGAAATCCAATATCTTTAATCTGCCGGATAACAAGTGAGTAGCAAAATCAAAGTCTGTTACTTTAAAGAATGTTAATCTTCTAATTTTTTTAAAAGGTTTTAAAGTTACTTTCGGCTGAATAAAACAGCCTTCAGAGATGTGCTGGAAACAATAGCACCTAATTTGAAAAACGGAATCAAGTCCACATTTATTTCCAAAACAATAAAGTTGGCAGCTACATTAAGATTTTTAGCCCAGTGGACGTACCAGCTCAGTGTTGGAAACGACTTTAACTTAGGGTTCAGCTGTTTCTGAAACTGTAGAAGATTTGCCACAACTTCCTCCAGCGGGCTCAATATAAATTGCTTGAATCTTCCGCCACCTGTAGCATAACACTCGGCTTTGTTGGCTACCATTTTCTTTTTAACTTTAAATTTAAAGTCTCGCCAAACCTATAAATAAATTTTGTTATATTTTTATAATGCACTTTATATGATCATGCTTTTTTTACCTTCTGCCATCCATCTCACATTATTCTCGGTGGGCCAAGTGGATTTAATAAATTTGATATTTCTTCCCATTTTTACCGTTTTTTTTTCAGTTATTACTTTTCCTCAAGTCGTTACTAAAAATTGTGTCGACAAAATCAGAGTCGTTTCAGGACAATATCGTCGTCACATTTTCTTACAGAATACCAAATACTTGTCGACAGTTATCAATTATTTTCGATAACGACAACGGGAATACCAATTTCAAAAAAAAATCCCAAGACGACATTGTCTTGTGTCGATGACGACAACAAGAATATTCAAAATTTACATTTTTTTATATATTTATTCATATGTACTTTGAAAAGATTTACTTGTTTTAATTTTTTTATTTCGAAAGGTGATACTTTGTATGGTACTTTATATGGTACTTTGTATGGTACTTATTTAAAAAGGTTTCCTTTTTTTTGCATACTTTTTTACATGGAACTTTTTTTGAGAAAAAAATTATATACAAGATAGTTTTAATTTTACTTTTTAAAATTTAAAGATATTTTTTTAAAAATAGTAAAATTTTTTTTCCACAGGGCAAATTAAATTTTTTTATTGTTAGACCACATGTGTGTGCCAAATCACACCTGGTTTTCATCACACTGCAGTTTGTTTTATGTTACAATAATCTGGTTTAATAGTTTAGCAATAAAAATAATATAAAAAAACTGTTTGGAAATAGTGTATTTTTTTAATAAATTTGGTAGGATTTACAGACAAAAGAATTAATTGTATCAACATCATATATTTAAAATATTTCGGCATATAAAATATAATAATAATAATTCCAATAAATAATTGTTTTTTTTTTGTTTAAGATTATTATTATAAATTGTTATAAATAAATATTATAATAAAAATATTTTAAATATTAAAATTAATTAAAACCAACTTTAAATTACAAATGCATTTTCCATTAATTTGCTAAAAGAATTTTCTTTAAATTACTTCATAAGGAGCTAAAATAATCATATTGGAAGTTGTTTAAAAGTACTCCTTTTAAATTGAAAAATTTTTCTTTTCAACTTCTTTGGATGTTCTGAAAAACATATTCTTAAGAATAAAATTTATTTTATTTTTCTGGGTAATACTGTCTTCTTTTCATATGCAAATTGTAACACATGAGTAACCCATGAAAAAATTATATTTTCACCTGGAGAGAATTAATTTTCACTTGAAAGGATTTATTTTCGAAAATGCCTTATAAATATAATATTATAATTAAGACTAATCAAATCATTGGCGAAAAAATTCATTATTAAAAAGATTCTATATAAAATTTTAAAATTTTTAGTTCTTTTCATTAAAAACAAGAATAATTTCTTGTAAAGTAAAAAATTGCTCAGAATATCATAATAATTTTTTATTAGAAAAAATCTGAAATTTCTCTAATATAAATATTTTTAGATTTTCAGATTCTGCAATCTGTTTCTTAGATAAAAATTCATATTTTCCTAAAAAGGCTTAGATCCCAAAACAAACTAAGATTCTGAGGACTTTTGATTATAAAAAATACTTAGATTCTAGGAACTTTTTCTAATAGAAATATTCTTAGATTCTATAAAAGAATAATTATGGGACTCTGAAGACTATTTAAAAAATCTTAAAAATGTGTTTAGCATCTAAAAGTTTTGTTTATTAAAAAAAGTTCCTAAAATCTAAATATGAAAAAATCCGTGGAATCTAAATATGTTTTTTTTTATTATTAAAAAAGTCCGTAGTACTTAAACTTTTTTTAAAGTATTTTTCTTTAAAAAAAGTCCAAAGAATCAAGAAAGTTTTCTTTAAAAGGTCCTTATGCATGGTTTTCACTATGTCATTTTTTATGTCAATTTGTCCAAAATGTTGGCAGTTGTATGAAAACGGGTTGTCATATGAATTTGCGGTCAGTTATGCACACGAACTGCCTTCTAAAATAACATACAAGTGAAAACGTCAAATTTCAGTTTGTCAGCAGATATGGCAGCATTTTGTATCTAAAATAAAATTGACAACAAGTTGTCATTTTTTTTGTTTGGCGAGCGCAAAGCTGTTTTTTTTCCTGGAAAAATAAATTTCAATGCTTTCTTTTATTTTTCCAAGCCCTTTAGTGTTTTAATAAGTCAAACAGCCGCTTCAGCCATTTGTTTCTTTTTTATTATTTTTAATTTTTTCCACTTTTTATTTACCTTAAATTAATATTTTCAAATCAGCTGTTCGCTCGCCAAAAGTATATGCATCACATTTGACCTTTGTAATGAAAACGGCGTGTCAGTCAACTGACACCAAAATTTGACATAAGTCTTTGACACGCTCTGCTTTATCGACTTATTGTCAGTTTTTAAGATGTAATGAAAACGCATTTGACACAAAATGACGAGAATTCATTTGTGTCAGTTTTTGTTGTCAGTTCATATGACATAATGAAAACCAGGCATCAAAATTTTTCTTTAGAAAAAAATTTCATAAAAAATATTATTTAATTTAAAGGACTTTTTCATAGATTCGAATCATAATATAACTGCTGGGATTATATTATGGTAAAATTTTGTTTTTTTTTTTTGTTATTATATGATAACTATATTGGTTGTCATTATCATAATGCCAAAAATATATGATGCTCTTCGAATATGATTGCCCCAACCATGCGTGTATTTTTAGACTCAAGTTATATATGCGTCAATAACTCAATTCTTAGAGTCTTCGGCTGGTAACCAGAGTTCACGTTTGAAATATTTATAATAGTTTTTTTTGAGAAAAAAATTATTTTACAAAATCTAATTTTTAGACACACTACTATTCTATCATCGTAACCACCTACTTTATCACTTCTAAAGTAATGGTTCCATACATGACCTTAATGCTCATTCAATGATAAATTCATAAATGAAGTAAGGTGTAAAGTAATGTATCAGACCTTATGGCTATACATTACTTAAAACATTATTTGGTAATGTGTTGTTGTTGTGCTGAGATAGCTTAATAAATGTTTTGTAATTTGGGTACTAAGGGTAAGATGATTTGCAATTTGTAATGAAACAGTCCTTAAAGCCAAATATTGTCAATAGTATAGAATACGGACATATTAAAAAAAAACATTACTAAGGCTTCAATCTAATTTGTAGTCATTATTGTTTTGTTACAACAGTCAGTATAAAGGACCATCAAAAATAACTACTACAACAATGAGAACAACAAAAGCAATTGGATAATTGCTTTTTTTTTTTTTGCTTCTCTACAAACATGTCATGTGGAAAATTGTCTTAAAAAATTTAATCAACAAACATTGTTAAAGGTTGTATAAATTTGTTTTTCTGCACCATGAATAAATAAACCAAATGAAAAAATTAAGAAACTTGATTGTTACAAACAAAGATAATTCATCTTGTTGAACTATTTTCTTTAAAGTACACATAATTTAGGTCATCATTTCAAGCAAAAGTTTTATAATATTTTGTCAAGTGTATTTACATCTTTTTTGCTTAGAGTTTTCCTTTAAACTTATATATTGTTTACAACTTATTGCGAATGGATTCTTTAGTAGTTTTCATCTTAAAGGATTTACTTGTTTTGATAGTAAAGGTTCTTATTTATGTTGTGGTTATTGTGGCAGGTAGTTTTTCTTAAAAAAATTAAACCTTGCAGTAAAACAAAATATACTCATTATGTGTAAATTTGTTAAGAAAATATAGTGGTCTACTATAGCTATAAAAACAGGTCTAACAAACCTAAGGAACATAAAGTGAATAGCATAAAATAGGTCATTAAACATTTTTTTATGCAGAAAAAAAAAAGAAATGAATACCAAAGAAGATATACTGGGTCAGACTCTTAGATATTTGCAAAAAGTGTGTTAATGGTGTCGGTTTTAAATAAATTAATTGTGTAAAATTTTAGAGTTTTTTAGGATATTTTTATTCCATTTTATAGCATAACTAATAGCTAATATTTATGAAATTTCGACTAACTAGTACTGGGTTATTTTGCAGGCATCTTTATTTTTTTAAACCCCATTTTTGCTTATGTCCATATTGGAAATTCTAAAAACTAAACTGGCACATATACCAACACTCAGAATATTATGTAGTTAACTGTTTGTAGTTTAAAAAAAAGTTTTCCGTTACATTTAAAAATAAAGGACCATGCATTTATTTTTCAAAGAAATATCTATTATAACTTTTTTATACATTAATTCGAAATAATTTACTATCATTTACCATTTTTTTTCAGTTTCATTTATTTTTTTCATTTGTTTGAAATTTAATAAAAATTTACCCACAAAACGGAAACTTGTGGTTTATTTGTGTGCGTAACAGTTATTACAAATTTAAATTATGTTTGCTGTCTGTTTCAAAAAAAATATTCAAAAAATTTTAATTTGTTTTTTTTATTTAAATTGGTTGTATATATACAAAATTTTTCAATACAAATTACAAGAACTTCATAAACACACATACATATACAAACACATTCATACAAAAAGTGTTTATAGCTTCATATGCATACATACATTTTGTATTGTACCAGTATATTAAAAAAAAAAAAAAAAAAATACAAAAACGGAAATAATTTCAAATAAATAAAAAAAACATTTATTTTTTAAGGATTGGTGGGTAAAATTTTGACATTTATTTTAACTGATTATATCAGTTGTTTCTTACCGATGTGTCAGTTGATTAATCAACATTTAAAAATGAATAAAAAATGGCATTTAATTTAAATGAAAATTAAGTAGACCGGTTTTTAAATGAAATATCATTTCTTTTAAATGATATTTTCAGTTATTTTAACTTACAAACTTTTTTAAGTGAATGTATAAATTTCTTAAATTTCTAATTTGTAGCCACAAGAGTTTGGACAGGCATTTAAGACAAACACCTTTCGTCTTTTAAACTTCAATATTTGACATGTTTGTGGTAAAAATTCCAATTTCTAAATTTAAATTTTCTAGCTAAATTGTCTTCGGGTAGCGCAGTTAAGGGAAGAGCGCCCCTTTCAAACCTTATATTTAGAATGTTCACTTGTAACTTTTTAAAAAGTACCAAAACGTTATATTATCGCACCCTAAATACAAAAAAGTCAAGAAACAAAATTTTCCCAAATTGTTTTTTTTTTTTTACAAATTAACTACTCATCACTATCTTCTTTAACTGAAAAAAATCTCGTTTTTTTGTTAATTGCTCAAGAACAACTTATTTCTTTTGTTATACATAAAAAGTGTTATTTTGAGTTTTGCCGCTATTGCTGTAAAAACTGATACATTTTGTGCTGTATTGTTTTGCATTGTGCTTGTTTAATTGTAAAAATGAATTCAACACACTATATTATTTGTTACGTGACTTTGTTGATAAAAAATGTTCGTAATTGTCATAAGGGTAATGATTCAATATAATATTTTTTTCTACAAAAACAATAGAAAAATTCTCTTTGAAATGGATTATATATGGCGAAGATGTATATGAGTGTGCTATTCTGTTTGTGAAATGTCGAAATATAGGTTTAAGACCCCATAAAATATATGTATTCGTGATCCTTATAAAATTTTAAGCCAATCTAGCGATGTCTGTCTATCTGTTGAAATATCGATCACGGCGCGAATACGCAAGCGGGATACTCATTTTCACCTCGATTTATCATAAAAAAATTTTTTTATATTGAACGATGCAGAAATTTCAAATTGAATGCATAACTGGTGGGATTAATAGATATATATATATATATATATATATATATATACACTTAAAAAAGTTCGTAAGTTAAAATAACTGAAAATATCATTTAAAAGAAATGATATTTCATTTAAAAACCGGTCTACTGAATTTTCATTTAAATTAAATGCCATTTGTTATTTATTTTTAAATGTTGATTAATCAACTGACACATCCGTAAGAAATAAATGATATAATCAGTTAAAATAAATGTCAAAATTTTACCTACCAATTCCTTAAATAATAAATGTTTTTTTCATTTATTTGAAATTATTTCCGTTTTTGAATTTTTTGTTTTTTTTTTTAATATATTCGTACAATACAAAATGTATGTATGCATATGAAGATATAGAGACTTTTTGTGTGAATGTTTTTCTGTATGTGTGTGTGTTTATGAATTTCTTGTAATTTGTATTGAAAAATTTTCTATATATACAACCAATTTAAATAAAAAAACAAATTGAAATTTTTTGAATATTTTTTTTGAAACAGACAGCAAACAAAATTTAAATTTGTAATAACTGTTACAGACACAAATAAACCACAAGTTTCCGTTTTGTGGGTAAAATTTTATTAAATTTCAAACAAATGAAAAAAATAAATGAAACTGAAAAAAATCGATTATTGATAGTAAATTATTTTGAATAAATGTATAAAAAAGTTAATATAGATATTTCTTTGAAAAATAAATGAATGTTCCTTTATTTTTAAATGGAACGGAAAACTTTTTTATTAAACTACAAACAGTTAACTACATAATATTCTGGGTGTATGCATTTCACATACTTTGAAGACATCTGTATATACAGCCAAAAAAGACCCCGTAATATGAGCTGTATCCAGTAAAATGTCTTCAGTGTAAACAGTAGAATAATTAAAAGTTTGAGGACGGTCCCCAAAGTACCAAAATGTCTTCATAGTAACTTGTAGAACGAAAACCCGTCCCCGCAACATGCTCTGTGCACATATATATATATATATATATATATATATATATATATATATATATATATATATATAAATATTTAATAAATTAATATTTATCTATTAATCTAGATCTCAAAAAAAAAAAAAAAACAATTCAGTTAAGAAGCTTAAGCATTTTTTTTAGGATATTGGTGGAGGTTATTCAAAGATTCGCCACAGCCGAATTTAAGCCTTTTTTAATTGGTTTCATATTTTTTTTTTCACAAACAATTTTATGCCTATCATTAAAAATTAAAAATTTTTAGTGGTGTTTTTTTCTATTTATTTTAGGATACGACATATTTTAAGTTTGCTAGCTAAATTAATTTGGCCGGCCGTAAAGACGAATATCTTTGATAAGGGGAGTCACTAATTTTGACCAAGTTTCTAAAGAAAATTCGATATATATTAAATTCAGATTTATATCCACTAGGATTGTGGCACGCCACGAAGGGAAGACTTTTGTCCTTCCTAGTTCCAGCTATTTGGGCAGAATTATTAGGGGGTAGTTTTCACCTTTCAAACACTAGATCTTATTAGAAAATAAAAAAAGTTAAATATTTCCTGCCTCAAGGTACACGTAGTTTGAATATAAAGTTTCTAGCCAAAAGGTAAGACTGTTATTGGAATATCCCCCCCCCCCCCCCCCCCTCCCGAATCAGAATTTTCATTCAAAATTACCTTGCTTTTGCCCATGTTTCAGATCTGTTTGCTTTCTCCGTTAAAACTTGCCACAATTCCTCCATATTTGACGTGTATTAAGGGTGAAGTTTTTTTCATTTTCCTTCTTCCCAAAAATACAATACCTTATTAGGTAGTTGGCCCAAAGTCCAGGCAACATATACTGTAAATATAACATTTCTAACAGAAGTGTTTGAAAGGGTTAATGTAACCCATTTGAATTGAAATTTAAAATATATTCTTCACTAATATGATGACTTTTGGAATTTTCATAGGAAATATTTTAATTTCTTTAGCCCATATCCCAGGAAAAATATATTTTAAATTTAGGTTAACTGGGGAACTTTTAGCCATTTTCCTGATGACACTTGAAAAAATTTGTTCATACTCGGTGAATTAGTGCCTACTTCATGGAATAAATGTTTTAAAGTTCATCTATCCAGCCTTTAAAACCTCCATTATTACCAATAATCTGACGAAAATTCCAAAAAGTGTCATATCAGTGAATTCCATTCAGAAATTTAATGTTTAAAGTTTCTAGTCACAACGGTTTGGCCAAGCTGTTAAGAAAGCACTATTTCATTAGTAAAACTCCCTTTTTACCACGTATCTGGCAAAACTTTTAAAAGGTAATTTACCAGGCCTGGAGACATTTTCCCTTTATGCTCTCCCTGTAGAAATTTCCAAAAACCCCAAATGTCTACACCAGGGTAGCAACATATATAGCAGATTTCGGCAACAGATAATTTAGTCAGCAACGATATTTGATGCGAGTAACCTTAACTGGAATCAAAATCAAAATTTTGCTACTTTTTTACAAATTTTTATTTTTTGCCTTCAAAATTAATATTAGCGAAATAATACTAAAATCAGTTTTTCGCTATCAGTCATCGAATATTAGTAAAATGCAGAACAAGTAGATCAAAAAGAGTCTACTTTTGACTACAATTATTTTTATTTTTATGTGGGAGGAAAAAGTTTATAATATGGATGAACTTGTAATTATAAATTTTTAAACTAGTTGCTTTTATTTAAACTTTTTATACCAAGGTTTTTTAATTCAGACGTGCCCTTTAGGTTTCCTAAGTCTGCTTAAACCGTTCTATATCATTAAAAAGCCTTTAGAAGCATATGAAAAAGGGTTTGTTTAACATAAATTCTAGCAAATTAGTAAATTTACAAAATATTTATTTTATATATGCGTACATTAGGGTGGCAGCTATTTGGCGATATATCGAATTTTAATATGTGTAACTACGTTTATTTATATTTGATTCCAAAAATATATGTGTGGATTTATGGCCAATGGGACAATATTAAACCATAGCCCACTGCTATCGAAATTTTAGAATTTCCAAGCAAATAATATAATAAAATTTTTGAAATGTATGCTTTGCTGAAAATATACAGTAAAAATATGAAAAATATATTCTCGTAAGCAATTATGCTCTAAAATGCAAAAAAAAATATGCATTAAAAAAAATATTGACTTCTTTAAATTATATTTGTTATTCGGGAGAGTTTGTTTAAAAACTAAATTTACTATTAGTAGCATAAACATATATAAAAGTTTACAAATCCTTTCTTTAATTTATTTTTAATTAAAACATATTCTTAATGAAAGTAAATATGTAAATACAAAATATGCATTATAAATCATTAAATATGTACACCCAAAAAACAGTATCAGTTGTGGCCATCAAATTTGTTGCCAATCGAATTCTGGCGGTTACGACAACTGTCTTCATATTAAATTATATTTTTAGTTGTGAAAGCCAATATTCAGGTGCACAATGTAATATTATTACGTTCCATAAAAACTTTTTTTAAGAACAACTACATTTTTAAATTTTTCTGGTATCGAACCTGCCCATAATTAATTATAATTTTATTTGATAAATTTGCCATTTAAACAATTGAATATTTTATTCTAATTACAAAAAAAAAATACTTTTAAAAGGTTTGACTTTTTCGGGATTTGAACTCAGAAATTCTTATTTTGAATATAAGCAATTTGTAAGGAAATAAAAATGAGTATATAATTTGTTTATCAATACCAATCATTATTGACGTCTGTTAGCAATACAATCCACAATTCAGTTGCTTCTACCGAAACCTTTATTAAATGATATATTTGATCAGGGTAACCGTATTTGTAGTTATTATTTTTGGATATCGAAAATCTGTTAATAAATTTGATAGATTCTACCAATTCTCTAATATATTCAATAAATAAATGGTTGCTTCCACTGCTCACAAATCCTAAATTAATTTTATTTTTCAGGATGATTGGAAATACCAATACAACTTTTTGCTGAATTAATGGATTTTAGGATATTCCAAATAAAATTAAGTCCTTACAAATAAATGTTAATGGTATTGATCGAATTGCAACCAATCTTTTCTCTGGGTGTATATATACTATTTTGATTTGTTCGAAAAATCTAAAATTTTGATTGCCGTCCGACGTATTGGCCCAAATTTTCTCCATATACTTTGGAGATTGAATAAAAAAAATATAGAATTCCCATAGTGAAATTTAACATTTGGCCAAATAACTGCCAACCTAGTGTACATAAGTTCATATCAAGTAATTTTTGCCATAAGTACAAATATATGAGTAAAATATATTCGAAAAATCTAAAATTTTGATTGCCGTCCAACGTATTGGCCTAAATTTTCTACATATACTTTGGAGTTTGAATAAAAGAAATAAATATGAAATGCATATTGTGATATTTAACATTTGGCCAAATAACTGCCACCCTAGTGTAAATAAGTTCATATCAAGTAATAAGGAATTTTACCATAAGTACAAATATATGAGTAAAATATTGTGGTTTCTTGCAGTAAAGTAAATTAGTAATGCTTGAGGAAAATCATAAACCTACGATGACATACCAAAAACCCAAAGAAAAAAAGGCATTAAAGTAAAGATTTATTTTAATAGGATAATTTTTGAAAGAAAATCAAAAGAGGTTTTCAAGCTTTAAATTATATAATTAAATTAGAAATTAAATTATAAAAGAAGAAAAACAATTTTACATGTATATTGTTTTTTATATACAATTTTCACAGTATTTTCCACTTTAATTATATTTTTATATGTCTAATTAAAAATAATGTTTAAATTTTCTCAACTTTGTGCGGTTTAAACAAAAATTTGAGTAAAAATAGTTGAAAGCTAAATTGTTCCTTGTTTAAAAAAATGGTAATAAAGTGATAAATATTTTCTATAGTATTTCTTTTATAGGGTGTTATATTTTATTGCAACAATAAATTTGTAATAAAAACCAAGAAATTGTTTGTAATTTTTCCAAATTGTTAATGCAATTACACTGTCCAACAGCATTTTTGGAACAGAATAGCGATCCTATAATTCTGAAAGGGTATGTTGAGTAGATAATTTTTTTAGAACAAACTTATGGTCCAGCATGTCTGAGTATTTTTTTACAGTGGGTCAAAGTTTTCATTTTTTGGTCGAAGGGAACATTATACTATATGAAAAAAATGCTGTAAGTTAATGTCTGAGAGAATTCTTATAGTCAGAGTTGCATTATAGAATTGTATGTGGATTATTTTTGTGGAAGATCTTAACCCTCTAACTGGTCTCTTTATGGGTCAATTTGACCCTTTTTTTTCGAGAAAATCAAAAAATATCCTTTAAAAAAGGATATTTAAGGATTAAAATATTCTACGAAAATGTTTGCCGGAAAATTTCAGTGGGGGTCACCAAAGACACCATTGTTGTAAATAAAGCTCTTTACGATTAATTGGCAAAACTACACGCCAACTTCTATGGCGAAGATATAAAGAAAAATATAAAATGGCGACCCCTACGTTCGGCAAAAAAAAAAAAAATATTTTCGAAATTTTCTTGTTAAAATACTTTATATTTGAGGGTGTACGGTGAACTTTTTTTTTTGCCTGTAAGGTGGTACGGTCTAATGTACATATTTATTTTTTTGCTTCAAATTTTCGAGTAAAAGGGAATTGGGAAATAGCAGTAGTATGACAATGGATTAAAGATTAAACTTAATATGCTTTCCTGTATTTAGCTTGACGTGAATGTTCCGATGGGTCAAGGTTTCTGTACAAGCCCCATACGTATTCAGCAAGCATTACACTTTGGGATTTCCCTTTGAATCTTTCTTCCAATATCTTTATACCCTGATGAAACCTTTCACCGTGTTCATCTGAAACTGCTCCAAGGTTTTCTTTTATCTGCAGCAAAATTAAAAGAAGTTAAAATACGGTTTTAAGAAATAATTTATTTCATTTAATGTAAATTACCTTTTCTAGGAATGCTCGTTGGACCCATATAAGAAAATTATTACAAGACGAAGAATTTTATGGTCATCTGTCAGATATGCAAAAGACAGCATTTGACAATTCCACAATACAACTCTGACCATAAGAATTCTCTCAGACATTAACTTACAGCATTTTTTTCATATAGTATAATGCTCCCTTCGACCAAAAAATGAAAACTTTGACCCACTGTAAAAAAAACTCAGACGTGCTGGACCATAAGTTTGTTCTACAAAAATGATCTACTCAACATACCCTTTCAGTATTATAGGATCGCTATTCTGTTCCATTCAAAAAGTCTTAATTTGTTGGACAGTGTTATTAAAGGAAAGTACAAGGTACACCAAGTGACGTAGTGAAATAACTCTTAATGAAATAAGTACAAGGAAATATCTTTCAATGAAATAATTTCCCCCTCCTCTCAAAAAAAAAAAAAAAAAAAAAAATTAAATAACTTCCAACGGAACCAAAAAAAAAGAAAAACAAAATACTTCCTAATTATTGTAAGTACTAAGCTCCTGTTAAGGGACAGTTTATATGAAATAATTTATATTAACTATTTGTTTAATTATAGTGTAAATATTTTATAATTTTCTTTATAAATAAAAATATGAAATAATTCCCAATCGAATAAACATAGTTTTCCAATTAGGTTAATCGATTAACCAATTCCTATTTTAATCGATTCTATTTCGGTTTATGTCGAAACAAAAAATTTAAAACTCAAATAATAACTCAATCTGAATAACCGGCTAAAATAGATAGATTAACTGGTTTTATTTTTAATGTGGATTTTTTCCATTATATTTTCTTAAAACTTCCTAATTTTTTAACATTGGGAAAAAATAATAAAAGATCGAGTGAAAAAGAACCTTAAGGATTGCATAAGTTTTTTAAGCAACTTAAAGCTAATGATATGTATGTAGGTAGGCTTTTAAAATAACTATAGACAATTTTTAATTTTTATTGAATTCCTTTAAAGATTACTAAAATATATATAAATTTTATTTACAGGCCCTTAATGAAAATGTAGCATTTGTTTCGTATAACAGAAAATTTATATTTTTTTAATATTAAATTAAATATTGTTTTTTTTTTTTTTTTTTTTAATTTTATATCTATATCTATATTGACTTGTAAGTAAAACGACTATCCCTGCTTACCAGACTTTTTTTTTAAACAAATACAATTTGAACATATGGGGCCGTCTTTTTTACAATAGCTGTTTTCGTATATGAACTTCTCGGGAACGCGAAATAGAGCAATTATTTTGTTTGCCTGCTCTACTTACAAACACATAATTCATTTTTTAATTTTTATTATTCTTAATATTTTATCGAATTAAAAATACAAAATATTCAAATAATTTGTTTGACAAATATTTTTGTATGCGTTTACAAGATTTGGCAGCATTTTTATAAATTCCTTATTTTTAAGTAGCTATTTCTATAACTACTTAGCAGATCTATTTTATATAAAATTCGAAAAAAAGCAAACCTGTAATAGAAATTTTTCTTTTCCTACATCTGCCATCAAATTATTTTTATACCCTCCACCATATATGGTGAGGGTATATATCAGTTTGTCATTCCATTTGTAACGTGTCGAAATATAGGTCTAAGAGCCCATAAAGTATATATATTCGTGATCCTTAAGCAATTTTAAGTCGATTAAGTAATGTCCGTCTGTCTGTCCGTCTGTCTGTCTGTTGAAATGGCGATCACGACGCAAAGACGATAGCCTGGATGCCTTTTTTAACCCAGATTATTGTACATCCTCCCGAACAGTTTGGTATTGAAAATGAGAAAAATCGGTCCAGCGGTTAAAAAGTTATGGGTGAAAATGTGAAGATACCTCTAAATTTTCCATACAAATTGTTGTTTTCAAATTTCATAGTAGCGACTGGTATATAATATATTTCCTCATACTTTTTTCACCAATCGCTTAGAAATTAATAATATTTTGTACGCCTCAAATATTTTTCACCTCAAAAAATTTTTCACATAAAAAATTCGTTTCCGCATCCAAAAAAATTTTTCACCTCATTGCTTGTATCAAAAACAATAGAGAACATTGGTAGAGGGTATTCAAAGATTCGGCACAGCCGAATTTAAGCGTTTTTTACTTTTTTTTATTTTACAAGTTTGTTTACTTGTTTAAAAAAACACATTTTCTTTTCCATTACACAGTTTGCTTAAGTTTTCTCACAAATTTCTAAAACTTATTTTTTTACATATAAAGAACTTTTAACATATTTTGAGCTAGGATGAACTGGCGAAAAATCTCATCAGAAATGTCCTTAGCAAGCACTATGACGTTTCCTATGTTTTAAAATAATAATAGAAAATTGCTTTCAACTCAAAAAAATATGTTTTCTTAAAATTTTATCAAAAAAAAAAAAAAAGAGAATTGAAAAAGATGAAAAACTTAAGTAGAAACTAGTTGTTTCGTGAAAAATATTTAAGAATTAGCTTACTTGAATATTACTGGATAATAGGTCTTACTTACGAATATGAGTGTTCAAAAGTTTTATTGACTACGAAAAACCTTGAAAAATTTTCCAAAGTCGACTTAAGTGATTTTATCAAAAGTCTACAGATATTATTCGGTTTTTTTTTCAGAAATCAAACTCGCATATTTTAAATATAGAAAAATCTTTTTTCCTCTAAATCTATAGACCAGTTACTAAAAGTGCCAGTGAACAGTGGCAGTTCTGTTAAACTTTATCTGTAAATTTTGCAATTTTGCATTTTTTATTGAATTTTGTTTACTTAAAAACAAAAATTTAATTTCACTACAGTGACAAATGAGGAAAATAAAAAATTTGCTTTATCGGCAAAATGTCATACTGCGGTAAAATACTGTCCACAGTGCGTTTATTCATTTTAAGCTTAATGCTCTACTTCCACTGAACATGTCGGACAACATTTTCTTTGTAACAATCCCCCATGATTCCTTAAAAACCCTCAAGATACTTTGAATTGCCCCGAACCAACACTTTATAAACTTAACTTGATATTTTACGAAAAAATCATCTATTTGTGCTTTTATTTATTTTGTTTATTTCTGAAAGAAATACATTTACTTAGCATTAAACAATTGCCAATTTTTCCGATCACCAAAACGAAATATAAGGCTTCCTTATTTTTTAATGGATTCTTTATTAAAACGCTTAGTATTGCCTTTTTAAAGAGCCGCATCCTTTTATTTGTTTGGTAAATATCAAAACTTTAATTTATTATATCCATTAATTTACTTTTGTTGCTGTAATTTTTCTATTAAAATAAACATTTAACATAATTGTATTTTCCATTGTTGTTGTTCTTTCTACTATTTTTGTTATTTTATAATTACATTGACCTAAAAGTATCCGATTAATTTTATCACCTAAAATCAAGCATGATTAATGACCATCATTAATATTGTTTTTTTGTTTATAATATAACGCTTGTCTAGCAATTTATATGAAAGTTCTATTTTGATACCCTACACCGCAGCGGATAAATTGATTTACACTGCAAAGGTTAATTTTATCTAATAATGGCAGCATACAATTTACAATTTATGTAATCTTTGTGGGTTAAATAATGAAATATGAACCAAATAGTCGGTTCCCAATTTTATTCGAACGAGATTAGAACTTGGAATATCTAACTTCACAAACATTCTGTGTTATTGGGATAAATTCTTTTAATTCGTATTCTATATTACACAAAATATAACATAATAAATTGATTATGGATATTTTAACTAGAAGAATATGTTTTACTTATGAACAAGATAGTCTAACACACTGATTTTCGGACAAATGCAAATTTTTTATTAGGTGATATATTTGAGTGACACTTTATTATTTGTGGAAAGCACGTGGATGGGCAAGTAATAAATCATTGGATAGGCAATTCAGTCTTCTTTTATGATTTTTGTTTTGTTTAAAATTGTTCTAGACAACTATTGCCAAAAAAATGAACAAATAAAATTTAAATATTTTAAATCTTGTGTACATTTCATTTAAGATCATTAATTTTTAATCACTGTATTAAAATCATTTTTTCAGATATAAAAATGTCCTTGGTAAATAAAATTTACTTTGGGTTGCTTCAGGTAATTTCAGGTGGTTAAATTTTAAGGGCCGATGTTGAATGTGAACCACACCTAAGCGTCAAGTTTTTTTCTGCATTTCATTTGACATTTCTCAATTTCAGACTAACTCAATTTGAACCATACACAATCAAGCAAAGCGTTAAAGTTATTCAGGCTTATTATGGAAATGGGCGTTCAAATCAAAAATCATTTCGTGCACTTCGTGATTTTTTTTGGTCAGCATAATTGACCTAATGTGTCCACAATCGGGACATTTGTGGGCAAATTTCAGCAAACCGGGTCAGTGAAAATACCTGTGCATGCTCGCCCAGTTCGTTCTGCGGAAAACATTGCTGTTGTTCGCGATAGTGTGTCTTGGTGTCGGCCAAGCATTTACCGTGAACATATTATGGCCAGGAATTGAGGATATGACCCTGGATAATATGTGGTTTCAACAGGACGGTGCCACTTGCCACACAGCTAACGAAACAACATCGGCTTTTAAAATTTAACCACCCTTTAAAAACAAATAATGTTTATTTTAAAATTTTATATTTTTCACAAATTTAGCTCACATTTCCGAGAAAAATGTTTGTAAAAAATATTCATACCTTGTTAGCGTAGAAAAATTTTGCTCCGGCTAGCACCCGGAAATACTCGGAGTACCCAGATTTCCCGAATGATTACCTGGAGTCCCCCATTTTTCCATGAGTTAACTCCATGCTCCAGAAAACAAATATTTCAAATTTCAGGTTCCTAGCTTAACCAATCTGAGCTGGCTCTCAACGGGGAGGCTTTTCTCCTTTTTGCCTCTTACCGTAGGAATGTTCACAAATCCCGTCTGAAAAGATTTCTTCGCCGGAGGAGAAACCCTACCACGGGCCTGCGTTGTTCTTATATTTTAAATAGCAAGGCGCTGCGAGCGTTCAGTACAGGACTTCCTAGCACTTGCTTGCGGCATTAACTACCTACTACTCGCCAGACGCTGTGCGGTTTCAGAAGAGGACTCTTCCGCGCTGAAATGCAGGGAAAATAAAAAATTTAGTTCTGAAAATAACTTTGCCTTAAATTCACCCACGTGTAATTCATCTTCTAGCTATAAGAGTTATCAATACTAATGCCCTCATTTTGCATAACGCAACGCCTCACTTCACATATTTAAAAAAAAAATCGATTTTGTAAATCACTTGCTCGCGTTGAAACAGCTGTTCGTTGCGTTATTTGAAATTTTATGCATTAAAATTAGAATTTCGTAAATCACTGAGCTGAAAAATTAATCACTTGAGATGTCAAAATCATCACTAGAATTGAGTGAGCGGTGCTTTGAAATTTTTTTCAAACTATTTAATAACACAAAATTTGTAATAAATTTGCAATAAATTTTATTGTTATTAAGAAGTGTTTTATTTTTTTTTTTTTGCTTTTGGGTCGATAAAAATGCCTCTGAAAATATCTTAAAAATTAAAGGAATTTCATAAATTGCTCCACAAATTTTTTTGCGGGTTTAGGTTTCAGGCAGCTTAAATATCTACATAAGAAAAAAATGATTTTCAATTAGCTGTGTTGCCAATGGCAAAAAGGGGGATAAATTTAACAAATCAAACATAAATTCCATTTATGCATAAATAAAGGTAAATTATTAAATATTGAATAGAATCATTTTATAAATTATTTTTATCATTTTCAAAATTAATTTATTTGTATTTATGTTGTGTAATATGGCTGAAGTGTACTTTTTCGGGCGTTGTTCAAAAAAGAAATAAATGACCCCCTCTGGAATTAAACGAAAAAAAATGTTTTACTTATATTTTAATTTAACAATTAAAGTGATAACGTAAAAGTCCAACTCAATGAAGTAGTGATTTATAAAATTCGATTTTTTTTACACTTGCGTTGGCGTTAGAAAGTGAGGTGTAGGTGAGGTGAGAGGTTTTATACTTACTGTAAGAGATTAAGTAGGTTTCGAAGGATCAAGAAGGCGTATTTTTATAATTTTTTTTAAATATATTCAATAATATGTTTTATTTAAACAATTTTCAAAGATACATATTTAACAAGTACTTTGTGAAATTATTTATTTAAAAATTGGGACCTTGACCTTCCAAAAAAAAAGTTCTCTCAGCTTAGTTGGCAGTAATCGTGACTTGTTCATCAGGATTTAAATAAAAGCGATATTGTTCTGTAAGTTAATGGACAGCTAAAAAAAATTAAATTAGATATTTTGCGGAGTTGTGAACAAAAAGTCCCATTCTTCGGTAAAATGTTATCCACATATTCCCTCATAAAATGATAAAAAAAATTAAAAATCCTTCATTCAAGCACTAGAAAATGTTTTTTTTGAAGATAAGGCGAAAATTTTAACAATATCGGTTTATTACTTTTTCATGACTACCGTCTTCAAAAAAAAAGTTTCGAGAAAATCACAATTGCAGTTAAAGAAAATTTTAAACTTACATATAATCATCAATTTCTAACTCGTGTACAAAATATTATATCTTATCTGATCTGTTGGGATATAATTAGATATAACTGAATCTTATTAAATCTGGCGTCAGATCTGATCATCTGGTATGGTATATGTGATACACTTTGTGACCAGATCTGACCAGATATAGGATCATATCTGTTCATAGCTTTCACCGCTTTCAAGTCACCAACATAAAAATGTATACAGAAATTACTACTTAATTTCTTATATTCTTATTGAATCTGGTCAGTTAGTAATGGATCTGATTACATATGGTGCTCCAGATTTGTCCATATCTAAGTAGATCATAAATTTGTCTTCAATTTTGAGATCTAATTGGATCTGGCTTAATCAGATCTAAGAGATTTGGTCAGATCTGATCTTTATTACACGGGGAACCCATGTCATCCTTATGCTCTTGTCCGTATCTTTTCGAACCCATTTAACCCCTTAAAATCTCTCTGTCTGACACCATCTTTTTGTGCAGTTGTTTTAGAAGAAATGAAAAAAATATTTGAAAAAAGTACCAATTTTTGATAGAATTTTTTTACCCCCCTGATATCGCAAATAGCACTGGAAAAAACCGGCAAACATTAGATTTTTATTGTCTATCACATATCCGAGTTTCAAATTTAAATTGGCGTGTTGAAGGAAAACAACTTGGTGAATTTATTCTAGATTATTGTTTATTATTAGTTCTATCTTCTATCTTAGCTATCAACGTTAAGTATTTAAAATGAAAATACGTTGAATCTATTAAAGTTGAAAACAATTTTGAACAAAAAAAAGGTTTATGAGAGCAATTCCATATGAAAGCGATCACCTTTTGGACGACCCCTCTCCGATTTTAAAATAAATAGTCTCAATCGATTGCCCAGCAAAAAATAATGTACCTACATATTTTTTTTTTTTTTATAGTGACTGGTTTAGTGGTGGTGTACACCACTGTCATGTGACAAAATTGAAGAATTCTTCATAAGGGACCTCATTGAAAACTACTAAAGCGATCGCAACGATTGATAGCTCGTTCGAAAGGTATTGAATCAGGCTTTAATTGAAAAATAAAATTTTCCTAATTTTTCTCAGAAATTTACCTTTTTTTCCATGAAAATTAAATTTTCCCATGAAAATTAAATTTTCCGATTTTCCACAGAAGCTCCTAAATTGGATTCCTAATAATTTTTGCTTTAAGAATCAGCAATAAAAAATGGGCCCCGACTCCTTGTTTGGACAGGAGAAGAGCATTTAAGAGACCACCTTGTTCTCATTGTTTTTATGTTTTTTATAATTGAATTATTTTTAATTATTTAACATTATTTTATTTTATTATTAAAAATACATTTTAAAAATTATTTTACAGTTAAAAATACATTTATGAACAAAAAATCTTTCTTATTTTGCTGCTTATACTTAATTACAATATTTATTCAAAATTTCAATTGTCAAAAACAATATTTTTAGGTAGTAAAATATTAACAAATATTTTTAGGTAGTAACGGGCAAAAAGAAACGTTAGGATATAATTTTCAATTAGGAAAGTGGAAATTGGCTTTCATGACTTAAAATATAGTTTATCAAGAAGATTGGCCATTCGGCTTGGATACGGATTGAGACAGTTTTCTGCCTGCATTCGTGCATAATCCATAAAATCACAATTGTTGATTTGTATCAATAATATATATTCTTATTTATACTAATTTATTTGTATTGATTTTCAATTTTATTCACATTATTAAATTTTCACTTTTTATTTATGCCATTCAGCAAATTGCCATTATAATCGTTTTTATTACAAATACAAATACAAACTTACACATATTTTATGGTTTTTTATTATAATTTTTTTTAAGCTTAAAGTACATTATTGTAGCTTATAGAAGAAGCGTTGCTATATTGAAAAAAGGAGAAAAAAAAAACTGAATAAAACAAACGTGCATATAGATATTTATTTTACTGATTGGAAATAAACGATAAATTATATTTAATGCAACACTAAATTTTCTATGACATACAAACAAATAATTTAATATTTATTTTCCATGTGTTTGTGATTGAGATAGAGTAGAGTAGAGGTTTGGAAACCTATATAATGTGTTTGCTTTAGTAATTAATACAATTATGATATACAACCATTCGATGGTATGTTATTTGTTATAGTTTTTGTTTTCATTTAATTTATATATATTTTATGTGTAGTGGTTTTTACATTATCACAAGTCTTAACTAACACAAATTCTTTGTGGTTTCATGTCTTTCTTGTGTTGTTGGGAGTTTCTCTTTTATTTATTTCTTAGTTTTTATAATTAAATTGCCAGTATCGTTTACCATTACTATTAAAACCATATACATATGAGGTTTTTCATAACAATTGCCTCGCTACAGAAAAAATTTTATCGTATCCAACTTACAGAATAAATTGGTCTAACAAAAAATTACAAAATTTGGATCTAACTACAAAATTGAGATCAAATTTCATTAAATTATTATAATAACTACTAATAGTTTGACGTTAAATCGATCCATATATTTTTTTTTTTCTTGGACAGTTGGCCTGGAAATCCTTATATGTGCTATGTATCTATGTATGTTAGATGCGGATAGGGAATTTGTTTATATTAAAAATGTTTATGTCACACGACATTATGATGTATATTTATTTTCTAAGTGATATTGATATAGTTATGTGGTTAAGGTGAGACCGATGAACAGTGTTTTCAAAAAATAAAAACAAAAAATAAGGTAATAAATACGCTATTGCCAAGCTATTGGGACAAGTCGTATGGGATATTACAGAGAAGAATTAAGGTTTTCATAGAGTTACACTACACACTATTTCATAACAAGTTACAGCTGAATAATATCTTTGGTTGTACTACCCTGCAGGAAAAGGACTCAGAATACGTCATATAAAAGAGACCAGTCACTTTAACATTTGCTTGTCCTTGGTGGGGTAAATTGCCTTCTGTGACATGTTCACACAACTAACTCCTAAGAATATAAGTACCAACTCAAAAATAAATTTCAAGACTTTTAAACCAGTCACGTGATAGTTACTTTAGGAACCGGTGATCTTTTCACCCATCTCGTATTATATATTTTCCAAACGGGTCCATTTTTCACCTCTCACGGGACAGTTGTCAATTCCCAATTAATCCCTCTTTTCCCAAAGGGTCCATGGACTAAGTAAAATGGTGCTTTCATTGACAAAATTTATACAAATTATTTCGGGATTAGGATGGCTCAAAAACAGATTTTTTGGTAATTTTGCAATTTGACTACTTTTATATATTTTTTTTTATTAATTTTTTTATTATTAATTTAATTGCTCCTCTAAAGCAATTTATTTTAAGAAAACTACTTAAAAACCTTCAAACGCCAATTACTCAAGAATATGCATGTTATTTTGGACCTTTCTGCTCAGTAAAACCACACATTACCAAATAATGTGTAAAGTAATGTACAGCCATATGGCTATAGGCATTACTTTACACCTTATTTCATTGATGAATATTACTTTAGAGGTGATAATGGTTACGAGAATGTGAAAAAAGTTATGTATATAAAAAAAAGCAAACAAGCGAATGGAAATTTCTAAAAGCTCTGATAAAAATATAAAATAAAATATTAATCGGTTAAAACAATAGACTGGACTATTATAAACCCATTAATAAGGTGTTTTCGGTGTGTGGAGATAAAAATTTGTTTTTTTAATATAAAACTTTTAAATACAAAAATTAAATATTAAAATCAAAATTTTCAAAGATGGCTGATTGCCATCATTGTAAAACCGCCATACGTGGAGAGACAGGTATAATGTGTGAAGGAATTTGCAAAAAAGTTTTTCATGGCACAAAGAAATGTTCGGGGTTGGATAATTACTCGCGTGGAATACTGGACGCAACTGGCTTTGTCCGTTTTTTATGTGATGATTGCCTTCAATACATACATAATGTGGATTTGGCACTTGGTGAAATACAGAAAAGTGTAAACAAAAACAAAGAAAAACTTGGCCGAATACAAAGGCGAATTCAAAGCGGCACTAAAAGAAAATGAAATTGAAATAAAACAGCTTCTCGAAGTAATTGAGACAAGATATGAA
The DNA here is from genome assembly GCA_949748255.1 of Eustalomyia histrio. NCBI lineage: Eukaryota > Metazoa > Arthropoda > Insecta > Diptera > Anthomyiidae > Eustalomyia > Eustalomyia histrio. The sequence continues at coordinate 33,475,185 of OX456525.1, read as the reverse complement.
GCAAGGCTTAAGAAAATAGATGAAGCGCAAAAGTCATGTGATTCAAATGTAAAAGAAATTAAAAAATTATACGGAACTATAGGTATAAATGAACACGAAAATAAAACTAAAGAAATGTGTAACAAAATCAAAGAAAAGAATAAAAAGCTGTGTAATGAAATAAAAAAAGTTATAAAAGAAACGAATGTCAAAACAAGTAAGCTATCATTTTCAGATGTTGTAAAAAGTAAAACAGTGTTACCAGATAAAAATAAACAAAATCCCCTTATTGTGAAACCCAAAGAAAAACAGGATGTTAAGAAAACTAAAGAAGACTTAAATGACAAAGTGAACCCAACGAATTTTAAAATTATAAATGTTGAGCAAAGGAAAAATGGATCCGTGGTAATTCAAAGTGAAAGCAACGAGGAAAGAAAAAAAAAATAAAAGAGGCTTTACAAAATGAAATGAGCGAAACATATGAAATTAAAGTACCAAACCAAGCAGAAATGAAAATTAAAGTAACGGGCATGACGTTTAAAATTACCGAAAATGAAATTATTGAAAAATTAAAAAAACAAAACGATATTCTTAATAACAGCGAATTGGGGGTAATAAAATTATTTGAACACAAAAGAAATAATCAAACAATATTTAGCGCGAAACTTAAGATAGACCATGAATCATATATAAAAGTAATGAATGCACAAAAAGTGAACATTGGATGGGAAAAATATAGAATCTTTGATGGCACAGATGTATTACAATGTTTTAAATGTAGAGGTTTTAATCATAAATCAACAGAGTGCAAAAATCAAGAAGTATGTTTCAAGTGTCATGGTAACCACAAATCAAATGAATGCAGTAAGGACATTTTAAATAAATGTATTAATTGTATAAAAATGAACAACAGATTAAACTTGGGGTTGAGTGAAAATCACAGTACAATGGATGGAGAATGCCCGGTGTATCAAAATAAGCTGAATGCTAAAAAAAGAAGAATAGGTTTGACAGCCTAACAATCATGGCAGATAAACGGCATATACACAAATATACAAGGATTACTTAACAACTATAATCAATTAGAAGTGATAACAGATATAGAAAAGCCAGAATTTATTATATTATCGGAAACTCATTTAACAGAAAATGTAGAAGATCAGGAAATACAATTAAAAGAGTCTAATCAACATAAAACATTATCAAATTCATCTAGAACAGGCGGTGTTATAGTATACTTCAATAAGAAATGGAACGTGAGAAAAATTGCTGAAAAAGTTCTTGATTTTAAAATTTGGATCACACCATATATGGAGAAATATGAAAAAACGAATTTATAGTTATTGCTGTTTATAGATCACCGAGTAGTGCAGAAATAGAATTACTAGATGTGATAAACGAATCTCGCTGTGATATTATTATAGCAGGCGATTTTAATATAGACTGGAGTAAAGATGGATTTTACAAAAATAAACTGGAATATGTAATAAATGATAACGGACTAAAACAAATAATGAACGATTTTACGCGAATAACGGCAAACTCAAAAACAATTATAGACTATATTGTAACAAATAATAAAAATATAATGGCAAAAATTAATACAGCAAATAAAATTACAGATCATGAAGCAATCGATATAATAATAAATTGTATAAATTACTCTAACGAAAATATAAATAAAGAAATTGAAACATTTAAATATAATGAAAATACGTATAATAAAGAAATAAAAGATATTCAACAAATTAATATTAATAATGATTTGAACAACAACGTATGTTTCTTTGATGAAACCTTGGAGAAGGCAGTTAAAAAATTAACATTCAAAAGGATAATTAGAAACAACAATAAAAACAAATGGTTCAATAACGAAATTAGGCAGTTAAAAAAAAGACAAAATTGGTAAATATCAAATAGCAATAATGGAAAATACTAGCGAGGCATGGGTAAACTACAAAACAATTAGATGTATAAAATTAAAATTGAAAATAAAAGAAATAAATACATAAATAACAAAATTAATAATGCCAAAGACCAAAAAGAAATGTGGAGGGAAATAAAGAACCTGATACTTAAAAAAACTAATGTGTGATTCAAACTGTGATATTTGACCAAGTAGAATATAAAGATGATTTTGATATAGCCAATAATTTTAACAAGTAATTTGTTAATAGTATTAAAATAATAAGAGATAACATAAACAATGAGCAATATATAAACAGAATACCTGTGATAAACTCCAAATTTAAATTTCGTGCAATAACTTTAAACGAATTAAGAATAATATGTAAAAATTTGAAAAATAAGCCGGACTATAATAAAGTTTCTAGTAAAATGATACTTAATGGCTGGAATATTATAGGAAAACCCATGCTAGATATAATAAATAAGTCACTAACAACTGGAACATTTCCTGAAAATTGGAAGGAGTCGATGGTAACACCTATTGAGAAGATTGCCAAAACAAGAAATTGTGAAGAATTTAGACCAATAAACACACTAAAGACATGCGAGGAAGTTATCGAAAAAGTGGTAAAAGATCAATTGGAGTATTATTTAGAATCAAAATATTTACTATCAAAATATCAATCAGGATTCAGAAAAAATTTTTCATGTGAAACAACAGTAAACTACATAACAAATAGAATGAAAACAGAAAGAAATAGAAAAATTATTGCAATATTCTTAGATTTCAAACGGGCATTTGAAACTATAGACAGACCTATAGTACTGCAAATACTATATAACTACGACATCCAGGATATTGAACTAAAATGGTTTAAATCATATTTAACAAATGGAAAGCAAATTACAAAATTGAATAATGTCAAATCTAATAAAATAGATAATGAATTTGGATCAATATTGAGAGCCTTACTTTTTATTTTATACATAAATGACATGCCCAATGTAGTAGATAAATCTGAAATAATACTATATGCAGACGATACACTAATTTTTGCTGAAGGAGACTCGGACTGTCAATGTTATGAGCATCTGAACCAGGACATGGATAATGTAAACAATTGGTTAAAAATGAATAAACTGAAGCTTAACGAGAGTAAAACAAAAATTATGGAAATAAACACTAATAGCAATATAATCTTTAAAATTAACAACTAAATAATTGAAAAAGTAGAACAAATTAAGTATTTGGGCTTTGTAATCGACAAAAACTTGAATTTTAAAAGCCATATCGATTATATTTGTAAAAAAATTGGAAAAAAAAATTGTTTTTTTTAAACGTTTAAGGAAGCAAATATCGACATTGACAGCATTAAACATATATAACACGATCGTTAAACCCCACTTTGAATTTGGGTCAAAAATATTATATTCGTGCTGTACAACTACCCAAATTGAACGACTCCAAAAGCTCCAAAATAAAGCAAAGCGTGTGATTTTAAAAGGCAGTCGGTACACACCTATTAATTTTATGTTAGAATCACTAAAATGGTTAAATATTAAACAACGGCTGGAATTAAATACCTTAAAGTTTATTTAGAAGATAAAAAATGGAGCAGCACCAGAATATCTAAAGGAACAAATAATATACGTTAGAGAGGCTCAACCATACCAATTGAGGAATATGGATAATTTTAGGCTACAAAGGGCACCAACAACTGCAATGCAACGCTCACTGTTCTACAAAGGATTACAACTTTATAACCTTTTGCCGAACGATGTAAAAACAGAATATAACCCAAACAGATTTAAAAGACTTATTGTAGAATTTGTAAAAAATAATACCTAGTAAAAGAGCTAAAAGACTTTTAGTATAAGTATAAATATTATGTAAATTAAAGTATTTTAAATACTACTAAATAAATAAATAAATAAATAAATAAATAAATAAATAAATAAATATAAAAGTAGATTTTTCAAAAAAAAAAAAAATATATATATAAATATAAAGTTGTCATGATGGTAATCAAACATGGGAACTCTGATTGCTGGCTGAGAACTCTAACCACTGAGCTCTATTGACGCATATAATATTTTATTACTATAAATTACGATTTTACTTACAAAAGAGCACAAAAATTAGATTTTAAAAAATATTTTAATTATTGCTTTAAGTGATCAATGTACGGTAGCTCATTACTTTATGCTGACAAATATGTAATGTATGTGCTGGGTTACTTTAAAAAGATTTCTTGAAAAAATAAATAACAAAAATTTATATAATTTGGAAATCAATTATAAAATTGATTTAATAAAAACTTTTAATCGATTTTTGAAAATCCCCTTTTTTTGTAAAAAGGTCATGAGATGCAGCTATCTCTATCTATATCTGTATCTTTAAAATATTTCATGTGCAATAACATCGATGGTGATTAAGGTTCAAAAAGTAGCCACCAAAATATGTTTTTACGCAAATACGGTTACTCTTTTTAACCCTACGGTCAATAACCAAAAAAATATACGTTAGTCAATGACCGGGTACCCCGGTACCCCTATATAATTTTTTGAGCTTTTATATTAAAAATTATATTTTTGCTTTAAATATTTGTTAATATATATAAAAAAACAAATTTGTTTTATAAATTCGCCATAGCTTTTGTGTCTAATGCCGCTGCTTCGTCTGTCACTAAGTCATTTGTAGCTACCAAGACATGTCGGTATGGCATATGGTTATTTTTTGCTATACTTTGTTCATTCTTATAACGGTACATTTTTTAATTGTTGTTGCATTTTTTATACCAAGGCAAATTACATGTAGAAGAAAACTATAAGTCTTTGCCTGTTGTTTTTGTACAGCTCTTTCTATAGAAGTAGCGGTACTGCCTTTGTAGGAATTGTTAGAACGAAATACTTGAAAGAGTTTAGACACAACATTTTTCAGCAACTGTATCATTTGAATTTGAAAATCAAGTAAGAATGTCGCGAAAAGTGGAATTAATATCACAAAGACAATACCAACACTTATCAGATGAAGAAAAATCAAATTATATCGAATCTATTTTCGACGATATTGTGGACGAGGAACAATTGTCTAAAGGAGAAGATGAAGAAACCTCATATGCTGGAGATGTGGAAATGTCAGACATAGAAGATTTCCCAGTTGGTGATGCGAATATTGATGAGCCTAATGATGAGGTAGATGACGAGTCTACAGATGAAAGTGATGACGAAGTGGCAGCAGTAATTGTTAGTGACACAAATGAAAGGTATGTTGCTCGTGATGGTTCTGAGTGGCAAAAGCATAATTTGCCGTCCCATCAAACTAGGAGCTTTAATATTCTACGTCAACGTTGTGGGCCAGCACGATCAACAGAAATGCTGTCAAAGGCTCAAACTTTTAAATGCTACTTGAGCGTAGAGATGGTGGACATAATAGTGCGTCACACAAACAAAAAAGCACATGCCACTTATGCAGCATACAACGAAACAAATCCGACAAAACCAGCGCTAAATTGGAAAGATGTAACAGTGAATGAAATGTACGCCTTCATTGGCATATTGATAATGGCTGGTGCAAATCATTCATGTAATGATAATGCAAAAGATTTATGGGCCCTTACATCTTATCCTCTTTACCGGGCAACGATGGGCATTAACAGATTCTGGTCACTGATACGTTTTATACGTTTTGACAACGCAAACACTAGAGGTGAAAGAACACTTACGGATAAAGCAGCCCCAATCCGTGATATATGGACAATGCTCAATGCAAATCTTGCAGCATATTACAAACCAAGTGAGAATTTAACGATCGACGAACAGCTCTTCCCTTATCGTGGCAGAACTAAGTTTACTCAATACATTCCCTCAAAGCCAGCAAAATATGGGATTAAAGTTTGGTGGATTTGTGATGCAAAAAACTCCTATCCTCTCGAAGGACAACTGTATACCGGGAAACTTGCAACAGGTCGTGAGATTCGACAAGGAGAAAGAGTGGTTAAAGATCTAACAGGTCCATTTCATGGTAGTGGACGCAATATCACAATGGATAACTTTTTTACCACACTTGCTTTGGCGGAACATCTCCTTTCCTACAAATTGACAATGGTGGGAACTCTACGCAAAAACAAGACATATATTCCAGATATAATGAAAGATAAAAAACGATCTATTGGGTCATCCATATTTGCCTTTCGGAGAAATGTGACAATGTGTTCATATGCGCAAAGAAAAACAAATTCCGTTATTTTGTTATCCACAATGCACGACAACGACAGTGTTGGTAGTAATGGCAAACCAGACATTGTCACATTTTACAACAAAACAAAAGGGGGCGTAGATGTCATGGATCAAATGCTGGGCCAATATACAACACAACGGCAAACAAAAAGATGGCCGTTGTCACTATTCTATAACATAATAGATATCAGTGCGTTTGCTGCATATCTAATATATTTTCAAAATAACAGCACCATACCATATAAAAATACACAAAGGAAATGCTTTTTGCGGAGGCTCAGCGAGGAGCTTTGTCTTCCTCTTATTGAAGACCGTGCTCTAAATAGCCAAATTACACGCCACTTTTCATCAAGGTCCGCCATTGAATGCTATTTGGGCAAACCGATACCCACAATTGCAACGTGTGAACAACCGTCGACCTCCAGTCAAACTACTGGAAGAAAGCCCATTGTTGGGTCATGTTACTTGTGCCTAACATTACCAGAAAAGAGAAGAAGAAAAACAAGAAAATCATGCAACGTGTGCAATAAGCCGATATGTGACCAGCATACCAATACCATTTCAAAATGTTTTGAATGTACGTAGGTATTTATATCAAAAAATATCAGAAAAAGTTTATAAAAATGTAAAATAAAAATAAAAAGCTTACTTAAAATAAAAAAAAATGTCTTTTCAATAATAAATAATGGCAAGCTGTAGAGGAAAACAAATAGATTTTGTAGGGGTACCGGGGTACCCGGTCATTGACTCGCGTAGGTGTCGAATGTTAAACTATTTTAAACATAGATTTAGTTAATAATATTAAATTTGTTTCTTTTATTTATGTTTATAAAGACCTTAAGAGCGACGATCTGAAGTCCCATCGCTATATTTTCATTATTTAAAAATTGCGAGCAATTTTAAGTCGAAAAAGTTACCCGGGTACCCGGTTATTGACCGTAGAGTTAAACAGATAGTTTGTTATGCTCCCAAGCAGTTTAATATTGAAAATAAGCAAAATCGATCAGGTAGCAAATAAAAAATTAAGATTGAAAATATGAAGATTCTTCTAAATTTTCAATAACAATTTGTGTATTTTAGCATAATTTCACATTAGCGTCTGGTAAATAAAATATTGTCATATTTTTTACTACGCACCTGTAGTTAAATAATATTTTATGTTTACCTCAAATTTTTTTACACTTCAACATTTTTCTTTTTCAAGTCATGATTTACACTCACTAGCCACATACATAACCGCCAGATATTTACAGTTTTGTTGGACTTATGGCGGTACGTCTGAATATGAATAGATTCTAAACGATTTAAGTCAGTTTCGTCCTCGGGAAAAAAACTCAAGTTAAATTTTACTAAAATATCTTTATATTTGCAACTTTTTCTTTGATCCGAAGTTTTACATGGACAGCCGGAAATGAAATTGGTTTTCATTATGGTTAAAGTATGGAAATTTCCTCTTAAAAAAACTATTATGTGATTAAAATAAAGGATTCTGTTTTATTCCACGAGTATCATTTACAGGGATATTAAATTTTTGTTAAATCTATATTTTAAATACTATTAAAAGAAAATAAAAACTTTGTCATCAACAGCTGTCTGTAATCAATCTTTTTATTAAAAAACCAAAAAAAAAAATATCATCTAATATTATATGTTTGCTCTTTCTTAAAACACCATAAAAATAAAATGAACCTACGCCAACCACTGTAACAGCTGTGTATAACCTCTACTACATGTGTTGCAAGTTTTCACTAGTTGTGAGACAAAAAAACCGAAATTAATATTAACTTTCGCTTTTTTTCCAACATTTACTATGTCCTTAAAACTAAACAGTAAAACCGCAATATTAAGTGTTTTTTGTGTGTATCATCATCAATAATACTTTAGCTAACTGATATAGAGAATACTAAAAATATATTGTCTTGAAATGAAAACTTTTACTTTATGTAAAAAATTTTTCTGAAAAATAATGACGTTGATGACGATGATGATGATAATGGCGACAACAACTGCATATGACAGTTGTGTGGTTTGACCTTTGTTAAATAAATAAAGAGTGTTTTTTAAAGCCAGATAAAACTTTGAATTGCAAAAAAAAAAAAAATAACACAAAAATGTTAATTTTAAAATATAAAAATTTAACAAATTCATTTTAATGCCAATTATTTTTTTAATCGAAAGATCAATACATGTCATTAATATTTGAAAATGATTTCGGGCATATGATCACCGGGGCTGCTCTTGACGAAGCACATTCTTGACGTTTAATTTTAGGCCGCATTTTTGAAGAGTGCTGTCACGAATAACACAAACAATATTGGCCTGCATGTCGTCAATTGTTGCTGGTTTATCAGCATAAGCCTGTGACTTCACATGGCCCCACAAGAACAAGAACACAACTTATCGCCAAGTTTTGATTTCAATAAGTCGATGGTTGTGGTTGTCGTATGGCATGTAGCGCCATCTAGAGTATTCAAAAACCGAAACCGAAAACCGTCAACCGGTCAACCGGTTTCTTTTTTTTAAAAACCGATCGGTTTCGAATATTTTGTAAATTCGAAGAAAACCGAAAACTCGTCTTTTTTGTTCGGTTAACCGGTTTTTTAATTACATCACCAACTGGGTTACTTGGTCTCTTTAATTTTTTCCGAACACGTTTATAATCGTTTGTTTGGTTATGAAGATTTAGATGTAAGTCTGATAGATTCCGATGAAGACTTAACTTTGGATATTCCAAATTCAAATAGTTTAATTTCTGATCTAAATAACACAATAAACAGTAATCAAAATCCTGAAAAAGAGACTGTACAAAATCATTCATCATTATATGATGATTTTATATATATTGATAAATGCGACAAAAGAACTGAAAAGTTGGACAATTTATAAAATTGTCTTTTGACTATTTGTCCAACATCTCCAATAGTGAAAGAGTATTTTCCACTTCTAGCTTTATCAAAAGCAAACAAAAAAAAATCGTCTTTAAACGAAACATTTAAATTGCATATTATTTCTAAAATATTGTTTTAGAACTGAAAAATAGATTTTTTTTTACATATTTATAATGTACACTTAAAAAAGTTTGTTAGTTAAAATAACTGAAAATATCATTTAAAAGAAATGATATTTCATTTAAAAACCGGTCTACTTAATTTTCATTTAAATTAAATGCCATTTGTTATTTATTTTTAAATGTTGATTAATCAAGTGACACATCCGTAAAAAACAAATGATATAATCAGTTAAAATAAATGTCAAAATTTACCTACCAATCCTTAAAAAATAAATGTTTTTTTTAATTTTTTTGAAATTATTATCGCTTTTGTATTTTTTGCTTTTTTTTAATATACTCGTACAATACAAAATGTATGTATGCATATGAATCTATAAACACTTTTTGTATGAATGTGTTTGTATATGTATGTGTGTTTATGAAATTCTTGAAATTTGTATTTAAAAATTTTGTATATATACAATCAATTTAAATAAAACAAAACAAATTGAAATTTTTTGAATATTTTTTTATTTAAACAGACAGCAAACAAAATTTAAATTTGTAATAACTGTTACGGACACAAATAAACCACAAGTTTCCGTTTTGTGGGTAAATTTTTATTAAATTTCAAACAAATGAAAAAAATAAATGAAACTGAAAAAATGGTAAATGATAGTAAATTATTTCGAATAAATGTATAAAAAAACTAAAATAGATATTTCTTAAATTATTCAGTTCAATTTCTTCGACCTTTTTAATACAAATTCCAGGTAATAAGTATTCAAGCTTAAGGTCTATTTTATACAAAATTATTTATTTGTTATCCAATTATCTTCAGGGAAGAAGCTATCCATTGAGATAGCGAAATATTGGATAACAAATAAATAATTTTGTATAAAATAGACCTTAAGCTTGAATACTTATTACCTGGAATAGATATTTCTTTCAAAAATAAATGTATGTTCCTTTAGTTTTAAATGGAATGGAAAACTTTTTTATTAAACTACAAACAGTTAACTACATAATATTCTGAGTGTAATGTTAAAAAAACTTATTTAATGCCAAACGTTTTAAACGTTCAAATTATTAACGTTCCTTATTTACAAACTTAATGGTCTCTATTCATTTGATATGAATATAGTTTATAATATTAATTTTAAAGATATTATATTAAAAAATATTGGTTTTAAGTAAATTTTTTGTTGAAATGAAATACAAATAAAAATAAAAATTAAAATTTAAATATTTTTTTTTTCAAAGAATGTATTTTTTTATTTTTATTACCTTATATATTAAATTTCTTTTTTTTTTTGTAATAAAAACAATATATATAAGCTATTTATTCACATTGAAAAAAAAAAAACCGAAAAAACCGGTTGACCGGTTTTTACTGCGAAAACTAAACCCGAAACCGGTTTTTTTTAAGTTCGATTTTTTCGAAGAAAACCGAAACCGGTTTTTTCAAAAGGCCGGTTTTTTGAATACTCTAGTGCCTCACATTTCGCCCAGATCTATGTCAAACAAAAAATCATCGATAATGGTAACGCGAGCCCTGGCTTCATTTTTGAAGAAATAAGGTCCAATGATCGATACCGCCAGCGTGTAAACCGCACAAAACAGTGAATTTTTCTGGATATGACGAAGGATATGTTGTGATTTGGTTTTATTCATATGCCCTAAATTTGTTTATTCACAAACCCGTTAAGCCAAAAATTAGCCTTATTGGTGAACAATATTTCGACGTCTTTAAGTAGCCGAATTGATGATCTGGTAGCGTTGTTCAAGCGTTATTCTATTCATGATGGTTTTCTAGAGTATACTGATCATAAATGTTAAAAAGTGAGCGCAGTGTGACAATTCGTATGACAGTTATTCCTTTTGTAAGTTCTATCGGGCTTAAAGAACACCCTTTACATAAATATATTAGGGTGGCAAAAAAGACACCTGCCTGGTTTGAGACTTTTTCAAGACTTAAGTAAACCAAAGGTTTTCTTAAGAAATCTTGTGCGGAATAAATGGCCAATGTTTATTTTTGTAATTAAATAAGTAGTCTCGAAAAAACTTGACTGTTCATTAAAGTTAATTCGTCTTACAATAATAATTATAAGTATGAAAAAATTATAGTTTTATTACGTGTATATAACTATTTGTAAGATAATGAAAACTTTGGTTGGCATTTTAAGAATATCTTGAATATTATTTGAGTGAATGTTTTTATATTCTAGTTCAATATACCAAAAACTATTAGAAACGATTTGTAACAAGATATAATTTAAAGTTTTGTTTTCTGGTTTTCTTTTGTTTTCATAAACCCAGTAACAAAAAATACTAGTAGAGCGCCAATTATTTATGGAGGTGGCTCAATAAGTCCGTGACTTTTTAAATGAACAATGAACCTCAAATCAAATCACGCGGCAGTATGCTATCAATGGCTGTTAAACACAAATTAAACGAGCAGTGTTGCTCTTTCAGTTAAAAATAGCGGACTTATTGACCTGCCCTCGTGGTTTTACTATTTATAATTACAAAAAATTTCGTGTTCTACATGCAGAAAAAATCATTTCATTGACGAAAAATTCAGTTTTAAAAAGATTCTAAATAGAGATTTTATATTTTTTAATTCTTTACAATAAAGGATATAATATTTTTTTTTTAAATATGTTTATTAATTAATTTCTTGTGCAAAAACTATTTAAAATATTAATATAATAATTTTTATTTTTATCTGTAGAACCAAATTTTTTTGCACGAAAAGGTTTCTTATAGAAATTTTTTAGATAGAAGCATTTTAAGATTCTGAGATTTTGCAAACTTTTTCCTAGATAAAAATTCATATATTCTTAAAAAAAACTTAGATTCATAAAAATTCCTAGATTCCAAAGACTTTTCATCATAAATAATACTTATATTCTAAGAATTTTTTCTAGTAGAAATATTGTTAGATTCTAAGGACTTTTTTCAAAAACCAATTCTGGACTGTATAAGAAAAATCTTTAAAATGTCCTTAGGATCTAAGAAATTGTCTATTAGAAAAATACAATAAAATATATTCTTCTTTTTTTTAAAAAAAAGTCCGTTAGAATTTAAAAATTTGTGTGAAGTATTTTTCTTTAAATATTTCATAGACTCAAAAAAGGTTTCTTGAAAAAGTCCTTAATATGAAATTTTTTCATTAGGAAAAACATTTCTTAAAGAAATATTCTTCAATTTAAAGAACTCTTTCTTAGTTTCGAATCATATTTTTATACAGATCATTATAATCTTAAACCGTTTCACCAATTTTTATTTTTTTTACATTAGACAGATTTCCAAATCGAGCTGCAGTGTAGTTGTAATTTTGGCATTATGATAATACATGATCAATCTTGTCTCAGACATGAGTAGTGTAATTATTATTATCATAATTTATAACACAAACATACGATACACAACAAAAATAGTACTGTCATAGTACTGTGGTAAAGGCATTACTTATTTTCTGATGCTTCTATTGGTGAATTTAACATTGGCGTATCATAGGATGGAAGTATTCAGCTACTCGTCACTACCTTAAATCTAATATATTCTTTTGTATGAGTTAAAAATACTCATCTTTTTTGTAGGATTTATACCGTAATAAAATGTTATTTAATCTGAATACATTAAACTAAGTTTGGTAAGCTATTAAATATTTTAGAATTTCATAAATTGGAATACGCATAACTAAGACGAATTTAAATTTTGTTGAAACTTCGATATGATATACAGGTTGGTTGAAAAGTTCCTGCGCTCGAAATGAAAGAATACTGTCCTTGTTACGAAATTTATTTTTTTATTCAATATAATCTCCTAGGAGCTCAATACACTTGTTCTAATGATCTTCCAATAATTTTATCCCATCCTTACAATGGTTTTCCGAAAGCTCTGCAAAATAACCGTCTACGGCTGCTATGACCTCTTCATTCAACGAAAAATTCTTTCCACGAAGGAATTGTTTGAGATTTCTGAAGAGATAGTAGTCACTAGGAGCCAAATCTGGTAAATACGTTGGATGTTCAAGCAATTCGTACTTTAATTCTTTGAATTTAGCCATCGTCAAAACACTTTTGTGAGCAGGTGCATTGTCTTGATAAAAAATGTGTTTTTTTCTTCTTTAAACCAGGTCTTTTCTCACGATTTTTTTCATCCAGCTGATCCAAAAGGCTGCAATAATATTCAGAGTTAATTGTTTTACCTTTCTGAAGATAATCAGTCAACAAAATTATTTTTGCATTCCAAAAAACTGATGCCATAACCTTCTTTGCTGATCGTTGTGACTTCACCTGCTTTGGAGCTGAACAACCAGCTTCAGTCCACTGTAAACGTTCTTGTTTCAATTAAAAATCATGGTAGTAGATCCAAGTCTCATCCATAGTTATAAAACAATGCAAGAAGTCGGTTTTATTCGGCTTAAAACGCTCCAAATTACGCTGAGAAATTTGTTTTCGATCCAGTTTTTATTGAATTGTTAATGTGTGCGGCACTAACTTTCCAAACAGTTTTTTCATACGTAATTCTTCATGTAAAATATGGAGTACTTGTTCGTCTGAGATGCCTATGGCATTAGCAATTTTACGCTTAGTCAAACTTGGATCTTCACTAACCATATTATGTACCTGCTCAATGATTTCTGCTGCGGTTGCAGTTTTTGGTCGTCCCTCGCGTGGATCGTCTTCAAGGCTGGTACGACCACGTTTAAATTCACCAGTCCAAAATTCAACGGTACGTTTTGAAGATGAGGACTCCTTATGTACTTCTAACAATTGTTCATAAATTTCCTTTGCTTTTAAACCCTTCAAAACAAAGAATCTCATGACTGCACGATATTCAATTTTTTCCATATTAAAAAAAATCAATGACACGTCAACTTCAAATGGCTTGTTAACAAAGAAAGAATTGACAGAATGACTTGCAACTTTGTATGTGTTCTCAGGACAGTTATAACAACTTGAGAAAAAAAAAGTTTGGAGCTAGCAGTGCCATATCTTGGTGAGCGCAGGAACTTTTCAACCAACCTGTAAAGTAGACAAGGAAAACTTATCAATAATTTTATTTCCCACCCACTCTTAAATTAATTGAATTAAAATGATGAAACCCCATTCGACAGATTTTTCGATTTTTTTTTTATTCGTACTTGTTCCAAAGTAACTGTGTATTAAATTAAACGTAATTAAAAAACTATTCCAGTTGTGCATAAAAATTATTTAGAGGCTAAAAAAAGGTTTTACCCATTTTCGATGACCCACGAAAACGTCGGGTCACATAAACTTAACTTTAAGTCGTAGAAAAGACTTTTAAAACTCTTTTTCAATCACTTTATATATTTTTTCCACTTATTTAATATTTATAAATATTATTTTTTAAATAATCTAGAATGTAGGGAGTTATCATTATATGTAGATCAAAAATAGTGATACCCAAAATTTTGTTCTACAGATTGTACTTAAAGTATACCAGTACGTATACGTAATATTTGCATTAAAATCACTTATACGGCTTTTAGAAGACTTTTATGTCGTTATCTTCTCTGAAAAAAAAATGATGGAAAAAGGCTCTTTTTCACGGGAAATCATTCACTAACTATGAAAAGGAATTTCGAATAGTCACAGTTCTTTAGAGTGTGTGACATATAAGCCTGTTCAAAACCATGAGTTGTTGGTGGGTTGGGGGGTTCATAAGGCGGCTGATGATGACCTGGTCGCTCAAGGTGTGCACTCCCTCTAATTATGATTTCAAGCCTGAAAATTTTAAGAATATATAACAGGTGTTTTGTTTTGTTTTTTATCACTATCGAGAAACCCCATGTAAAAAAAATTAGATCTGATCAGATCTGCTTAAATTTAATTTGATATGATTGAACTTAATAAGATCTGGTGCCAAATGTAATCATATATGATATGTAATAGCAAATGTAATGCACTATATGGATAGATCTGAACAGATCTAGTACCTGCTCTGCTCAAATCTAAAGGGATTTAGAAAATTTGTTGAATTTGGTGGCCAGATATAAACAGATCTGGTCATATTGGATCTAATCTGGTGCAAGATCTATTCATATCTAATATCAGATATAGTTGCAATCTGAGCCGTTTTCAAAAGCAATAAAATAAGAATATATATGAATATAGATGTTTCTAAATTTCTAATTGATCAGATCTAATATGATCTCAGATTTGTTCCCAATTTTGAGATCTAATTAGATTTGCTACAATTATATGTAATGCCATCTGTTCAAATCTAATCTCTTTTAGATGGGACTAAAGACATTTCTAAATAGACAAGAGCTACTTTCAAACAAAATTTTTCGGAAAATTCACAAACAAATTTTTGAAGAACTGCCATTGTTCAATTGCACCTCTACTACCTTGTTTGCGCTTAATTAATGCGTAATTTTTTTTTATCAAAAAGAAATATGACCGTAACAAGATATAAGCGTGTAATATATTGTCATATAAAAAATGTATATTACTCGTGTATATACAAGTGTTTGTTTCATTCACATGCCTTTAATGATCATTCATTGTGTTCATTTTTTCCCAAAGGATTTTCTTTTACTTTTTGAAATTTTCTTTAACATTATGTACTATAACGGTGAGCCCATTCGTTCTAAATACAACGCACACACATTGCCAAAAATATTTATGCATTAACTTTTTTATTTTTTTTTTTTGTCAACTTTCATTTTCATTAATTATTTCCTTGTGTATTAGAACAATATACAAAATTACTTTGTGCAAGTGTAAGAGTATGTCAAGTTCACTTAATGAACACAAAGTATGTTGTGATGTTCTTAATGGTAGCTTATTTTGAACTGTGATACTTTTCTGCTCGTATTTATTACACGTGGAGTGGTTATTACTAAGTCACGGTAAGTTATGTTACATCAACTAGAAGTTAATGCTTAGCTACAGTTACACCTACTGTCTTATAAGATGGAGATAATTGAGGTTATTTTTGTTTTGACATTTTTTTTTTGATAAATTTACCGATCCTTAAAATGTGTCTGTGTATATTAAGTATTTTTAATTTTAATGCGCTAACAAACATGTGGTTCCTACAGAGTGTAAAATTGCAAATTAAATTAATTTGTTTATATTAAATAATAATAAAATGACATCTTTGTAATTGAGAATTTTGGTGGTTTTAAAAATAGTTTCATATAATAATTATAAATATGCAAATAAAAAATTAAATTGATATACTAATAAGTTTTTTTATACCTACTGTGTTTCCCCATCACCGAAAAAGCTTATACACCCAGAAAACAGTATCAGTTGTGGCCACCGAATTTGTTGCCAATCCGATTATGGCGATGGCGTCAACTATCTCCATATTAAATTATATTTTTAGTTGTGAAAGCCAATATTCAGTTATCTAATTTAATATTTATATTTCACATACAGCATGGGCCATAATAACTGTCGCACCTAAATCATCAAATTAAAGAAAAACAACAAACATGATTGGGCTGAAATCTTGTTTTATTTATTTTTTGGAATATTTTCTTACACTTTTAATCTTTTAGTGCAAATCTCTCACCCTTTACTTTTTTTACTAGCTTCAAACGCTTTTCAAACCCAACACAGGCGGCACGGACTACTTCGTCTGGTATTTCGTCCCAAATTTTTATTAAAAGGCGCTTAAACTGATCCAAACGCATGTTTTTAGGTGTTTTAGTTTGTCCAGCATGTATCCCCATATACAGAAGTCCAATGGATTGAGATCTCATTCATCTAACGAAATAAAACATGGAATATTTTCCTTGCACCACTTCTGAACAATTTTAGCTTTGTGGGCAGGCGCAGAATCCTGCTGAAAGCAAAATGGTTCATCGCCAAAAAGCATTGATGCGTGAGAAAGAAAATGGTTGGTCAGCACTTCATCCAAGTAATATTGCGCATTGATTTTGACACCCTTTTCAATAAAAAGAAGGGGAAGTTTGCCTTTTGCAGATACGGCGCCCCAAACCATGACTGATGTCGTATTTTGGTACCTCTCAACGGCCTTCTTGTCTGCTGGAATATCTGCCATGCTGCTTGCATAAACGCGACCATTCTGTGGGTTGTGGCTCTGTTGTAGCAAAAACAAATTTTCATCTGAGAACACAATATTACAACCTGCGTGTCGCTGGAGGATCAGAGTGCTTCTTTCTTTTCTCATTTGTTTTTGACGCTCAGTAAGGCCATGAATCCTCTTCTTTTTGTAAGCTTTAAGCTTAAGCTTGTCCTTAATAATTGTTCGAATGGTTTTGCGGCTAACTTCAAGATCCCTGGCAATTTTTCTTGCCGAAACGGCACAATTTCTCCTTATTCGCTCACGGACTTTCTTTACCAAACCACTTGTGGTCACATTGCATTTTCGACCACCTTTATGTGATATTTGAACACTACCTGTTTCTCTGTATCGCTTGACAGTGCGTTGTACAAATCTTCGATTGATTCCTAAATGTTTCAGGGACTTAACAATCTCGCCTGTTTCCAGGCCTTCCAAATGTAATTTCTGTACAAGCTCTATTTCGCTTCAATAGTTCACAAATTTTAAAAAACAAGTGATCGCACTGACAGAAATGCACATTGATTTCGCAATAAGCATAAGAAGAACACACTATAAAGTATGCATGTCTGTGCATGCTTGATTTCAGACAGCAGTACTTTAAAAAAGTGCGACAGTTATTAGGGCCCACGCTGTATATGTTATTACGTTCCACAAAATTTTATTTTGAGAAAAATTTTATTTTTAGATTTTTCCGGTGTTGAACCTAGGCATCCACATTCATAATTCACACTCTTACTTACTGCACCACAATTTCATTTAATTTTCTGTGATATATTTGTTATTTTAACATTTGAATAATTTATTTTAATTAAAAAATTCATTTTTTTAAATGGTTGCATTTACCGGGATTTGAACTCGAAAATTAAGAGCACTAAGCTAGCTCTCTACCCACTATCCCGCAAACACATATACATTTTAATGACTAATTTTGAATCTAAATTATTATTTACGAAAATAAATATAGCAGAAAATTCCTTTGCAAATACAGTCCTTAGTAGCTTCTATAATCCGTACTTACCATCTACAATTCGGTGGGTTCAACAGAAATACTAATTTAATGATATATTTTATGAAAATAACCGTATTTGTAGTTTCTACTTCCGAATATCCAAAACTTTTTTTTAAATAAATTTGATAAATTTTGCTATTTTTCTAGTACATTCAATAAATAAACGTTTGAAACGGTCAAAAGTATCAATTTTTTGGTTCCTTTGCCCACTCTTTAATTCCCAATGCCATATTTTTGGTATAATAATGGATTATAAGTTATTCGAAATAAAATAAAATCCTTGGAAATAAATGTTAATGTCATTGATCTGAGTGTAGTATCAATGTCAAACTTACAATAGGTACTTTTTATCATATATGATACGGATATAAAATAGTATATTTATATGACGACATATAGAAGGGTGGAGTCGGTGAAATTTTGGTTAATTTGGCTCTTTTTTTACACTCACAATATATTTTTCGGGACTGTAGTTTATTTAAAAAGTAATACATAAAGTTTGTTTTTAAATGAAGAAACAATTAAAACTCATAGAAATATATTTTTTAATTATTTGAATCAGTCATTCAAAAATCAAACTATAAAAATTTTAAGACTTTGAGTAGGAGTTAAAATTTTCTGTTAAATGCAAAATTTTATATTTTCTGTTTCTAAATATAAAAATTCATGTAACTCCTTTTTATTTTTATACCAAAATAGTTTGTATAAATAAAAAAATTTATTTCAATAGAAATTACGAGAAATTATTTAAATATACCCTTCAGGAGATTAGTGTTAATTGTCTAAAAGCTACTAGTACAACTACTAGAACAAAAGCGACTAGTGCAAAAGGGGTTAGAGTTATTATATAAAAATACTAGTACTTATGAGTACTAGTACTTGATGTAGTACAAGGACACCACTTGTGGATTGATAGAATTTTTGTGTTACAAAAAAATTCGCGTATTTGTATTTTGATACTTTTAAATCGTTGATTTATGTCATCTTTTTTATTAAAAAGATGGTTAAATGCAAAATGCTAATTTAATTTTGCATTTCTTTGTTTTTGAAGTGTTGCTGTACATTTAAAACCACGGTAACCGGCTAAATAATTAAAAACGTATGACAAGCATGCATAAATAAGAAACATTTTATTATTGTTTTTCCCCTTTTATTCAAGTAAGCTTTGGTATTTAAGTCGCTTGTGCGTAAAAAAAGTTTATTTTACAAAATTTATCAAAAGGTATTTATAGCCTTAAAAAAATGGGCCTTTTACCTTACTTTTTACTATTACTACAAATGTTACTTTTTTACGTTTATAAAACTGAATTTTCTTTTTAACTGAATAACCTGAAAAAATTGGTACAAAATATTTTTTTTAAGTTATTTCTTTTTTGTATTTTAGTATTTTAATAAATAAAACCATACAAAAAAACTAATATAATTAAGAGCAATAAGGGAGTGAATCGGCCCATTATGGAAAATTTTTCTATACAAAAGAACTAAAAACAAACTGGTTCTGAAGCACTCAATTGGGTCAAAGTGTACTAGATTTGTAATCTAGAACCAATGATACTAGTGATTTTCCGAGCACATTCAATGCTAATTTGGGCATTAAGATGGTATAGAAAAGTTTACAGTCGAGAACTACTACTGGTGATTTTTGTGCTAGTTAAGTACTATTTAGGTACTAGTTCGATCTCCGACAGGGTACATACACACAAAGCCAATAAAAATATATACATCTGTTTGTGTTGTGTTCTGTTTTTTAATTACAAAAAAATAAAATAACTTTCAATTTGAAAAACAAACCACAAAAGTAGTTTTTTTCTAACTTTTGGCAGTTAAAAATTAATGGTTATTTTAAACGACTGTATTATTTATACTACATTTTTCGATTACTATAATTAAAAATAAACAACAAAAAGGGCTGAATATAATAAAAAATCAATTATTCTCTTTTTGATTATATTTTCGATAAATTTAAAATGTATTTTAGATTATTTTTAACGAAATAATATTAAGAGTGTACATATTTTTAGCGGTTTTCTGTATGTAATGACAAAAATCTTCAATATGTGAGAGATTTCTATAGGTAAGGGTCCTCAGAGTATAAGTTTTTTTTTACAGGAAAAATTCCTCATAATTTAAGGGTTTTTTTATACAAAAAATTTCCACAGAATCTGAGTGTTGGTCTATCATAAAAATTTTGTAGATTCTGATAAAGGGTGTCCCAAGAAGAACGCAATTTTTAAATCTGGCAACATTCAAAGTGTCATTGTTTGACATTTGAACAATTGTTATTGTTTGCTAGTAGAAGGTACGAGGTTAGTAAAAATGGAGCGCTACACGAATGAACAACGCATTCTCATTGTGAAATTGTTTTACCAAAATGGTGAAAGTTTTGCGGCTACAGTTCGCAAATTGCGATCAATTTGGGGTCACAATAATGCTCCAAAAGAGTCAACTTTAAAGAGATTAATGGATAAATTTGCCGAAACTGGGTCTGTTAGTGATGTAAAGACAACAACGCGCCATCGACCAGGTCGATCGACCGAAAATGTCGCAGCTGTACGTGATGATGTCGCTCAAACTCCATCCACCTCAATTCGACACCGAGCTCAGCAAATTGGTGTCTCCAAATCCACTTTGCAGTGAATTTTGACGAAAGATTTGCATCTTCATGCATACAAAGTTCAATTGACTCAGGAACTGAAGCCAGCTGACCATGGACAGCGAAGGGAGTTCGTTAATTGGGTATAGGAGAGACAACATGAAAATGCTGATTTTGCCGATAAAATCATCTTCAGTGACGAGGCCCATTTTCATCTTGATGGCTTCGTCAATAGGCAGAATTGTGGCATTTGGGGTGAGGAAAATCCTCGAGTGATTCACGAGAAGCAAATGCATCCTTAACGTGTCACTGTGTGGTGTGGTTTTTGGCCTGGAGGAATCATTGGACCTTTTTTTTATGAAAATAAGGCAGGTCAAGCGCAAACAGTCAATGGTGTTCGGTATCGTGAAATGATAACCAGTTTTTTCTTGCCTAGAATTGAAGAAATGAATGTGGAGGGCACGCGGTTCCAACAAGACGGCGCCACATGTCATACAGCCAGAGAAACAATTCAATTGCTGCATCAGTCATTTCCCGGTCGTGTTATTTCGCGTTTTGGAGATCAGAATTGGCCGCCTAGATCGTGCGATTTAACACCATTAGATTTTTTTCTTTGGGGTTTTTTGAAGTCGATGGTTTACGCGAATAAGCCGACGACGACTCAAGCCTTAAACGAGGAAATTGGACGCTGCACTAATGAAATACTGCAGCATTCATGCAAAACGGTCATTGAAAATTTCATTAAAAGATCGCATGCATGCCAGCAAAGCCGCGGCGGCCATCTGCACGATATATTGTTCCATACATAACCTCATTCTGTCTACTTTACGATATAATAAAGTTTCACGATTTTTTTTTAAATATCTGTGTTTTATTTAAAATTTAAAAATTGCGTTCTTCTTGGGACACCCTTTAGAAAAAGCAGCAGATTCGGAGGATATTTTCCTGTAGAAAACTACTCAGATTCTGAGAACTTTTTTCCTTAAGAAAAATACTCACATTCCGAGGACATTTTTCTATAAAAAAAATCCTAAAATTCTGGGGATTTTCATATATAAAGATTCTGGAAATTTTTTTCTATAGGAAAAACCTCAGATTTTAGAACTTTTTTTTAGAAAAGCACCCATACTCTGAAGGCTTAACTTTCAGATTCTGACGGCTTTTTTTTCATAAAAAAGAAACTTCTGAATCTTAGCACTTTTCCCTATAGAAAAATCCCTCAAATTCTAAAGACTTTCTCCTAGAGATTCTCCAAAGGTTCTAAGGATTTTGTTCTATAGAGAAGTCCACAGATTTAAGCAGTTCTACATTTCTTATCCCTCCATTCTTGATATTAAGTTAAAAAGGAAAAATTCTAGCGCAGTCGAAATTATTAATTGGGTGGGTTTCCTTGTTAGAAAGCATTATAAAATTTTATATTATTTGAGTCAAATTATAAATAAGACATTTTTGGTCTTAAAATGTTAGTATCGTCATTGTGCCTGTTAACCTTGTTTGTGATTGCTCAGAAATCACGAAAGGAACAAAATATATGTTTCAAAAGGTTTTTTTTTTTTATTTAAGCTCTAGCTTCTAGGTATTGGTTTCTGGGGAAATCTTTTCCCCTATCGAAATTCATGTATCGGCCCAGCTAAAATTTAAAAAATTGGGTTTTTTAACTAAAAAAAATTATACTAGTAAAATATTTCAGAAAGTAAAGACATTTCTCCTGTAACAAATTTCTTATATTCGCATAGAAGAATTATGTGATACAGTAAATTTCCAGTCCTTGGCACTGTTTAGTCAACATACAAACTATTTGAAACTTATTATAATTTCAAATAAAAACACTACAAAAAAGAATCAAAAAATACATAATAAAAGCTTAAACTACTGATGCGCACACACACACCCAACTAATATAGTTTTGATATTTTTTATTAATATAAATTTATTTAATTGTATTTAACATAAAAATTCAAATCACACAAAACAAAATATTATTGATGTATAAAAAAAAAAAAAAAAAGCGAACAAAAAAAACTATTTGGAATATATTATTAATTTAAAACTTTCTCTGGCTAAACAATGTGGTTACCAAATTTTATAATAAAAATTTTCCATAGAAACACGGATTATAAATAAATTTATTTTATCACAATTTTATAAGCTCCGATGACTTGTTAAAATATTATTTTATTTTATATGTATCATGGGAATAAATATTCTAATGTTTCATATTATTTTCAAGCCAAACAAAATAATGTATCAATTTATTATTTATTTCGGTGGTAACTATGGGAAAGTTTATTCAAAAATATTTATTTAAAAATTGTTTTAAATTAATATTTCCAAACTAATACCGCAGGCATATGTACAAAAATTTTGATGTATACAGGTGAGAAGTTATAATCAAATTTTGTATGATATGTATACTAGATCGATGTATTTGTTTATATAGATGAATGATTTTGTTTTTTGTAACCATTATTTTAACTACAAACTATAACATAAATATTAATTTTCCAATAAGCAAATTGAAAAAATATACATTTATATTGGTATGTAGTGTTTAATTACATAAAAGAAAACTTTAAAAGTTATGACTGGTTTTCATTATATCATATGAGCTGCCCACAAAAACAGACACAAATGAATTCTCGTCATTTTGTGTCAAATTCGTTTTCATTTTATCTTAAAAACTGACAATAAATCGATAAAACAGAGCTTGTCAAAGACTTACATCAAGTTTTGGTGTGAGTTGACTGACACACCGCACTGTGCTTTGATCCATAGACAAAAATCAAAAAAAAAAAAAAAAATTGTCTTAAAATGTGATAAAATTTATAGTGATCGATAGATAACAATACAACTCAAATAAATTTTAAGGAACTGGTATCATTTGGCTCTCCTAGACTGCACTAGAGGGCGCTAAAGTTAGTGAAATTTAAGCAAAAATGAATGAATTAAAAACTGCATTTTATTGCTTCAGGAAAATAGTTCCGAAAAATTCATTTTTTTAAGAAAGTGCATGAAATTTTGATTTTTGTGTTATTCAATACGTTCAGAATACGGAAAAAATTTTTAATACCTCATAAAAAAAATTTTTTTTAAAAAAATTTCAAAATTTATAAAAGTTTAATGGAATTTAAAAAAAAAAATCCGAAAAAATCCAACATATTTTTATTTTGTTTTTAGTCAGTTTATAGTGTTTTTAAAAGATCCAAAAAAAATTTAGAGCCTACTTTTTGCCACAACTCAAAAAAAAAAGAGTTTTAAAAATGTACTAAATTCACATTTTTACTTAAAATTTTATTATCTAGTGTGGCAATGTTAAGGTAAAAAAACGACCTATATGAAATAACATAAAAATCTGAAATAAGATTTAAGAAATAGTGAGAAGTTATTAAATAAAAATCAAATGGTTGACAAAACCTAAGCCAGAGGCCGCTAAATATTATAATGTTTTTGGTAGCTCGATAGAACCAACCAGTTTTATGTGGAAAATAAGAAATTAGCAGGCACATCTCTCTTAAATTTTTTAACTTTATAAACTAACAAAATTCGGTTAAAAAATTTAAATATTTCTTCATGAAATATAAAGTAAGTGATAATTTTGTATTTTAAAACAATTTTCGTATATTTATTTTTCTACCAAATATGTCAGTCATGTTGATATTCGATCCACGACCAACAGTTTCGTAGATACATCAAACATCAGCACCTTAACGATCTCAATCACTAGCAGGTTGATCATATTGTCTGTTATTTTAAGTTTCAGCTGTAGCTTGAATGGTTGTTAATTATTCCATTGTTTTTTTCCTACTTACGCTTCTTCTGAAGTGATTCTATTTATTGAACATAACAACAGAACGTATATTGTTATTGTTCTCTTTTTAAATTTTGGCGAATGTCAATATATGTAAAATAGTAAAACTAGACGAATAGTTAAAAAGAGAACAGTAACAGACATTTATATTTCGAATTAGAGATGAGAAAGTGATACAACATTTTTTAGTTTCAAATGACCGATTGCTACTTATTATATTTAGATATGTTATGTTATGACATTTAGATATGTTAAACAAAAAATAGGAACTTCAAATTTTAACAAGAAAAATTTAATAAAAAGAGTTTCATTTTTCAACAGTGAAATGAAAAAGTTTTGGAAAGAAAGCAAATACAATAGAAAGTTTTTTGAAAATAAGCATTCTAAATGGTTAAATTTTACATTTTTTGAGCTGGATGATGTAAGTTTTATTGTACTTTTCCATTAAAAAAAAATATTTTAAATTACCAAAATGTAAACATTAAGTTTCCCAGCACAAGCCATAAAAACGAAGATGCCGGGAACCTTACAGTTACGGGAACCTTACAGTTCTAATTCATGGATGTGATATTATTGAGTTCTTCAATTTACCAATAGGTATGCATATAAATCAATAGCTTTTTTATTTTAAATTTATTTGTATTTATCTTTTTACCCAGGATGTATGTCGGAAGAAGCATTAGAAGCGAACCATAAAAATGTTAGAAAAGTGCGTTTATCTCATTCCAGAAAAACTTCACGAGAAGATACAAACAGAGATTTGATAACCTATATGCTATTGCATTCAGATCCCGTATTATCATCAAATAGAAACATAAAACAAAAACAGAATTTTGATTTGGCCGGTATTGAAAAATATATACACAGGGAAAATGCTGATTTGAAAGATGAAATATTTGAACAGGACGAGTACAGTTCTTCGTTGAGCGAAAATTGGTTTTGGGATGACTCTTTTAGTGATGATGCTTAATTTAAAGAAACATCATTAAAATAAATATTTTTTTGTTCACACTGCACTTCATAGAAAATGACAAAATGTTCTTGTTCAATATGCAGTTTTTACGGCCAAAAATAGTTTTGGTTTGTATGTGCAGTGTGCGATGAAATGTTAATGAAATATTTTTTTTTAAAGGTGGTATATAAATATGCTCTTCAGTCAATTTTCATTAAATCTGTTCCGTAAACATATTAGTAAATATTTATTTTATATTACAAAAAGTATTTATTTATAAAAACTTTTTCCATCATGGTTTTATTATTTTTTTGGTAGTAGTTAATTTAAAATTCAGGATATATGTGTGTCCTTGCGCTGTTTCTGTAAAAATTGTATACATTTTTTATTATTTTGACAAAGGTAAAAAATTGTTGCAATTTCATGATTTTCAAAACGTATACACTGTTTTTAATAAAAAGGATATATGGTAGTTTATCGAGTCATTCCTGTAATTAAAATAAAATTTGCTACAAATATTAATACCTTCATTATTATATCGAAATTTTTTTACAACATTGTAATCAGAATAGAAGCTTTTTTCAAAATTTAAGATTCAGGGTGTACTACAGGTGTGAATGTCCTTGTGCCGATATGGAGTTTTTTTTTAGTTTGGACTGAAGAAAAATAAAAATTTTGACAATTGGATGTTTTCAGAGCGTATTTTGCGCTTTTAAGAAAAAGGATATATGACAGCAAAATGAGTCCTTGCAGCAATTTAAAAAAAATTTAACAAAAATTGTTATTACGTTATATCTAGAACTATAACAAGTTTCCAAGTCGTTAAAAGCCGAATTGTAGATTTTAATCAAAATTTTAAGGTCAGGATGTATGGGAGGTATGAGTGTCCTTGCACCAATTTTTTCAAAAATTCGTTTTTTTCTAATTTTGACAAATAAAACCAGCATGCCGATTGTTATTCATATACGATAACGCCTTCTATTTTTGTCCCTTCCTTATATGGGATCAAAGCACTGTGCACCGTTGTCATTACAAAGGTCAAATGTAATGCGTAGACTTTTGGCGAGCGAACAGCTGATTGGAAAATAATCATTTTTGATAAATAAAAAGTGGAAAAAATTAAAAATTATAAAAAAAACAAATGCCTATAGCTAATGCAGGGCTTGGAAAAATAAAAACAAGCAGCTAGGAGAAAAAAAAACTATTTTGGATTAGGCCATTTCGTTGCCACTTCGGATGGCTGCATTTTTTTTATATATCTGCCACTTCTTGCCAGAGAGCCTCTCGTCGATTTCCGTCCCGATATTCTCTGGACAGGAAACTCCAAGTACGTTCCCCCGCTTCTACCTCTTGTATGAGCCTCTTCGTTTGCTCACTCGTCCACTTTTCTTTTATTTAAAAAATTACCATTTCTTTCTTTATTTAAAAACTTACAATTTATATATATTTTTGCAGCAAAAAATAATAATAACAGCTTTGCGATCGCTAAACAAAAAAAATCAACAACTTGTTGTCAATTTTATTTTAGATCAAAAATGCTGCCATATCTGCTGACAAACTGAAATTTGACGTTTTCACTGACTGCAAACTCAGATGACACCATATGACAACCCGTTTTCATACAAAAACAAATGCACTATTACAATTCACTATTACCAGAGAAGTCAAATTTGCTTGTTTTGCTGTAGTTGATTTATTTTTGCTTTGTCTACTTTTGTAGAATTTCCTGTCTTTAGCTTTAAAGTAGCTTTTTCTTAAAATTTTTGAGTTTTATATTGCTTTGTTCACATTTTTTTGCTTTAAAGTGCATTTTTCTAATGGCAAGTAAAATATTTTGTCCAGACGTTTAGACTTAATAATATTTTTTATTCACCTCAAATATTTTTCACCTCAAAAAATTTCTTTAGCCACTAAAACTTTTTCACCACAAACAATTTTTTCCACACCAAAAAATTTTTTTACGTCAAAATTTTTGTCCACCACAAAATTTGTCTTGACACCCAAAAAAGTTTTTCGCCTTAAAAAAATTTTTCGCCTCCATAATTTCACTTCTAAAGTTTTTTTACATTATTTATGCCAAAAACAGTTTTCTAGACATTGGTTTCTGCTAGTTTTGTTCTTATATTTAAAAAAAAATATGTGTGTTTATTTTCCAACTTTTTACTTTTGCTTATTTTGTGGTTCTTTGTCAATTTTTTTTCTTTTGTGTCAATCTTTGTTGTTTTAAATGGATTGAACTTGGATTTTTTTCTTTGTCTTCTCTTGTTATTATAACGAAAATTGTTTGCCTTCAAAAGTACACTGAAACGTATACGTTATATTAATTTGGGTAGATAATTATGTATACGTTCGGTGGCCATAGGTAAAGGAAAATTGTAAATGAAGCAAGTATCAAATCCAAATGTTTTTTATTTCGATTCAAATGAATTTTTGCATTAATGAAAAATTCCGGTTTTTAAATCCTTTAGTCACTTAATCTGATACCGTCTCCATTTATCGTATTTATCATTATATTTATATATTCTAAATGTCATCTTTGCCAGCAATTGTTTTGTAATGGCAATGGGTATTTAGAATAGATGGGTATAACATTCATATTTAAAATGGAGTTACTGGCTAATCAATTTTTTGAAACTTTCTTACAACGAAAATAAAATTCTAATATTTATGTTATATATGAATATTAGAATGAACCAAAAAATACATGAAAGTTTGAATTTGCAATTTCCACAATGTTGCCCCCATTCCTTAATGTCTAAAAAATCTCTCTGCCAAGTTTTAGTTAAATTCGCTAATATTTAAAGGTAGCACAAAATGTTATCTTTTAAGAATAAGTAATTTGTTGTTAGAGTAATTTATACAAAAAGTAGGGTTGAATTTTAATTGAATTATTTTTGAAATTATACGTTATAATTTAAATAAATTTTCCAATAAAGTCTTAATTAATATGTACAAAAGGAATATAAGATCAAAACTTAAAAAATCAATCAGTAATTATATATTTTTAATTTTGTCAGGCTCAAGATCATCATTTTTTATTGATACAAACACAATTTTTTATTTATTAAATAGAAAAAATTGCAAGGATCAGCGCCAGAGGAAGTGCACATTTTCGACCCGAACGACCAGATCATCTTCAGCCTCCTTCTGAACCACTCAACACAAATATCTCATGGTTTTGAACAGGCATTTATATCACACACTCTAAGGAAAATGTTTATGTGAAATTACATTTTTCAGTTAGTGAATGATTACAGAAGGAGGCTGAAGATGACCTGGTTTCTCGGGTCAAAAGTGTGCACTTCCTCTAGAGCTGATCCCCACAATTTTTTCCATTTAATAAAAAAATTAGTGTTTACTGTTCGTTAGTATTAATAAAAAATTATGATCTTGAGCCTGATAAAATTAAAACTATATAATTAAAAAGCAGATAGATCAAATAATATACAAAATTTACATAAAAAATCAGTAACTTAAAATTAGTTCGCGATAATTTTAAAATTTATGCATAAAAATACATATTTTAGTCAAAATATCAAAATTTTTCGAAAAGGTGCAAGTAAAAATTTAACTTCTACCAGCTTATATGAATAAATTTCTCAAATCTGATTTTAACTCAATTTTTTTGTGATATTTTCCTAACTATTTAAAATTGTTATCGTCGAAAAATTCAAATTGTACTCTTGCAATCTACTTACCAAGGGCTTTCATGAGGCATGATATTGTTTTCAATTTTGAAAGGATAATGTTATCCATACAACTATTATTTAGCATATTAAAATTCAATTGTTTACAAAAACTCCGCCTTACATAAGAAGACATTCCGTAAACATACAAAAAAAAAATCATACAAAAATTTTGCGCATTGGTAGATATAAGAAAATTTCTTAATAAAATTCGACCATTTTTTTTATGCAATTTTCGCGAAATTCGCATCTTTGAATTTAATTTTGATTTTATATTCGTATTATATCAACAAAAATATTATGTTGCATTTTTCTCAATTTTTAAAGTAATAGAACAGGTATAAATTTGAAACTTCAATGATGGTGTGCTACCTTTAAATAAAACTTTTTTTCTTAAATTTCTTTGGCAGACCAAATTTTTTTTCCATAATGGCACACTTGTAGGGTTGTGAAGCTCGTGAATTCGAACTTTTATTTTGGACGACCTTAATGTATATATATACATTAGACCGTACCACCTTACAGGCAAAAAAAAAAGTTCACCGTACACCCTCAAATATAAAGTATTCTAACAAGAAAATTTCGAAAATATTTTTTTTTTTTTTTTGGCCGAACGTAGGGGTCGCCATTTTATATTTTTCATTATATCTTCGTTATTTACCGTCCGATCTTAAAGTGTTGTATATCAATGTTTTTTGTCTCGCGGAGGCCGATGTTTTCCTCGAAGGAGCCATTGACCTCAAGTAACCCGTTCTAGTATTAACCCACCAGATCTCAGTTGCTACAACCTTAATGTACTACCCTAATATTTTAAAATGAAAGCTCGCAAAAAAGCAATATACTTTTGCTGGTAAAGAATTTTAATAATTCCAGCGGAACTATTATTTTATTTTTTTTTTTTTAATTTTTTATGTTGCCGAATGTAGGGCATTTTTATTTTTTTGTCACATCTTCTGTATTTACAGTCGGATCTTAAAGGGTTATATATCAATGTTTTTGTCGCAATGATACCAATTTGTTGCATCAAAAATCATTGACCTCAAGCACCCTTTTATACTACTTAAGGGGTAACACCTATGTAAAAAGCCTATATATAAAAACTTCCTTTTTTTATTTTTTTTATTTACGGAGATGTGTTAACAAAGATTGGTTTTCACAAGATTTATGAAGCAGTACAAAAGTTTTACAAAATGATAGTTTTACAAAATTATAGTATATTTACAATAGAGGTCCACGGCACGCAGCATTACTTAATCAATTTTTGGTGGATTTCTCTGAAATTTATAATGCATATGGAAAACTAAATTATCTATGGATGCGCGTAGGAGCTTTTGATATGTCAAATACTTTTTGACTTAGAGCTGTTTCTTTAAGAGTAAAAAAGTAGATATTTTGGCTTTAACACTTCGCTGTTTTGTCAAAAATTGTATACCCAAAAACGCATACGCTTTTCTCTAGATAATTTAGTTTTCTATATAAAGTGTATGTTTCAGAGCGATCCACCTATAATTGGTTAAATTATGCTGAGTGCCGTGGATCACTTATAAAATAACACAAATTTTAATCAATCATATTTTGACGTGATTCAAGTTGGCTGTATTTTTGGCGGCTGTTAAGTTTGGAAAAAATGTGCCCCAGAAGATTCATGTACTACATGAACAAAACGATCGGTGTTTTGAGAATGGCACGGATAAGCTGTACATGAATCTTCTATGGCGGTCACCGATGAGCAACTAAATTATCCAGAGAAAAGGAAGTTTTTATTTATAGGCTTTTTACATAGGTGTTACCCCTTAAGTAGTATAAAAGGGTGCTTGGTATCATTGCGAAAAAACATTGATATATAACCCTTTAAGATCCGACTGTAAATACAGAAGATATGACAAAAAAATAAAAATGCCCTACATTCGGCAACATAAAAAATTAAAAAAAAATAAAATAATAGTTCCGCTGGAATTATTGGAATTCTTTACTAGCAAAAGTTTATTGCTTTCTTGCGAGCTTTTATTTTAAAATATTAGGGTAGTACATTAAGGTGGTAGCAACTGAGATCTGGTGGGTTAATACTAGAACGGGTTACTTGAGGTCAATGGCTCCTTCGAGAAAAACATCGGCCTCCATTGATATACAACACTTTAAGATCGGACGGTAAATGGCGAAGATATGACGAAAAATATAAAATGGCGACCCCTACGTTCGGCCAAAAAAAAAAAAAAATATTTTCGAAATTTTCTTGTTAAAATACTTTATATTAGAGGGTGTACGGTGAACTTTTTTTTTGAGGTACGGTCTAATATACATATATATATACACTCAGAATATTATGTAGTTAACTGTTTGTAGTTAAAAAAAAAAGTTTTCCGTTACATTTAAAAATAAAGGAAGATACATTTATTTTTCAAAGAAACATCTATATTAACTTTTTTATACATTTATTCGAAATAATTTACTATCATTTACCGATTTTTTTCAGTTTCATTTATTTTTTCATTTGTTTGAAATTTAATAAAAAAATACCCACAAAACAGAAACTTGTGGTTTATTTGTGTCCGTAACAGTTATTACAAATCTAAATTTTGTTTGTTGTCTGTTTTAAAAAAAAAATATTCGAAAAATTTCAATTTGTTTTTTTATTTAAATTTGTTGTATATATACAAAATTTTTCAATACAAATTACAAGAACTTCATAAACACACATACATACACAAAAATATTTACACAAAAAGTCTAAAGCTTCATATGCATACATACATTTTGTATTGTACGAGTATATAAAATAAAAAAATTAAAAAACGGAAATAATTTTAAATAAATGAAAAAAACATTTATTTTTTAAGGATTGGTAAGTAAAATTTTGACATTTATTTTAACTGATTATATCATTTGTTTCTTACGGATGTGTCAGTTGGTTAATCAACATTTAAAAATAAACAACAAATGGCATTTAATTTAAATGAAAATTAAGTAGACCGGTTTTTAAATGAAATATCATTTCTTTTAAATGATATTTTCAGTTATTTTAAATTACAAACTTTTTTAAGTGTGTGTTTATTAAGATATCATGTCTCGGCTTAAAATATGATTTTGATAATTTAGAGGTAAAATTGAGGGAAAAAATAGTTTATTAAATTTTTGTTTGGAGGCCCTTCAAAACATTATAAGTCTGAAATAAAATCTGAAGAGTATTAATGTATTGTTAAAATTTTGCTCATCATTTTACACCACAAAACAAGTCGTTCTCACTCCTTCATATTTGTCAAACACTTTCAAAGCTACGCTCCTAAGTAAACTTTCAGAATGCCTGAAGTTCTGGCATTTGATAAAAAACGATAAAAGTAAGTGACCCGTATAACTCTTATCATCCTCTTTTCATATTTAGAGAGTAAGAAGGGCGGTGGAGGAAGGAAAAAATATTTATATAAAAATTAGTAAACACAACAAAAAATTGTTTAACTCTTAGTCGATTGTAATTGAAAAACAAATCTTTGCTAGAACTAATAAAACATTTTTTCTGAATATTATTGTTGGAAGTCTAAATAAAACTCAAAGCATTTGTAGAAAAAGTACACTTTAGTTACTTTATTTCCAGAAAATTAAATCTCGAAGTTGTTTTTTTAAAATAATTTAGAAAATTTTGTAAAATATAAAAATATTTAAACTTCCACATTGTCGATATGATTTAATTGAAAATGTAAAAATATATAATAATATTTATAAATATAGGATAAATAACAATTTACATATGAAATGTATTTTTAGACTACTTCGAGATCATGGACAATTAAAAAAAAAATAATAATTTAATTTTTTATTTAGTAATCATGAAAAATACACAGAAAAAGTTATTTAGACACTAGCCGAATGGAAAGCAATTTCTGGTCAGCTTCGACCTTCATTAACATTCTTCGTCATATGCTGGAGTCACTCTACGGAGTATTTTGGGACCTCTTTTGTATATTCTTTACAAATCTGACTTGCCATTAAGCTCCAACACCCACATCTCCACACTTGCCGATGACACAGCAATTATAAGTGTGCACGAAAATCCACACATAGCATCTTGAGCACTACAAAACCACATTTCTCAATTAGAAGCTTGGCTAGAAAAATGGAAAATTGAAGTAAATGAACAGAAATGTATCCACATCACTTTCACCCTTAGAAGAAAATCGTGCCCCCTCCGGTACGGATTAACAACTATAATATAGCCCAACACAATGGTGTTAAATATCTCGGAATTCACCTCGACCGTCGGCTAACATGGAAACCCATATAGATGCTAAACTTACCCAAATGAAATTAAAAACTGTACAACTCAGGTGGCTAGAAATTCAAAACTTAACTTAGATTGCAAACTACGAAAACTATAACTCAGTGATTAAACTATGCTATGGCATTCATCTTTGCGGTACTGCCTCAACGCCTAATGAGGAATATTACAAAGACCACAAAATAGACTCTTAAGAATAATTACAAATACACCCTGGTATATCAGAAAGTCTAATATTTACAAAGACTTAAATGTCCTACTTGTAAAGAAAAAATTAAAGTAAGGAAGATATTTTGCAAAATTTTGAATATAAAAATTGCTATTCAAAAATTCACAAAATTTCCACTTAAAGGTGTTGGACTACGGTACGTATGAGTGTTGGTTAATATTAATTAACACTCATACGTACCGTAGTACAATAAATTTGTGTGGAAGTTTTGTGATAAATTCGTTTATAAAATTGCCTTTAACTTTGGAACTTATCCAAAAAATTTTCTAATACACTGTAAATGTCACCTCCCTTTAAAGGTCGGAAGAATCGATTCATTATATATATGTCTTTTAAAAAACTATTTATATTTTTGTAAATTGAAAATAAATTTGTATAAATCATTTAGTTAAGTGTTTTAGATAAATTGAAGTTCCAAATGTTGAGAAGGCGTTACATACACGGTTTCTAAATGAACGCCCTTAACATTATGATGTAAGCAGTCACCAAATCTTCGCAGAATTAATTAATTTTTTTAAATGAATTTATTAAAATTTAATTAAATTTTGTTAATCAAGGAATGAATTCATTAACAAAGAAAAATCGATAATTAATTCCTCTGAATGCATACAAAGAATTTAAATTAATAAATTTTCAATAAAAAAAAATTCATAATTTTTGCAATTTGAAACCTGTTATTGTAGCTCGTATAGGTAATATATTGTTTTATATTTTAAAATAATGTTCACAGTAATGAGTTATCATTACAAGGTAATGTCATCAATAATGAATTATCATTAATGTGTGCTTTGTAGTTAAATATGTTTCGTTACCTGTTCTTTTTGATTTTAGTATTTTACTGGGTCGATTTATATCAAAGTCCATAAAAACACGAGTTTTTTTTAGCCAGACACTAAAATGCAGTTAAGAAATTTACGTTAATGTTGAAATGTGAAAAATTTATTTTCATCACAAATGTAATTGGCAGTTTTTGTGGTTTATCAATTGTTATTTTATTTGTTATACATATTTTTACATATCTGCAAACAAAAAAATTTAAATATTTAATACAATACTGTAATGAAAATATTAAATAACATTAATGGAATATTTCATTCAATAATATAATATTATATATAGTTTATAAACATACATAAATAAAAATAATACAAGTTTTTTTTTAAATATTTAAAAATCAAATAATACAATCTGTTCACTAAGTAGTGAATTCCAATAGTTTTAAATTGTATATTTTTAAAGTTTAGTTACTACAGGCCTGAAGTACACAAGCACATACGTAGAGTAAAACACATAGTTGAAACGTGATCACTGCTTGCTGCAAGATATAGATTTGCAAATAAATTCTAACCAACGACATAATGTTTTTAGTTAATATTCAACAATCAATAAATGATTAATTTAAAATCAAATAATTTACATTTTAATTGTTAATAATTTTGTCTCAGTTTCAGTCACTCAGTTTCTTGTTTACTAGAGTGTCGAAAAAAAATCATTTATTCTAATATTGAAAAAACATCAAAATGTTTTTAACATATATGTATGTATATGTACACGCAGAGAAAAAACATAGTTGGGGCAATCATAATTAAAGAGCATTGTTTGGTAAAATCTTAAACTTTTCAAAAAAGATTAAAAATTAGACCAAACGCACGCTATTTATTTTTTAGGTAGTATTTATTTATAAAAAGTTTTTCAATACTAAAAACTTAATGCTATTACATTATCTTTTTATATTGATAAAAGACAATATACAAAAAAGAGAGAACTAAGATTAGCCAGTACAATTATTACATATGTACTTTGAGTGTTTTGTTATTATCTAGCAATAACAAACAGTAGGGTCTTCTTGAAGATAATCCTCAGAATTTTTCTTTTAGAAAAAGAATTTTTCATGATAAAAAGTTTTCAGAATCTAGGAATTTTTTTAAATCTAAGTTTTTTTCAAGAATAATTTAATTGCTATCTACGAAACAGTTTGCAGAGTCTGGAAAATGTTTCTAGCAGAAAAATTTCTAAAAATCTAATATTTTGTATAAGAAACCTTTTCGTACAAAACAACTCTTGGGTTCTACAGACTTTTAAATTTTAATGATTTTATAACTATCCACAAGAAAGTCGTTATTTTACAAGAAATTAATTAATAATATATTTTTTTTAAGCTAAAGAAGTTTTTGTGTATTTTTGATTTGTTAATTTGGTAAATGAATGGTGATTAATAGAATTTTAGATCATATAATCTTATTCCTTTTGTAAATTGTTTGTGATTGCAAAGAAGCATTCAATATAAAACAGACAATCATCAAAGCATTAGCCCAGCAAGGGCATGGATACTTAAGAGGGTTGTGTGGTGAAAACCAAGAAGTATTGAACCCTGCTGGCTCTATCAAATTTTTTAAATTTTTATTCTTTATACGAACAAAAATTTTCATGTTTTTTTTTGCAATACAAAACAATTTATAAAAAGAATATGTTTATTAGAGCGACTCAAGTTGAATGGAAGCGAAATTCGTGCAAGGTGTACCTCCCTCAAAATGAACATTGGTATTTTTTATGATGACATATAAATTATTTCGGCCCTAGCTGTGACCTCCCGTGAGCTGAAGCATTTTGAAAAAGGGTCCATTTTTGCATGTTTTTTTAATTTAAGAATCTGTTTCCTTACCAACATTTACAATATGGGTATCATAAGAAAGGTTTTCACTCAGAATATTATGTAGTTAACTGTTTGTAGTTTAATAAAAAAATTTTCCGTTTCATTTAAAAATAAAGGAACATACATTTATTTTTCAAAGAAATATCTATATTAACTTTTTTATACATTTATTCGAAATAATTTACTATCATTTACCATTTTTTTTTTCAGTTTCATTTATTTTTTTCATTTGTTTGAAATTTAATAAAAATTTACCCACAAAACAGAAATTTGTGATTTATTTGTGTCCGTAACAGTTATTACAAATTTAAATTTTGTTTGCTGTCTGTTTCAAAAAAAAAAAAAAAAAATTATTAAAAAAATTTCAATTTGTTTTTTTTATTTAAATTAGTTGTATATATACAAGATTTTTCAATACAATTTACAAGAACTTCATAAACACACATATATATACAAACACATTCATACAAAAAGTGTTTATAGCTTCATATGCATATATACATTTTGTATTGTACGAGTATATTAAAAAAAACAAAAAATACAAAAACGGAAATAATTTCAAATAAATGAAAAAAAGAATTGGTAGGAAAAATTTTTACATTTATTTTAACTGATTATATCATTTGTTTCTTACGGATGTGTCATTTGATTAATCAACATTTAAAAATAATTAACAAATTGCACTTAATTAAAATGAAAATTAAGTAGACCGGTTTTTAAATGAAATATCATTTTTTTTAATGACATTTTCAGTTATTTTAACTTATAATTTTTCTAATTGTTTTAAAGCCGCGTCCAATTGTATATACAATTTGTTCAAGGACGATCATACATGTCCTTTTTATAAGGATATTCTGTAAAAAAAAACGGGGTTGTTTGGAATAAAAATGCCAAATTAACATATTTTAATCTTTAGTCGATTTAATTAAATACGGGTCTCAGCTTTTTTTGAAATTCGTTCTAGTTCGCGTTTTGACAAAAATGCAATGTGGTGGTAACCCTTCGTTTTAAATAGCGCAATATGGTTATCAATTTTTTTCTTTTCCTCTTTGTATGTAAATAATTTAGATTGCGAATTAATCATAGATTTAAAATCCTCTTAAAAAATTAAGGTGCTCTAATTATTTGTATTTTGGAATTGTAAAACAATATGGTTTTAGTTTTATTCCAAATGAAAACACAATGCGAGCGTATTTTAATGTGAAATGCATCTAATTTGCAAAAATCTACCAAGATGATGTACCTGGCAAATGAACAAAATTTTAGACCCATATTGCCCTACTTAAAACGAAGGGTTACCACCCCATTGCATTTTTGTCAAAACGCGAACTAGCACGAATTTCAAAAAAGCTGTGACCCGTATTTAATTAAATCGACTAAAGATTAAAATATGTTAATTTGGCATTTTTATTACAAACAACCACGAACAAAAAATTCAAAACCCATTTTTTTACAGAATATCCTTAATCGACCTTGAACACATTGTATATACAGTTGGACGCGCCTTACAAAAACCTTTCTTATGATACCCATATTGTATATGTTGGTAAGGAAACAGATTCTTAAATTATCAAAACATGCATAAATGGACCCTTTTTCACGAGAGGTCAAAGGTGGAGCCGAAATATTTTAAATGTCACTTTAAAATAGTCCAAGGTTAATTTTTAGGAGGGTACATGGAGCACTTTTTTTGGTGAGTTGCTCTGATGTTTCTATGATATAAAATCCTATTAAATACCATTCGTTTTAATATATTTTAGAAAAAAATATTATTGTTTTTATTGAAAATAATTAAAAATTTAAAATATCTCTATAGAATCATTTTAATAATAAAT
Source organism: Eustalomyia histrio (assembly GCA_949748255.1). Classification (NCBI taxonomy): domain Eukaryota; kingdom Metazoa; phylum Arthropoda; class Insecta; order Diptera; family Anthomyiidae; genus Eustalomyia; species Eustalomyia histrio. The sequence goes on along the minus strand of OX456525.1, from coordinate 33,436,959 downwards.
TGATTACTCTAAATTATAATGTTGTATATATATTAGAAATTCACCCCCAGGTGAAAATCATCATATGTTCTAATCTGTACATGGATGACTGAACTAACACAATTTTTTTTTTTATATGAGAACAAGACAGTATTATGAGTTTAAATGTCAAAGTCATATTATATTTGTTATATAATAATTCATTGATTGTTGTCAGCACTTTATAGTTACATAATTATCATATTTTTTTCATAGTCAGAATTTTTGTTACCACAGCCAATTATGTTATAAAATAAAAAGTGACAATCATGAAATACTAAAATTCTTATGATGGTAGAATGTATTTATAAAGCAATAACTTAATTGTGACAACCATACCCGTATACAGCAAGCATAATATAGTAGCTGGGTTCATGTTGCAACCATGTTTTTTCTCAGGGTGTACTAACTATTCTGCTAGCTCGATGCGAAACATTCATCACGCAAAGAAAAATATCGTTAAACATGATTAGTGGTTCAAAATAATCATAGTGTGAGCCCAATTATAATAAATTTGCTTCCTTCCTTCCTTCCTTCTTACCATATAATTATCACCGAGAGCGACTTTATAACAAGGATGATATTATGAATTAATAGTGAATTAACATATTTTGGGATATTTATAAATTTTATCCAAGATCATCAATAAGACTTAAAGTTTAAAATGTATATAAGTGTAAGCCATATTGGGATTACGGTGCCGATATCGAAATCACCTTAAACGTCGACAGTTTTATTTCCATACCAGACCAAATTTTGGCGATTTTATAATCTTTATTCTAGCAAAAACGGTATAATTTTTTTTAACGGAAAAACGATGTGAAAATTTTTAGAACAAAAAAAAGCTATCGTTTTCGATTCACAATTTTACATATGATAATGGATATCACCTAGATGATATTATTTCGATATCGTTGGGTTTATTGGGAACATATTATATATTTTTGAAGCATATTGTAATTTTTTTTTGTATTTTGTAACTACCAGTTTAAATACATATAGTAATTGTAATAACAAATATTTCTCTTTCCTTATTTTTTACAGCAAAAATCATTTCATTAAACTAAAAGGTAAGCTTAAAGCAAAAAAAAAGACATCTATTTAAAATAAAAAGGTAGAAATAAAAAAAGTTATAATCTTTTTAAACACATTGAAACATAAAAAACTTAATAATGAACAACTTTTTTAGGTACGTGTAATGTTGTTAATTACATTAATTGCGAAAATTTTTTATTGTATTTTTTTTAAATTCAAATTTTTCATTGTTTGGTAGACTAGTTTTTGAAATTTTTGTTTATTTTTAAGTTATATTTGTAGGTAGTTTAAATTTTTGGACTACATCGCGATCCTAGAACATTCGATCCATTTATAGATGTCAGCAAACATGAAACAAACTTTATGAAGAAATGTGAATTTATCAGTATACAATTTTGTTTAATATCAAGTACTAAATTGTATTACTCATACGCCTCGTTTACTTTAATTTATTGAAGAAATCTATTCGGAATCTATCCATGTATTGTATTTTCAGGATATATTCGCAAATTTCTTCTTTATAGTGTAAACTCAACGCAAAAAATTAAAACGAAAATCAGGAACATCTTCTATTTATTTCTATTATTAACATAATAATATTAAAAACTTTTAAATTTGTTTTTTTATTGCATTTAAACTACTGGACCGATGACTTTTAAAATATTAAATTACCAAACGGATATCCATAAATTTTTTATAATATATTATCATACTTAGAAAAGATTTGGTTTCCAATTCTATGTTTAGGTTATAATAGCCGAGTTTTTTAATAATTTGACTGCGATAAAATTAAAAATACACAAAAGTCACAACTAATATGTGCAGTTGCTTTTTCGGTAATATTGATCACAGTGTAATCGTAGTAAATTATGAAATCAATCTATGTATGATCGTAGTGAATTATAAAATCAATCTAAGTGATTATATTACGGTTTGTAAGAATCATATTTATATTCAGTATGATCACACTATGACAATTTTGAAACACAAGTCATGTTAAGCCATATTTTTGTCTGCGTGTAATTCTACAAAGAATACTTATTTTTGTTTTATAACTACAAATAGAAAAAAAAAAGCAAAAACACAAATAGAAAGATACATTATATGTAAAAGAAGTACTTATTTACCTACCCAGTCAGAAAAATACAAACGGCAAAGTGTTGGAGACGGTGGTGCATATGTTGGCGAATCTACTGAATTACAAATTTTACAGTGATTTTCTAACCATTAAAAGGTAATACCACTCTATTTTCCGACATCGACAATGTGTCGTTGACACAAAATATTCAGTTATTTAAAAAAGAAAATTCACTCAGAATATTAAAAAGTTTTCAGTACAGTTAAAAATTCATTTTTCAAAGAAATATTTACTTTAACTTCTTTATACATTTACTTGAAATGACTTACTGTCATTTACTGATTTTTTTTCAGTTTCAGTTATTTATTTCATTTGTTTGAAATTTCATAAAAATTTACCCACAAAACGGAAATTTGTGGTTTACAAATTTTTAAAATTTGTTTGCTGAATTTCAAAAAAAAAATTATCAAAAATTTCAAATTTTGTTTTTTCATTTTAATTGTTTGTTTATATACAAAATTATTTAAATTCAAATAACAAGAACTTTATAAGCACACACATATGGTCATTCACACAAAATGTGTCTATAGACTGTGTAAGTATACATTTTGTATATTAAAAAACAAGCAGAAATACCAAGTAAAAAAAGGCTTAAATTCGGCTGTGCCGAATCTTTGAATACCCTCCACCAATATCCTAAAAAAATTTTCTCTACTGTTTTTGATACAAATAATGTAACAAACTTTTAAAGTAAAATTATGGAGGTGAAAAAAATTTTTTGAGGTGAATACAAAACACTATTAATTTCTAAGCGACTGATGAAAAAATATGAGAAAATATATTTTGTACCTGTCGCTTCTATGAAATTGTACTAAAATACACCAATTTGTATGGAAAATTTAGAGGTATCTTCACATTTTCACCCATAACTTTTTAACTGCTGTACCGATTTTGTTAATTTTCAACACCAAAGGATGTCCAACAATCTAGGTAAAGATAGGCACCCGCGTCGTGAACGACGGGCATCGCTAAATCGACTTAAATTGCATAAAGATCACGAATACATATACTTTATGGGGTCTTAGACCTATATTTCGAGAAATAATAGAATGACAAACTGATATTAAAACGGAAACAATATAAAATAAATGAATACTCATTTATTTTTTACGGAAGTGGTAGATAAAATTTTAACATAATTAATCATTTATTTTTTACTGATATGTCAGTTGTTTAGACAACATTTAAAAATAAATAACAAAAACCATTTAATTTAAGTGAACATTTTTTAAATTAAATATCATTTCTGTTGAATAGTTTTATTTTTGTTAACTTACAAACTATTTGAAGTGTAATCGTAAATTTTCGTTTAAAATATTTTTTATTTCTTAAAATAAAACACATAAACGGAATTTTTTATCAGGGCTGTTGTGTTTGGTCCTAGATTTGAAAAAAAAGTTGAAGTTGGTGTTTTCATTATAAAAAAACAGTTTTCGACCCCAGAATTTTGACAGTACTAAAATCATCTAAAATCAATTAAAAAAATCTTTATATATTTATTGCTTTAATTTTAAAAATGTTGAAATTTGTTTAGTATTTTTAAAATAAATAACACACTGTTGGAAAATTTGCACATCGAATGCAAATATGTTTTCCAATTGTAGCACTTCTGTCAGAAACAAAACTTGGTGATGTTATTGTAATTAAAAATCTAAAATCATCATGCCTCGTTTTTGTTTTGGTGACCTAAGCGATTTATTAATTAATTTATTTATTTTTGAAAAATCTTCTATTACAAATTATACATTGTATTTTAAACAATTCGGATTTGCAGATTTCAAATTAATTATCAACGGCTGATTTCATAAATGCAGTTTGCAAAGCAACTCTGCAAGCATATTCGTTTACAATGCAAAGCCGTACTTCACAGCAACACTGCTTTGCCAAATACTGCATCTCCTGTCTTTATCTCGTGATTTTACTTTTTTTATTATATAAATATGTTACATTTAATCATATATAATCATTAAAGAAAAACCTTATTGAATTTTATTTGTAAAAAAGTATGTTAAAGTTTAACTTACCATAATATGTCCGTCACTTCAATTGCCAAAAATAACAAGGCATCACAACTAAAAACACAGCACAAATTTGAAATTTGTTTCGTATTCAAAAGGGTTAATGAACTTTCGGCATTGAAAAAAAGGCAATGAGGTTTATGAACTCTATGCAATTCGGTGTTGCAATGAATACTGCGTTTATGAAGTCAGCCTACTTTCCTTATACTGTTCAAATGACAATAAAAATAAAATTCCGCATTGAAATTATAATTTTAAGTGAACGAAATTTTTCAAATATAAATTTTATCTTCAGGATCACTTGGCAAGTAGAAAAGATTCAGAAATATCAATACTATGCTTGGAGTTTGCAAGTCCGAATTGTCTAAAATTGAAACTTTAAAAAAGTCCCAAAAGAGTGGTTTATCTTCTTCTTAATTGCCACTTGCTCAAAAATGGTATGCGATGAAAACTTTGGAATCAAAATCTATCAAGGTCAACTCTTTTTAATATGGGGAGTATAAGGATGTGTAATTATAACAATTCAAATAGTTAAGGCCCGTTTTTAATACTGGATTAGTCTGTGCTATAGAGTTAATTTTGTTTCGTTCTTCTTCGCATTTAGATAATTTTTTTGCATTATATAATTCACTCTAGATTGTTGATGAACTTTTCAAAATTTCTTTCAAAAATATCGGTAAATTATGTAAGATCTATAAAAAAATAACAGTTATTACATTTTTGAAAACAGTACTCACAAAGCGCTATTTTGGGAAGTATTGGAAAAACAATCCTGCTTTGCCAGTACTATACTTTTAAGTCATCGGTAATTTTTACCCGGGTTCCCTACGCGGAAATGGCCAAGCCTACAAAATAGTAGTACTGGCAATCAATATTTTTCTTGTTAAACCCAGGGTTGGAAGGTATAAATAAAGGTACCAGCAAATCACTGTTTATTTGTAAAACTAGGACTTTGCCAGTAGCATTCGAATATTTCTTTGCCAATAACCAATTCTACAACTTGTTTAATATAGGGTCCGCCAAATAATTTTTTTTTTGAAAATGCTTTAAAAAAAAACTACTGAATGTTTTCTCAAATTTCTTTTTGTATTTGAAAGTACAATCCTTCCGGTTAATAATGGAAAATAATTTCATTCAAATGGCTGCCTCGGCTGACGATGCAGTAGCCTACACGATCGGTCCAATTTTTAAGCATATTGCTTCACGAATATTTCACGAATATTGTCTGTTAAAGCGTCAATTGTCTCTGGCTTGTCGGCGTAACACTTATCTTTGACAGCACCCCACAAATAATAGTCCAACGGTGTCAAATCGCAGCTCCGAGGTGGCCAAACGACATCAGCTCTGCGGCTGATAATGCGATCTTCAAAAACAGGGCGCAAAACATCGAGTGTAGCTTCGGCTGTGTGGCACGTAGCGCCGTCCTGTTGAAATCAAATGCTGCCAATATCCTCCTCTTCAATTTTTGTGAACAAAAATTCGTTCACCATGGCCCGATAACGATCGTCATTGACTGTAACGGCCACTCCTTGCTCATTTTCGAAGAAAAATGGCCCAATTATGCCTCTGGACCAAAATCCGCACTAAACAGTTAATCGCTTTGGGTGCATCGGCTTTTCAATGTATGCATGTGAGTTTTCTGTTCCCCAAATGCGACAATTTTGCTTGTTTACATACCCGCCAAGATCAAAATGAGCTTCATCTGAAAAGATGACATTCTGCAACATTACCATGATTTTCAAAGTAATGTCGCAATATTTACCAGCGTTGTTCAAGCGTTTACACAACCATATTCGTTCAGCGGAAGGATAAAACTAATTTTCTGTCAAATCAGAAATGAGCTAAGTGTTACCATTCACGAAATAAGCACTAGTTGAAAAAAAACAAAACGATAGATGGCGGACCCTATACTTTATAACATTCAACAAAATTATGTATGTTAAAGTCCAAAGCCTAAAAGGATTACTGCTTTTTGAATGTGTGTTTTTATAAATTTTTTTATTTATTGTAAGTTTGCTCCAGCCAACGTCTGGCAGTTGTTATCAATCAGTTAACAGGACAATTCTATCAAGATTGTTAATCCAATCATCGTCGAACTTTTGCCAGTACTATATTGATCCTATGTTTTTGTCTGGGTATTAATATATGTAGTTTCCTTTGTACTGTACATTTATTTTCCAACAAAATAATTTCAAGTTTTTTTTTTTGATGCCACAATAATTTGGTTTTTTCTAATGTTCATTTTTGGTAAAGTCATACGCAATAAACAATGAGTAGACTGGCTCGTTTAAGAAAATTTCTTTTTGAGCAAATTGCAATATTAAGCAAAATGGCACCACTCATATGAAAAACACATTTGCTATCCATTCAGACCTTTAATAACACAATTTCTTGTTTTAATTTGAAAAAATAAACTTTCGAAATTCTTATTATTGATAATATAATTTTTATTTTATTTAATAAATATCAAATTCATTAAATCAAATTTAATTTTTTTAATTTTTTCTTTTTGATTTTTAATTCTTGTAAAACAATCAAATGAATTGATGTAATTTGAACAAATCATTGCCACTAAAAATGCGTCATTTGATTTATACTTCGCGAGTTAAACCGTAAACAAATTCTTCAATATAAATAAAAACTGAATCAATCAATTTAGTCTTAATCAATATCACGCTGAGTCCGATATCCAATCATCACTTTAAAGTGATTATAAATTATTTACTGAATTAAATAAATTTGTATGCGTATTGATTAAAAAAAGAATTATTTTTTTTAAACTCTGAATTCATTTGAATTGAATTTTTAAAATACGTGCCACTTTAGTACACAACAAACAAGAAATAAAGGACATTGTGTTTATGTGTTTTTCATATTTGTGGTTTGTCATTATCATATTGACAAAAAAAAGACAATTTGCATTAAATAATGAACATTAGTTTTAATGTTTTACCAAACAAATAAAAAGAGGAAATGGAAATTATATCACACACATACTTTTATGAAAGAAATGCAATCATTTAAATAAAGAAATGTTTCGCCTGAATAAGGGTATAAACGACAAATATTACAAATTGCGTTCTTTGAATAATGCAACATTTTACACATGTAATATCAAAATCTTCTATACATTTTTGTTCGCGGTATTTTTTAAAAATGCACATTTTCTAAAGATATAAAATTGAAATAAATACATGTTTTTTTAACACTACACCATTTTTAAAAAAATTATAAAAAAAAATTTTTAACTTATACTCTCTGGGATTTTTCCTAGTTTATTTAAACATCTAAAACAATTTAACGTATTGAAAAATGCGAGCAATCAAATATGTTTAATTACATATCATTAATTTTGAGTCCCAGTATTTGTCATCACCTTTGCTTTTCGTGGGTTAATGCTTAATATTACTGCCCTTTTTGTCCAACTTTGTTGGGACTTTTTATACAGATTCTAGCGAGTAAACCCGTTAACGGGTATTAAAGATTGTTGCTCACCATTTATATAAGTATTATAATGTTTGTTGTGATATTCATACGTTATTTTGAATTCATATTGTGCTTTTAATTACTGACGGTAATATAAAATTTGTAATAAATAAAAAGAGATATTTTTTCTCAAACCAATCGAATTTTCTCGTTTTTGTTTTATTTCATATTTTTCACACAAACAAATATATTATCACCAGGGTCCCTGCCCTGACAATGCATTTTCATAGTCAGTAGGTTTTAATTTAATTTTTTTTCCGAATCAATGAATTTGCAACAAAATGTCATCGCTTTATTGTTGCATATTTTGTTATAACTGAAGCGGAGCCGCAAATAACGATTTACAAAACCTATTTTTTCATATTACAGTTAGAATAACTATTTTTTATGACTTAAAAATGAAATTAGTCAAAATTATGCAGGATTTCGTCATCAAAATGCAATCTAAAGAAGTCAGTGAGTGGGATACACCTACAAGTTCTAAAATGTTTTTTCGATTTCTCTATAATTTAAATTTTGTCGCTTACAACGTTATTCGCGCCCCTGCTTCAAGTACATGTTGGTTGAAAAGATCCTGCGCTCGAAATGAAAGAATACTGTTTTTGTTACGAAATATAATTTTTTATTCAATATAATCTCCTAGAAGCTCAATACACTTGTTCCAATGATCTTCCAATAATTTTATCCCATCCTTATAATGGTTTTCCGGAAGCTCTGCAAAATAACCGTCTACTGCTGCTATGGCTTCTTCATTCGACGAAAAATGCTTTCCACGAAGGAATTGTTTGAGATTTCTGAAGAGATAGTAGTCCCTGGGAGCCAAATCTGGTGAAAACGGTGGATGTTCAAGCAATTCGTACTTTAATTCTTTGAATTTAGCCATCATTGTCTTGATGAAAAATTATTTTTTTCTTCTTTAAACCAGGTCTTTTCTCACGAATTTTTTCATCCAGCTGATCCAAAAGTCTGCAATAATATTCAGAGTTGATTGTTTTACCTTTCTGAAGATAATCAATCAACAAAATTCCATTTACATCCCAAAAAACTGATGCCATAACCTTCTTTGCTGATCGTTGTGACTTCACCTGCTTTGGAGCTGAACAACCAGCTTCAGTCCAATGTAAACGTTCTTGTTTCAATTTAGGATCATGGTGGTAGATCCAAGACTCATCCATAGTTATAAAACGACGCAAGAAGTCGGTTTTATTCGACTTAAAACGCTCCAAATTACGCTGAGAAATTTGTTTTCGATCCAGTTTTTGTTGAATTGTTAATGCGTGCGGCACTAACTTTCCAAACAGTTTTTTTCATACGTAATTCTTCATGTAAAATATGTAGTACTCGTTCGTCTGAGATGCCTATGGCATTAGCATTTTCATGCTTAGTCAATCTTGGATCTTCACTAACCATATTATGTACCTGCTCAATGATTTCTGCTGTGGTTGCAGTTTTTGGTCGTCCTTCGCGTGGATCGTCTTTAAGGCTGGTACGACCACGTTTAAATTCACCAGCCCAAAATTCAACGGTGCGTTTTGAAGGTGAGGACTCCTTATACACTTCTAACAATTGTTCATAAATTTCCTTTGCTTTTAAACCCTTCAAAACAAAGAATCTAATGACTGGACGATATTAAATTTTTTCCATATTAAAAAAATCAATGACACGTCAACTTGAAATGGCTTGTAAACAAAAAAAGAATTGACAGAACGACTTGCAACTTTGCATGTGTTCTCAGGACAGTTATATCAACTTGAGAAAAAAAAGTTTGGAGCTAGCAGTGCCATCTCTTGGTGAGCGCAGGAACTTTTCAACCAACCTGTACATATATGGCTTTTAGGTACATATATTTTTGCATTCCCAAGTGAAGTAGTTCTAATATATTGATAGGTGAATTTGTCAAATTATACCTTATCATATATAAGTACATACATATGTACATATGTCAGTATGCAGTACTATATATAATTAAATATTACATTATTTTTATTAATTATCTTATATTGTGCCATATGTAACCACATCTAGTTACATATTGATCTTTATAAAGCGAGACTTGTTTTATATGATAAGATATGGTATATATTATACCACGTAAAATTTATATATTATATATGGCTTTAGTAGGACTACATATATTTATATATGACTTATATAGAGCCATACATATTTATTTATGCTATCACATATTTGAGATAAAATAATATTGGTCCCATCTCGTGTAAAAAGCTTATATAAATGTTAACCATATGTGGCTTTGTCTAATCATATATAAAGACATATGTCAGTATGCAGTACCATATATAATTAAATATTATATTATTTTTTTAAATTATCTTATATTGAGCCATATATAACCACATCTAGTTATATACTGTCCCTTACCAAATATTTTTTTAATATGTTATGAGATATAATTATATATGATTCAATGTATTTCCTCAGTTGGGAAATGGGGTCAGTTGGGAAATGGGACCTGTCCTGGGATAGGTGAAAACTGAACTGGTTCTGAAAAAACATATCATGAGATAGGTGATAAGAGTACCGGTTCCTATAACGTGACCGGTTTGAAAGTCACATGTGACATGTCACATGTGTCCATGTCCATGTGACATGTCACAAAGGCCATGGACCCCCTCCTAGGACAAACCCATGTTAAAGTGATCGGTCCCGTGATCGGTCCCGTGATTGGTCCCTATCACAATGAACCAGTCATGTGACGTGTCCTGGGATAGGTCCTTTAACTGCAGGGTTGTTACATGATATAAGATATAATTATACATGGTACAGGATTTGCAATAAAATTTATTACCATATACGGTATATGTGATTCAATATTAATGGTTTCGAATGCCACCCAGCCAGGGAGATAAAATTTTTTTTTATTTTTTTGTGTTTCATAATTCTTCTTTGTTTTCTTATTAATATTTTGTGTATAAATCCTATCAACATAGTTTAAATAATATATCTAATTATATCTAGTTATATCTTATACCATATACGAAACTTCTACGTCATGTTGTCGCAAAATGGGTTAAAATTTTTAAGTTTTAATTTCAAGGTTAAAATTTTAACACATTACAATTCTAAATGCATATTTCTTGATTTTTAGTGCATATTTTTTCTTTTTAGTGCTTATTTCCCTTTATGAGCATACTTTTAAAGCATATTCTTGCCTCTTTCATGTATTAAAAATTTTTCTACCTCATGACTCTGGCAATTTTAAATTCATATTTCTTGATTCTTAGTGCACACTTTTGGACTTAAAGTGCATATTTTTTATTTTTAGTGCATATTTCCCTTTTGGTGCATACTTCCCATTTTTAACACATATTTTAAGGGGATATTTTCGCATTTTTAGTGTATCAAATTCGCTGCGCTGATTATTACTATCAAAAATGTTTATTTATAAAAGTTTCCCATGTCAGGTCTAAAAATTGGATTATATATCCTTATTCGAGCGATACATTCAAATATCTACTGAATAGCAAATATGATTGCCTTCTGACAAAACATAATGCTAAATGCAATTGCTTGACATTATATCTGTCCAAATTAAAGTTTGAAAAAATTTAAAAAAAAAAATTAATAATTGCACAAGAAATAAACATTAAATTGTTGATATTTTATAATTTTCTGGTAAATTGTGTTCCGAGCTACAATCCCACACTGAAGCTATAGAAACGTTAAGGACAACACTCAGATACTGCTAAAATTTTTATATGTGATAGAGAGAATTAATCTTTAAATAAATGTAAGTTAATTTTAAAAACAAAAATGGGTAAAGACAACATATTTAAAAATTGATTTAATTTTTATTGGTGTAGATAATGACAATGATTACCCAGCAAAACGTACTGCATACACAGAAGCAGTTGCAGAAGACATTATTTAATTGGCTTGCATTTTCTAAACTACATTCAGATGACACGGTTTTTGTTCGAGATGTTTCGTTTGGCACGTCTTATTTATGCAACTGAAATGCTCTTCTTTCATGTCATCTAAAATGCAATAAAACTAGGCCTAGTAGGAAACGAAATGCTCATATTTTCATCTTCGAAATACGGTTAAATCACATGCAGTTAATAAAATTTAAAGTGCTTCGTTCACTTCTACAAAGATACACTTAAATATTTGCTTCAATAATGCGCTTATAAAATACATAATTTTCATTGACTTTTCTAACTTTCAAGTGCCATATTTAAATAACTAATTTGTATGTAAAGATTTTTGTGGTAAAACAAAAGAATTCTGTGAAAATTTTTGATAACAAGTTGTTAGCTCTTTTTTTTATCAAATTTTTGTAACAAAAAATATTTTGTATAACTGTATACATTAAAACCGATTGAAAAAATTGCTGAAAGCTCTATTTTCACTCTTAGCTATCAACGTGAAGAATTTAAAGTAAATAGATGTTAAATCGTTGAATTAAAAAAAATAAATCAAAACCAATTTAAGTACGAGGGAGAATCAAAAATTCTTAACAAAAACATAGGGAAATACATTCTTTATATCTTTCAACATATACTTCGATACACTTCATTCAGCGATTCTTCATTTACTATTTATCAAGAAAAAATGCACCCATCGTTTTTTTTTTCTTGATTTCTTTGCTAAATTGTCTCAATACTGATGAATCATGATTTCTATTTAATGCAGTTCTCATTTCCAATTAATAAATGTAGATTATTCCATACGTAACCATACAAATCCAGTGCTTTGACTCTCACTTCATTTCTGGTGTATACCCGTGAATCCCTGTTTTACACATCGGCGCAGAAATTTATGAAGATCGCGATGGAAAAGGTCTAAACCACCTTCTGAATCAGTCACACGCCTGGTTTTACTTTCGATTGTAAGTAAACGCGGCATGCATCTTGCCGATTGCTGTTTCTTAGCTATTTGTTCGCGCAAAACTTAAATCACTACACCACACGCAAAGAAAAAACATGGTTGAGAGAATCCTATTTGAAGAGCATCATATATTTTTGGGTTTATGATTGTGCCAACCATAGTCGTACTATATTATGGTTATCATATTATGATAATAAAATATTCATAATTTTACCATAATATTGACCCTACAGTTATATTATGATCCAAAAATTAGCACATTATGATTCTAAATAAACATATTATGATGTTAAATTTATCATAATATGATTGCATGTAATCGTAGTATTCTCAAAATGTTATTACATTATGGTCCCCATAACTATATTATGATTTCTGGATTATCATAATATGATCCATATAAAATCTTCATATAGAATCTTTTTCACAATGAATTGATTATTTTTAATAATATTACATGTATAAAGAATTTTCGAAAAAAAACCTTCAAAAAAATCTTCTAAAGTTAAAACAAAAAAAATAAACTGGATCTTAATAGGTCAATTGATAAAATGTTTTAATGACATGTGGAAGGTATTTTCTACCCATCTGATATTTGTCCAGTTTTAGTAAACAATATATGATTGCTTTTTTAAGACATTTTGGTTTTTATGAAAACAAGACAATACTCGTATTAAGACTGTAAATGTCAAAGTCATGTTTTATTTGATGTATAATTATTCACTGATTGTTGCCAAAATTTTATGGTTGCATAATTATCATATTTTTTTCATAGTCAGAATTTTTGTTACCACAGTATGGTTACAGCCAATCATGTTTTAAAATAGAAGGTGGCAATCATAAAATAGTGAAATATTTACTATAATAATGATGGTAGCGACCATGTTGATGGTTATATGGTTGTGGCAACCATACCCGATTGTAGCAAGCACAATATAGTAGCAGTGATCATGTTGCAACCATGTTTTTTCTCTGCGTGCATGTGATATACTTGAGCCCTCAAATAGTTTACGCTTAAAACTATGCCGTGGATTTTATCGATTATTTCCAAAATAACTGCCTTAACTGGACGTCCTGAACAAGGTTTATCATTTATGATTGTACGGCCACAAGGTTCAACATTTGTGGCTGAATGGTCACGTTTAAATTCATTTAATCAATTGTAGATAATCTTACACTCTCGTGCATATATGCCACTTACTTCGTCTAACTCATCTTTGATTTTCTTATAATAGTTGTTTTACCTTTCAAGTAGAAGTATTTGAGATCGGCATGAAGTTCACGAAGCTCGTTCAAACAATCAATTGAAAATAAAAAACAAGTGAATTACATTTTTTTCTAAAACTCTACCAGTCGTCCTTTGTGACTTGACATTTTTCAGAATCCTATTTTCTTTTACATTCTTAGTGAAACAATTTTGAAGTAAAGGAAACGCAAATATCATTTGTTTGGCGAAAAAGATTAAAATAAATCTGAAAATCTGAGCCTTCTCTCCTAGTATAGAAGGAAAAGTAATAAAAAATGTACGGTTTGTATTCAATACTATTAGAAAACTTATTTATGAAAGACTTTATATGGAAAGTAGCTCTTATCATAGACCGGTTTCACCTAAATTTGTGAGGTTCACCCTTGGGCCATGGGATAATAATGTAAAGTTTATTTAAGTAAATACCAGGTGGGCGAGCTTATATAGGTTCAAATATGGTCAACCCAGAAGAAATATTTGTGTTAGTAACCGAGTTTATTACCAATTTTTCAATTGTGGTTACTGAAGTTTTTTTTAAGCTGCCGATATTGTGTTGTCCCAAATGTTATGCACATATTAATATGAAGCAGTAGGTTATTTGTAATAGAAGTTTCAGGACAGTTGTAATAACAATCCTTGACCAATATTCAAATTCATTTTTTTTTTACTTCTAAAATACAAATCTCCAGTTGGCTTAGCATCTGAATTTAAATAAAGCATTATTTCAGTGCATCTACATTTGCTTTGAGTTTAACAGAATAATTGAAAGCCTTATTAAATTTTGTTTATTTGTAATATATTAAAAAAAAACACAACTGCATTTTATATAGTTCTAAAAAACTCCTTAAAAAGACTATTTCATTTAATTGTGTTTTAATATTTTAACAGTTGCATTTAAAATTGAATTCATAGCATTGCATTTTTAAACAAATAATGAAGGATTTAACTGTTACTGAGTGAAAAATTGTAACAACGACGTCACTTTTATTTCGAGAAAAATACTTTTCACTTATTTTATATCTTTCTTTCTTTTAATTTTGCTGAGATCCTTAGCAAATTTCTGGCTACCTGAAAATGAATTTGTTGTTACATAAGAATATTAAAGTTTAATTTACAATGCATATTATTGTTGAGTTTTGTTTCATCACTTTGTTAGAATTCTATAATAGATGCAATTTTTTGTAAGAATGAATGAAGAAAACAAAAGAATATAAAAAAACAATACAGTGGCTGATGATTAAGATATTTATTTTTGTTCAAGTAAACAAATGATCTGATTTTGGTATTTCTAACTTGCTAAAGTAAAGCGAATACAACTGTGCAATTGATTTAGAAGGTACCAGATTTTCCAGTTGCGCCTCTTTCAGTATGTACATTAGGGTGGCCCACGCTTGTATGGAAAAGTAAAAGTATAGTCCAATACTTTCTTCACAAGCTTGATTTTGTTTATTTTACTAAAATTAATGCTTAAAATTGGCTCAAAGGGACAATATTTAGAGGTCGCGATGAATGGCGACTTTTATGTTTCACATCTTTTATTACATGCATTTACTATTGGCTTATCATTATTGTACTTGTTTATGTATTGGAGATACTTTGTCACACTTTTTTTGATCTTTACTAGATTTATGTACCTAACGCTCGTTAAAATTCAAATATATTGATCCCTTTATATAATTATTTAATTTATTTTAAATGCAGAATTACAAGTAACGAGTTTATGTTAGAAAAACTCTGCCACAAAATCCTCGAGATTAATGAAAAGCTCACCACGTTTGTGTCCGGCAAGACTTCTATCAAAAAGCGATGTGCTTAAACTGTTTAATTTTTATCACTTGGGAAAAAAGAGAACTAAAACGATAAGTAATCGAGAAACGGCAAATGCAGTGACCGATATTTGGGAACGAGCAAGACTTCCTACTCTAAGAATTGATTCTATCGTAAGAATAATTCGTAAGCTTTCAATATAATATTTTGAAATATAGTCGGAAAAACAATCTCAATTGCAGTCGGGCAAAAGAAGTCATGTTCAAAGCTGATTTAAATAAAATATCAGACGTAGCCACAAAAGATGCATAATCAAGAATGAGGACGACAAATTTTTTCTTATAATGCAGAGGGAAAATAATATGAGTTGCAGCATGCCGGGAATATACAAAAAGTCAAAGGAGAAAGAAGATAGCAAGCCAAAGAAAGAAGTGAAATTAGAGGCAAGGAAATTGCGTAGCACTGAAAGTCAATAAGCTATTGAAAAAGTGGATGGATTATCTACGCTGAAGGGTTATGTTGAAATTTCCGACAGTGAGTCCGATTCATCGCACGAAGAAGTTAAAAAAATACAACTAAACCAATAAAAATGAAATCTGTTTTTACAAACGACTTTATTGGATCTATTGACCGTGTAAATCTTTCTGATCGGAATACCATGTATGTTGTTGGAGCTGCAGTTCTAGCGTTAGGTATACCTGTATCCGAAATTGCCTTATCACGTACCACAATACAACGAAAAATAAACGATATCCGAAAAAAGAAATCAGAAGCTGATAAAGACTCATTCTCTTTACAATATCCAGTCGTATTTCACTTGGACATCAAATTAAAAAAAAAGAGTATGTTGGCCCAAGCTGAGGACCCGAAGTGCAACTATTTAAAAGATTTAAAAATCAATGGAGATGATACTCTATTTCATACAAGTGACTTGCGTCAACATGAAATGTATAAATATTATACCGATGCCATCAAAAGTCAACAGCCATGGGACGATTAGCGTGAACTCCTTACGATTTGTCTAAATTTTATTGCTGGTGCAAATAAAGCAGCAACAACAAAAGTTAAATTTTATGCATCAGGCGCGTGCCATCTTGTTCGTTGGATGACGAAGGCGATCTATTG
This sequence comes from Eustalomyia histrio, assembly GCA_949748255.1. Classification (NCBI taxonomy): domain Eukaryota; kingdom Metazoa; phylum Arthropoda; class Insecta; order Diptera; family Anthomyiidae; genus Eustalomyia; species Eustalomyia histrio. Next base: position 33,420,275 of record OX456525.1, on the reverse strand, counting down.
CATAAAAATATGTATGTTTTAAAATCTATTTGATCTCACAGACGAGGAAAAGATAGCAGTTACCGAAATAAGTTTGATTGTAAGTCTTATATATGGCCGATACTGGAATGAAGCCCCTTTTAGCAATAAATGCTCCTCTTAATGACCAAAACCTACTTAAACAACTTGAAAACTATGAAAAAATTGTTAATGTATTGCTGATGTAAAAGCATTTCATCGACATGGTACTTTTCTGAATATTTAATCGGGTTTGTCTTTTTTGATTCCAGAGTTACATGTGAAACTAATAAAAGAATGGTGAAAAATCTCCAGCTACCACCAAAAGCTAAAGGAAAAGTATTTAACCATAGAAATCCACTTGACCAAAAGGTCAACAATGGTTTTTAATTTATTATGCGATGATGGTCAGGAAAAGGATACTACAGAGTGGAAAGACGACGCCATTATTATTTCGATGAAAGAAAATGCTATTTTTAAAAGTTGTAGATAGCTGTGCAGAACGAGGTGTTGGTATGGTGACCCAATTTAACAGCTCAATTACGAAAAATGAGGAGCAAAAGAAATATTTTCTTAGATTAGTTGATTATCATAGAAAAAAATTTCCCGGGGTTTCTAGGTTTCTAAAGCTAATATTGCAAAAATGGCTATCGATAATTTAAAAAAAAATAATAAAATATTATGATAATTTGTACTTAATATACAGTTTTATTTACTACTTATTTATTTCTTATATTAAATATTTTCATTTTTAAATAAACAATGAATATCACCATAAAAAATCATTGGATGATATATTTCTATCTAACCGATTGTGCCCAAATTTGGACTGAACATTTTTAAGCACTATTTTTACTATTTTTACAAAACACAATTACACAACACACACACAGATGTATATATTCTATGTGTGTATCTATATTTGAATAATGTCTGTAAATTTTTATAGTTTGTTTTTTGAATGACTGATTCAAATAGTTAACAAATATATTTCTATGAATTTAAATTTATTCTTCATATAAAAACATACTCCACGTATTACTTTTTAAATAAACTACAGTCGGTAATAGAAAATACATTGTGAGTTTATTTATTACTATTGGTGTCAGAAAATGAGATGGTTGTGTTACAGGCGAAAAATGTATTTCGAAATCATGACAGTTTTTTCTTTTCCAAATGAATAGAAAACTTATAATTTTTTGTAATGTTATGTATTCCTCATTAATACAAAAAAAAAAAATTATTAGATACCAGCCAAATGGAATACATTTTATGGACTTTCATCTACGTTCTTCGCATGTTGAAGTATTATTAATTCTAAATATCTCTAATTTAATTCACAACTTGAAAGCAAAAAGCTGATAAAGCGAACCCCACATTGGTTTATTTAGTCGAGATTTATTTATAAACTCTCTATGTTTTCAGAACCCCCACTAATCACATACCCCATATCGGTTCTCAGCCGATATTTGAAGGAAATCTGCTTGTTTATATTTTCTTTTTGTCTTTGCCTTCACGCAGATAAGATAACATGGTTGCAACATGGTCACGGCTACTTTATTATGCATGCTGCATTCGGGTATGGTTGTCGCAATCAAGTTATTGGTTTATGTTCTAACCATAAATATGAGCGCTTCCATCATTATTATAGTAAATATTTTATTATATCATGATTATTAATTTTTTATAACATGATTGGTTGTAACTATACTGTGGTAAGAAAAATTCTAACAATGAAAAAATATGATAATTATGGACCTATAAAATGCTGACAACAATTAATGCATAATTATAAATAAAATAAAACATGATTTTGACATTTACTGTCATAATATTGTTTCTTTTTTTAATACAAATAATAATAGTCACCCATGCAAAAATGATAATATATGATCATTTTCTTTTGGGGGGTTTATTTTCGAAACATTATAATTTACACTAATCAATTCATTGTCGAAAAAATTCATTGTCAAAAAGTTTCTATACATATAAAGAATTAAATTCTTTTCAATAAAAACAATAATCATTTTTATTAAATATGTTTATGAATTCATTTCTTCTAAACTAATGACTTTCTTATGATAAAACTACTCAAAATATTATTGTAATAATATTTTATATGAAAAAGTTTCTACGAAATAGTTTCTTATAGAAAATACTACAGTTTTCGAAATTTTTCTGATACAACCATTCTTAGATTCTATTAACTTTCTTAAAAAGTCATTCATTCTGCACACTGTTTCTTAGATAAAAATTCATATATTCTTAAAAAAACCTATATTCTAAGGCCATTCGTTATAAAAAATATTTTACATTCTAGAAGAAAAATTGTCAAGAAAAATATTGAAAATGTCCTAAGAATCTAAGAATTTTTGTACTAGAAAAAGTCCATAGAACCTATGTATTTTTTATAAAAGAAGTTCTTAGAATTTAAACATTTTTTTGATTCTACAATCAAAGTTTTTTTTGAAAAAATCCTTAACATCAAATTATTTCTTTAGGAAAACAATTTCTTTATTAAATATTCTTTGGTTGAGAAGTTCCTGCGCTCGAAATGAAAGAATACTGTTTTTGTTACGAAATATAATTTTTTATTCAATATAATCTCCTAGAAGCTCAATACACTTGTTCCAATGATCTTCCAATAATTTTATCCCATCCTTATAATGGTTTTCCGGAAGCTCTGCAAAATAACCGGCTACGGCTGCTATGGCCTCTTCATTCGACGAAAAATGCTTTCCACGAAGGAATTGTTTGAGATTTCTGAAGAGATAGTAATCACTATGAGCCAAATCTGGTGAATACGGTGGATGTTCAAGCAATTCGTACTTTAAATCTTTGAATTTAGCCATCATCAAAACACTATTGTGAGCAGGTGCATTGTCTTGATAAAAAATAATTTTTTCTTCTTTAAACCAGGTCTTTTCTCATGAATTTTTTCATCCAGCTGATCCAAAAGGCTGCAATAATATTCAGAGTTGATTGTTTTACCTTTCTGAAGATAATCAATCAACAAAATTCCTTTTGCATCCCAAAAAACTGATGCCATAACCTTCTTTGCTGATCGTAGTGACTTCACCTGCTTTGGAGCTGAACAACCAGCTTCACTCCACTATAAACGTTCTTGTTTCAATTAAGGATCATGGTGATAGATCCAAGTCTCATCCATAGTTATAAAACGATGCAAGAAGTCGGTTTTATTCGGCTTAAAACGCTCCAAAGTACGCTGAGAAATTTGTTTTCGGTCCAGTTTTTGTTGAATTGTTAATGTGTGCGGCACTAACTTTCCAAACAGTTTTTTCATACGTAATTTTTCATGTAAAATATGGAGTAATCGTACGTCTGAGACGCCTATGGCATTATCAATTTCACGCTTAGTCAAACTTGGATCTTCACTAATCATATTATGTACCTGCTCAATGATTTCTGCTGTGGTTGCAGTTTTTGGTCGTCCTTCGCGTGGATCGTCTTTAAGGCTGGTACGACCACGTTTAAATTCACCAGCCCAAAATTCAACGGTGCGTTTTGAAGTTGAGCACTCCTTATACACTTCTAACAATTGTTCATAAATTTCCTTTGCTTTTAAACCCTTCAAAACAAAGAATCTAATGACTTGACAGAATGACTTGCAACTTTGCATGTGTTCTCAGGACAGTTATACCAACTTGAGAAAAAAAAGTTTGGAGCTAGCAGTGCCATCTCTTGGTGAGCGCAGGAACTTTTCAACCAACCTGTATAACTGTGGGTACAATATTATAGTAAAATAATGGTTATTTTATTAGCATAATATGATAAATATATTATAGGACGACTATGGTTGGCACAATTTCCCAGAAATATATGATTGCCCCAAACATGTTTTTTCTCTGCGTGTTTCAACAAACTGCAACAATTTTTTGTTTGAAATATTGATTGTTCTGATTAGAACATATTTTAAACAATTCAGCATTGTAAAGTTTGCAATTAACATTGTGTTTTTTTTCCTTACTATTATTCTGTATAAATATTAAGACAAATGTTCTTTTTTCGGTTTGATATAATTAAAGAGCATCATGTGTGATTGTGAATACAAAATGACCATTTGGACGATTTTTCATTTCTATTTTAGTGTCATATTTCTTTTGATGTTTTTGCCTGCATCCAATTTCTGATATTCGAGGGCTGACAGAGAAATTAAGCAATATAATTTTAACATTTTTTTTGGGAGAACTTTTTCAATTATTTAACACACGAAAATGATCAAATTGACCGTCTCCATAAATTTAGTGTTAAAAACAAAAGCGCATATTTATTTTGTTGTGTGCCTTAAAAAAAAAATAATATAAATTTTTCCCCTTATTCTATTAACTTTTATTATTATGCGCCGGCTGTTGTTTGCTAACATTACTTTACATCATAGTTTCTGTTCTGTTCATGCCTTAAGAGTTGTCTTTTTTATCCAGTTGTTTCTTTATGAATTATTAATTTTACATAGTTTAGTTAGTTGTTCATATAGATTATTAAACAACAAAAGTTTTAATATTACTTTTTTATAAATTAAATATTAAAATATACGAGATTTTTCATTACTCGTATAACGCGGATTTATCGTTTACAAAAAGTTACTTTCCCCTATCAAAATACTTGCATTTAGCTCTAAAAATACACAATTTTAAAGAAAATACAACGAAATTCCTCAAACGGATTGTTTTTTTTTTTGGAACGAATTAACCACGTCAGACGATGGAAGGGTGTGATACATATATTTATTTTTTAATGATAAAATGCTTTTAATAAATTAAAAGTTTTGTTTGAAATAATGAAAAAAACCGGATTATTTTTAGAGAAATTTCAATTAGGAATTATTTTAAATAGCATATGTTATTGAAAGCATTTTGTGTAACAGCATTTAAAAAACAAAAAACATTGTTATTAAAATTGTTTACTTAAATAATTAGACCTGCAAACGTATCTGAAAATAACCAAATTATAGTGATTAACTATAAATATATATGAATGTTGAAAATATTTGTGGTTAACATTTAACTATGGTTATTCTTAAAATAAGTTACCAGCCTCTAGTGTTATTAATTTTTAAATATTTTGAAATATATTTAAAAGTTTAAATTAAATTCAAACAAAAAACAAAAAAAAACACTTTAACAATTTCATCCTTAATTCGTTTTAATTAAAAAAAAAAAACAAATAATAATAATAATGATAACTTTATTTTTGGCAAACAACAAGAAGAATAAGAAAATTATATATACTAAATACCCAGTCAGAAAAATTAAACTAGGAAAGTGCTGTTATGGCACTTTAAAGGTACAAGTGCCGGCAAAAAGTTTTTTTTTTCAATCCAATCCCAAAATGATAACATAATTAGACGAAAAGGAAGATTTACAAAATGATGGTAAAACCAAAAATTGATCACTGCTATTATATTATGGTTGCTGCATTCGTGTATGGTTGTCACAATCAGGTTATTGGTTTATAAATAGCTTCTAACAATTAATATGGTCGCTACCATCATTATTATAGTAAATATTTTATTATTTCATGATTGCCACTTTCTATTTTATAACATGATTTGCTGTAAATATACTTTTGTAAAAAAAATTCTGACTATGAAAAAATATGATAATTACACTGTCCAACAGCATTTTTGGAACAGAACAGCGACCCTATAATTCTGAAAGGGTATGTTGAGTAGATCATTTTTGTAGAACAAACTTATGGTCCAGCACGTCTGAGTATTTTTTTACAGTGGGTCAAAGTTTTAATTTTTCGGCCGAAGGGAGCATTATTATATGAAAAAAATGCTGTGAGTTAATGTCTGAGAGAATTCTTATGGTCAGAGTTGTATTGTGGAATTGTATGAGGATTATTTTTGTGGAAGATCTTAACCATCTAACTGGTCTTTTTATGGGTCAATTTGACCCTTTTTTCGAGAAAATCAAAAAATATCCTACGAAAATGTTTGCCGGAAAATTTCAGTGGGGGTCACCAAAGACACCATTGTTGTAAATAAAATGATATACTCAACATACCCTTTTAGAATTATGGGGTCGCTATTCTGTTCCATTCAAAAAGTCTTAATTTGTTGGACAGTGTTATGGGACTTTTATACTGCCTTGTTTTCAGGCAGTACACACATGTAAAAATTATAATAAGTTATAATTTTTACCGGGGGGTTTCATTTTCAGAAATGCCTTATATTATATATAATTTATAATATATAAAGATTTTATATGTTTTTAAATCTTTTCAATAAAAAACCATATATATTTTTTTTTTAAATATGTACTATGTTTATAAATTCATTTCTTATAAAATAAGGACTTTCTTGTGGAAAAATAACTCAGAACGTTAAAAAAAGTTTGTATAAGAAAGTCTGTAGAACCCAAGAGTTGCTTTGTACGAAAAGGTTTCTTATACAAAATACCAGATTTTTAGAAATTTTTCTGATAGAAACATTTTTAGATTCTATGGACTTTTGTTTTAAGAAACATTCTCATATTTTGTAAATTGTTTCTTAGGTAAAAATTTATATATTATCAAATATTCTAAGATTCTAAAGAATTTTTTTAATAGAAATATTCTTAGATTCTAAGGACTTTTTCTAAAAGAAACATTTTGACTATCTAAAAAAATCTTAAAAATGTCTTTATAATCTCAGAATTTTTCTATTAGAAAATAAATCCAGTAAAACTATTAATTTTTTTTTATTAAAAAGTGCTTAAAATTTAAAAAATTTTTTGAAGTATTTTTTTTAAAAAGTCCATAGAATCAAAAAAGTTTTGAAAAAGTGCTTAATATCATATATTTTCTTTAGTACAAATATTTAAATTTGAAAAAACTAAGTGAATATTATAGTAGGATTTTAAGATCATATCATATTCTTTTTATTAATTATTTTATTGTAAAGAAACATGATGCTACCCAACCTTGTCAATATCCATGCTCTTCTTCTCCCTTATGGTCATTGCTATTCACTATTCACTTACAAATTAACAGATCAACAATTCATAAAATTCCATTATTTAAAAAAACTTTCATAGTTTCGAATTATAATATAACTGTATGGATCATATTATTGTAAAATTATGTTTATTTTTTTAAAATAATATGATAACTATGGACTATGGTTGGCACAATCATAATCCCAAAAATATATGATGCTCTTCGAATATAATTGCCCAAACCATGTTTTTTCTCTGCGTGTTTAAAACAAATTTTTCAAAATCAAATTTAGAAAGAATTCATTTTATTCGTATTAACACTTGAAAGCTAATAAATGATAACAGATTCATATATTCTCGCATATATGGTCATATATGAGTTCATGGTCGTATATGGTACCGTATATGACCATATATTTAAATAAGGTTAGTAAGCGTCCAAGTTCGAAATAATATTTAATTCTACGGGTTGCCTAGTGGTTTGCCAGTAGTTGATTTTTCGCACCACTTGCAATTTCCTATTGGGCATTTTTCCATTAGTAAATAGAAATTTCTATGTAGTTTAATAAGAAGAACACATTTAAACAATTTGTTTTTATTTTAGCTACAATTAATAGAAGTCAACAAAATGTTAAGAGTCTTTTGCAAACACTGTCCTCCTTAAAAACTGTAATTTTTTTTTTAGATTTTATTTCTTATTTTCTTTTGTTTTAATTTGTTAGAAAAAGAAATTATAAAATAATGATAGTTTTTGTGTGTCTAGCTGCTGTTACTCTTTTTTAAATAAATATTCTCCAAAGTCTTTGGGAGTATTTTAAGCTCTTGATTAAGATTTAAACTTAAAAGAACAATTTTATTTTTTGCAGCAAGATTTTATTAATACATATTTAAGTCAAATGACTGAATTGTTGTTTCTGTCATGTTCATGTTTTAGAAGTAAATTTTCTTTTATTCACTTTTAGAGTGAAGACTTAAGTGTACTATGTACAATTCGATGGTCCATCACAATCATAAGTAATGCTTAAAATACTTTAAAATCTTAAGCAGTTAAAAAATATTTTCACTAAATATTTATAATTTACTAAAGTGTTTATCGTCATATCGGAACATACATTTTTTTATATACTTATTATTTAATGTACGATTTCAAATTTAAAATAATATCTTCGAAATACTATAAATGGTGTTGCCAATTTTTCTGTAGGGAAGAAGTTTTAGATAAAATACTTTTATACATAAAAACCCATATATGTCAGCTTTATAGGCTTTATATTTCTTTTTTCCATGGGCTAAATTCGACGAGTTGATGTTGTACATTTTTCATGCTATAAATTAAACTTTTTGGTGGAAAACATATATTTTCATTAGATAACTGTATATACAGCTTTGTGTTCAATGAAAAGATTTCTAAAAAGTTTATTCGTTTTTTATGGACTGTAAACATATGGAGACTATTTAAAATATTATATCACGTTGTTACAAATTAATATTACGTATACGTCTGTTAAAACCATATCAATTTATATTCCACTTTTTGTCCCATGGCCAACCGTTCATATAATTTTATATTATTTTCACTCTTCACGGTTCAGAAAGAACCGTTCTGTGGAAGGAAGATCTGAATATGGGCCAATTCTATGCAAGTTCAATATGGTTTGCCTTTGGTCCAATATAACATAATGTACAGAATTTTTCCCTAATATCTTCTTGAAGTAGATTGATTAAAGATCATTGAAGCTAATATGGTACAATTGCCAATATATTATAACGTGATTTAAATTTATAGGCGTGATTTGTAGTCCCATAAAACATTGACAGGCTTAAATGTAGCTTTCAGACTTAAACCAAAATGGTTTCAGAGTCTCTATCCTTTTATAAAACAAATATATAATTTTTTTCATATTTTTTAGGAGAGGTTTGTCAGAGCTCCCCATAAAAACGTTATTCAGAACAACTATTTCTTTTGCCATGCACCAGGTCACCGCCGTTTTTGTTTCTTATTTCCTGCCTCGCCATTTAAGATGCGATTTTAACATATTGCCTTTCATTGTTCGTAGTTTAAAGTCTTAAAGAAAGGCAACACTCGGAAAATAGACTCGGAGACTCTTGAACATTTATTATGCGTTTTTCCTGTTTTAAGAGAGTTTCGTCTAATAACAGAATCGGAAATTATACAAATACTGAACGATACTAAAACAACAGACTGGGAAAGATTGATCCAATATCTGAAAACAACTATACAGTATAGGAACTTTTATTACAAGAATTTAATTAAATCCTTTGTTGAAACATTTTTAAATATTCTGATTTAATCGGCAGACGTTTTTTTGCAAAATATTGTCGATATTCTCTTTTTCTTAATGTAACATTTATTTTATAATTGTAAAAATTTAAATAAAGAAAAATTACTACTTCTACTACACTCGGAAAATTATTCCTACTTATTAATGTGTTGCCGTATTCCCCTATAGAAGAAATGAAAGATGATAAAAAATATTTGGGGCTTCAAATATGGCAACACTGTGATTGCGCTACATGATCAAGTTATTGCCCACCATCTGATGTAGTACGAGTATTAATTAATTTTTTGAAGCTGTTTAGTTCATATCCTTGTTGTGCTATTTTACTTCCGAGGGGTTAAGTGCTATGGGATCACCGAAGGAGGACGCTACGATATGTATGATAGATAAAAATACATACATATTATTTTTTCCAAGTTGATGTTGCCTTCGCTGGGGACCGAACCAGTAACCTTCTGTGTAACAGTCCAACGCACTAATTATAACACCACAATGCCTACAACAGCTATATTCCTCTTTTTAATAATTTTTGACACCATTATAAAATTCTGGTAGTGACTTCTAATATCTCGGTCCCTGGTTACTGACATAACTTATTTTTTTCGACCCCCTTTAATATTTTCCTAACATTTTTTAAATGTCATAGAGCAATTATATATTATGTCAGAAATACCAAAATATTTGAAATATTTTTATTAATAAATTAAATAAAAAAGTTTTCAGTTAATTAAATAATTAAAGTAAATAATTATCATTAAGTTGGGAAAATTTATCACATGCAGTGGCACAGTGTGGTAGTCAAAAGTGAACGAGAATCCAGTTTCGTCCCGCAGCCAAAGTACAAGTAAAGGCAATAAACCGAGCATATACCCTTTTCCAACACGTTCTGTTGTTAGAAATTTCTTGGTTTAACTCGACTCACCTGCTGATTATTCTCGTCACTTAGAAATACTTACAAAGCGTATTTCGAAACTTAATCGTATTTAGAAAATTTCTACACTAATTGTGTAATCGTAGTTCAAAATGTAATCGTACTTAGAAACTTTTCTCCCTATTCCATGATTTAAATCGACTCACCGGCCGATTATTTTCTTGCGTCACTTAAAAATATAAGTTATCGTAGTTTAAATTTTAATCATATGTAGAACATTTTCCCTATATCACGATTTAACGAGACTCACCACCCGATCATTCCCGTGAGCTACTTAGGAAAATTGACTAATTGTAGTTCGAAACCTGATTGTATTTATAACCCTTTCCCCATATCAAGATTTAACCCCACTAACCTGCCGAATATTTACTTATCGTAGTCCAACTTAATCGTATTTAGAACCCTTTCCCTATTTCACGATATAACTCGACTCACCTTTCGATTATTCTCGTGAGTTAATTAGAAATATTTACTAATCGCATTTAAAAGCTTTCTTCCCATTGCTCTTTTTAACCTGTCTCACATAACGATCATTTTGCGTAGTTCGCAACCTAATCGTATTTAGAACTTTTTCCCCATTTCACGATTTTGTGAGTTAACCGTAGTCTGAAACCCAATCGTATATAAAAATTATTCCCTATTTCACAATTTAACCTGACCCACCTGCCACTTATTCTCGTGAGTCACTTCCGGGTTACTTCAAAGGTTTTACTAAAACATAACCCGAGGTGTTACCACAGCGCTAGCAAAAACTGTGTAACACATAAAATCGTCTCCATTCTCAACATCTACGGAGAACAAAATTAAAGAAAGCAGTCCTTTAACAAACCCACCCCACTGAGTTTTCCCTTGCTGGAAAACAAAACTGCATTACAAAGTAAAATAGAATTTCTTTTAAATTACATTTTCTGTTGTTTTAACTTACAAACTATATTAAGTGTAGTGTAAAACTTTAAGTCTAATGCACATGTTTTGTTCTTTGAGTCTTTTTTTTTTGACAAAAACACAGCTATATATAAAATATTTGAAAACAAACAATTTGTTTAGTAACTTAGTTTTTAATTGTTATCTAACCCAGCATTTCTCGCTTACACTTTATTTAAAGCCTAATTGAAATCTAATATCTACAGCTACCGTCAATACTGTTTCAATAAGTTATAGGACTATTTATAATTTCTTCTAATATCAATTTGATAAATATCATTTACAAATTAAATTTACAAATTTAATATCATCAAATACTTATAATTTATATTTTAATGCGTATTAAAATATGAATAATTTTCATATAAATAGAACAAATTTTATTTCACCGTCTCATTGCCTGTGTTGTGATCTGCACTTCTGCACGCTAATTATGATGGACAGATACGCATTAAAATTATTTACAGTTTACTTTATTAAATAAACATTTTTCGAACAAATTCATAAAATTATATTTGAAAATAATTGCAGGACTGCAGTAAACATAAATTATACAAAAATTACATTTCAATTAAAACACATATTTGTTTATTTTGTTGCAGATTTTTGCATAAAATTAGTGGTAAAATGATTATAATGTCAAATAATATATACATTAGAGGTGTCCTAGATTATATGGACATTTGTCAGAAAGCGTTTCTAATTGTTGGATATCATTTTTTGAACCATTCCGTAAATGAAGAGATTTTGATTTAACAAACGTTAAATGACAAACACCAACGCATAATATTCCAATTTCTGGTTTTGCGATTAGGTCTGACATAAAACCCACACTGGAAATAAAACCCACACTGGAAATTGCCCACACTGGAAATTGCCTATATATATTTTGAAATCTGTTTTGGTTCACCAAGACCATAAAGATGTTATGGATCTTTTTTTCTCTGTGGCACATGAGTGCTCTTTGTAACTCGGTTATTTTCTTATCAATTTTGGGATTGTATTACTTTTTGAAGAAATATTGGTTACAAAAATCGAGATATTTATTAACTAAAAGTTTTGTTAAATTAGAAAAGAGTAATTTTTCTCACCATTAAATTTTTAATAGCTTTTTAAAATGAATTTTATTTATCCGATTGTCACATATGTTTATGTATTATGTATAATTTTTATATAAAATAAAAAATTAGTCACATCTCTCCAAAATAGCATTTTCATTTTATAGAACGCCCCTAATATACAAAGTCATTAAAAATAATTACATAATAATTTACTTTTTATTACTTTTAATATTTTTTATATTAATATCTTTTAATAAAACTTTTAAATTTTAAACCATTTCGGGGCAAGAACTTAAGATTAAGGCATAATTAGTTTATATGATATTTCTTTCCAAAAGTCCTATAAAAAAATTATATATTTTTTTTGTTTTAAATATTATAATTATTTCTTAACATTTTTCTTATCTCATCTTATGATTATGTATAATATTCTATATAGTTATAAATAAGTATGTAAAATCAGATAAGTACAGAACCAATTTAGTCTCTTTAATTCACCCATGATACGTAGAAATTTTTCCCAAATTTCCCAATATATAATTCGCGAAGATATAATTATCTATAACACAATTATACGAAAAATATAGTCAAATAAAGTCGGTCACACACTGCAGAGTGCACGTAGAGAAAAAACATGGTTGCAATATGATCACTACTACTATATTGTGCTTGCTGCAATCGGGTGTGGTTGTCACAACCTAGTTATTGGTTTTCTAACCATCAACCACCATCATTATTTAGTAAATATTTTACTATTCTATGATTGCCACATTCTATTTTATATCATGATTGGCTATAACCATAATGTGGTTATAAAAATTCTGACAATGAAATAAATATGATAATTATGGAACGATAAAATGCTGGCAACAATCAATAAATAATTATACATCAAATAAAACATGACTTTAACATTTACAATCATAATATTGTCTTGTTTTCACAAAAACCAAAATTTTATCAGTTCAGTCAGTTTGTTTTTACTACAAAATGTCTTAAAAAAATCTTATATTGCTTACTAAAACTGGAAAAAATATCTTTTACATGTCATTAAAACATTTCATCAATTGACCCATTAAGATCCAGTTATTTTTTTTTTTAGCTTTAGAAGATTTTTTTAAAGTGGTTTTTCGAAAATTCTTTATGCATACATATAATATTATTTACACTAATCAATTAATTGTGAAAAAGATTCTATTGAAAGATTTTATACTTATTAATTATTTTCAATAAAAACAATTAGAATTAAAAAAAAATATGTGTATTAATTTATTTCTTGTAAAAAGTTCTCAAAATATTAATAAAATATTTTTTATAAGAAAAAGTCTGTAGAACCTATGATTTTTTTTTGTACGAAAAGGTTTTTTACACAAAATAATAGATATTTATAAAGTTCATACATTCCAAACAAACTTAGATTCTAAGGTTTTTTTTTTGAAGGAAAAATTCATAGATTCTCAAGAAAATACTTTGATTCTAAGAACTTTTTCTAGTAGAAATATTCTTAGATTCTAAAGACTTTTTCTTAAAGAAAAATTTCTAAAAACTTTCTAAAAAAATTTTAAAAATGTCTTAAAATTTTTTTATTTAAAAAGTCATTAGAATTTAAAAAAAAAAGTTTTAAATATTTTTCTTAAAAAAAATCCACAGAATCAAAATTTTCTTTAAAAAAAAAATTCTTCAATTCTCTGACTTTTTCCTTAACAATTTTTGTTTAAAAAGTTCTTAAAATTAATTTTATTTAGAAAAAATATTTCTAAAGGAAATATTCTTAAATTTAAGGAGCTTTTTCATAGTTTCTAAGAACTTTTCCTTTAAGAAATTTTCTAAGATTATGGATCATATAATGAAAATCCATGAATCATAATATAATTATGAGGAACCATAATATGATAAAATTTTGACAATACTATGACTATGTGCGATCATATTATGATAAATTTATTATAACATGTTTAGTTAGGACTATAATATGGTAATTTTTGAATCATAAATAACTGTAAAATATGGTTATTTTATTATCATAATATGATAACCAAATATAGTAGGACTATGGTTGGGGCAACCATAAATCCCAAAATATATGATGCTCTTCGAAAATAATTGATTGACCCAACCATGTTCTTTCTTTGCATGTGTTTAGCTCACTACAACTCTGGCAGACCAATTTCAAGTCCTGGCAAAAGCAACGTTTTTTCAAATTTTTATTTTTTTATACGTTTTTTAATAAACTAAATTCCGCATATATTATATTGTTGAATCTAATCTAACACAATTCGGTCTGAAAGTTATGGGATAATTTTGTATCTTACTTAATCTATAAATATATTCTTAGTTTCTGAGGACTTTTCGTCATGAAAAATACTAAGATTCTAAGGACCTTTTTCTAGTTGAAAGAAAATCTCTGAGATTCTAAGGACTATCAAAACAAAATCTTAAAAATGTCTTTATAATTTATTTTTTTTTAAATTATTTTATATATAAAAAAGTCAGTAGAATTAAAGAAAAATTTTTGAAAAAGTCTAAATTTTATTTAGCAAAAATATTTCTTAATAAAAAATTCTTAAATTTAAACAACTTTTTCAAAGTGTCGAATCATAATATAGCTTTAGGGTCAATATTATGGACAAATGGTGGTTATTTTATTATACTTATAGTACGACTATGGTTGGCATAATCATAATCCCAAAAATTAATGATGCTCTTTGAATATGATTGCTGCAACCATGATTTTTCTCAGCATGTACAGGTTGGTTGAAAAGTTCCTGCGATCACCAAGAGATGGCACTGCTAGCTCCAAACTTTTTTGTTCTCAAGTTGGTATAACTGTCCTGAGAACACATGTAAAGTTGCAAGTCATTCTGTTAATTCTTTCTTTGTTTACAAGCCATTTGAAGTTGACGTGTCATGGATTTTTTTTAATATGGAAAAAATTGAATATCGTGCAGTCATTAAAATACTTTGTTTTGAAGGGTTTAAAGCAAAGGAAATTTATGAACAATTGTTAGAAGTGTATAAGGAGTCCTCACCTTCAAAATGCACCGTTGAATTTTGGGCTGGTGAATTTAAACGTGGTCGTACCAGCCTTAAAGACGATCCACGCGAAGGACGACCAAAAACTGCAACCACAGCAGAAATCATTGAGCAGGTACATAATATGGTTAGTGAAGATCCAAGTTTGACTAAGCGTGAAATTGCTAATGCCATAGGCATCTCAGACGAACGAGTACTCCATATTTTACATGAAGAATTACGTATGAAAAAACTGTTTGGAAAGTTAGTGCCGCACACATTAACAATTCAACAAAAACTGAATCGAAAACAAATTTCTCAGCGTAATTTGGAGCGTTTTAAGCCGTATAAAACCGACTTCTTGTGTCGTTTTATAACTATGGATGAGACTTGGATCTACCACCATGATCCTAAATTGAAACAAGAACGTTTACAGTGGACTGAAGCTGGTTGTTCAGCTCCAAAGCAGGTGAAGTCACAACGAGAAGGTTATGGCATCAGTTTTTTGGGATGCAAAAGGAATTTTGTTGATTGATTATCTTCAGAAAAGTAAAACAATCAACTCTGAATGTTATTGCAGCCTCTTGGATCAGCTGGATGAAAAAATTCGTGAGAAAAGACCTGGTTTGAAGAAGAAAAAAATCATTTTTCATCAAGACAATTCACCTGCTCACAAAAGTGTTTTGACGATGGCTAAATTCAAAGAATAAAAGTACGAATTGCTTAAACATCCACCGTATTCACCAGATTTGGCTCCCAGTGACTACTATCTCTTCAGAAATCTCAAACAATTCCTTCGTGGAAAGCATTTTTCGTCGAATGAAGAGGCCAAAGCAGCCGTAGCCGGTTATTTTGCAGAGCTTCCGGAAAACCATTATAAGGATGGGATAAAATTATTGGAAGATCATTGGAACAAGTGTATTGAGCTTCTAGGAGGTTATATTGAATAAAAAAATATATTTCGTAACAAAAACAGTATTCTTTCATTTCGAACGCAGAACTTTTTAACCAACCTGTAATAAATTTTTCATTTTAAATTTTAGGCGGTAACTTTAATAAAACTATTTTTTTTTATTTAGATGTCTTCAACTACGTGAGTAACGTTGATTGTTTAATCGAAAAATCCTTAATGTAACTATTTTTATTAAAGAATTGTTTCTACTTAAACTATTGTAAAAAAGAAAATTTAGTTTTTTTATAAATCTGTACATAATAGCACGTTCAATAGTAAATAACTTAGTGGCAAAGTAGTATCAGCATCATCATCATCGTCATGAAGAGGCATTGAGGCATGCCTCAAAATTACTACAAATGACTAGTCAAGCATAAATGGCCTAAAACTAAAAACAGAAAATGGTGTAATTTGTGTACTTTCCAAGTAAAAACATTTTGGTGGGAAAAAATCTCAAAAGAAACACAGTGTTGTATAAGAATTGAACAATTTTTGTTTAAATACATTTACAACATGAACGAAAAGGAGGTATGGATAAACTCGTTTACTTATAAGTAAAGTTATACTCGTACCTTCTCTATACCACACACACTCACCCATATTAAGACCACAAACGAAAAACTCAAGAATAAAAAACGAATTTTATATTTTTTCTTGAATACTAATAACTAGCTGAAATCTAGTATCTATAAAAAAAAAATATTGTAGATAATGACTATCTATAGTATATTTCTGGGTATTACTGGAAATATATAAAAGGTATACAAATATACAGGCAAATGCATTTTCACTAAGCTTGAACTTAATCTAAAAATAAATGTTACATTAGTTTATTACAGAAATCTTTCTAAAAAAAAAAATTAAGGGATACGCTTATTTTTGTGTTACGATTTTTTTTTAGTTTTATTTGGATAAAATATAAAGTCCATATTGTTTAAAAAATGGGAATCATTTAATATATGCTGGATCTGAAATAGGTTTCTTATGTTTTAAAAACTCAAATAGCGAGCATCAACATATTACGGTGTGCCGATAAGAAAAAAATTTAAGTAATACATCCCAAATGATGGGTATTCATGAATAAGTAAAATAAATTTTTGAGGGAATTATTAGTTAGCATTTAAAGTAGGCAGTGATGAAGTATATTAGTAAATGGAAAAGATTAAAATTTTTACACAAAATTAGTATCAAAATCTGTGTTTTGGAGAGGCGGTTATAAAAACTATATTTTGAATTATTGTTCGACTAATATTGATCCACTAGGCCTTCTTTGGTGATGATAAGCAAAAAACAAAAACATATATGAAACATATTTTCTTTAAATTTAAGTTTTTATAGCAAATATATAATTATTTCGCGGAGTATTTCGCAAGTAAAAAAGTTTTAATATAATTATATAGTAATACTTAATTTTGGTCTGTGACCAAATTGAATTGCTTTACCTATAACTTTTTCTTTTAACCTTCATCTAACTAGTTATTTTACTCCCTACACGTAAGCTTGAAGGCAACTAGCTACCTACCGCCAATAGCATCCGTGTATTAAAATAATGAGCTTATCAGGCAAACTTCAACCACTTACTTACTGCTCAATCTAAAGCCCATTATTTGGTAAGGTCTTTAGTTACCACAACCGAACCATTCGATTGGTTAAAAATTTTGTTGTCAGCACGAAACGGGTTTTTCTGTGATGAGAAAAAGTAAAATATTTTGGCTTTGAGTGGAAAGTAACCCTTTAATTAGTTAGTTATTGTTATTGCGTTATGTAATTAATTATAAACAAAATAAATTATTTTGGATAGTCCATATTTTTTATTCATTTTGCTTTATATTTCACAATTTTGAAGATATGGTATAATTTAGAAAAAGATGGAGGATGAAATAGCGTCTATATTAAAACTTTTTACATACAATCGACACAAATTTTCACTTGATATCCAGTGACATAAAAATATAGTATTTAATTTAAAAATGAATCCAGTAATTACTAATAGATAACCAAATAAAAAATATTTTTTTTTAATTAGTTCGTATGCGAAAATTTAATAAAAAGATAATTAAATCTATTGAATTTATGTATAACCGTATATATAAATATCATCCTAATTTCTACATCTGCTTGTGTACAGAGGCTCATGTGCAATGTTTAAATACAATTTTGAAGATTTCTTACTTAAGCACGTATTTCAAACAATGATTTTCATATTACTAAGGGCATCTGTGTCTGTTCGCATATATTTTTGTGTATTCAGTTAATTTTAGTTCTTTATTTCAATAAGAAATCCTGATATAAATTCGACTGCTTTTAGAAATTTGACCCAAATTATACTTCATGTATGGTGTCGTATAACAGGCATGCTAATTGGCTAACCGGACTTCAAGACAGCTAACCAGCCAGCTAACCAACCAATCAGCTAGCTAGCCAGCCAGATGGTCAGCCAGCTAGTAAGCCAGCCATCTACCTAGCTTGCCATCTAGAGAGCTAGCCAGCCAGCTAGTTAGACCAACTTTGCAAAATCCCACGTTTTTAAAAAGATGTCATTGATGCTATGGTTTGAGCGTGACAATCAATTGAAGATTACTTCACCCTATTTCGTCTTACTCAAATTTCATACAAAATGTAGGTTTAAAGTGAGTAAATTTTCGATGATAAAATAATAACATTAAATGCGCAACTACAATTTGCTTAAGTGACTAAAGCTTTGGTTTGGTATAAAACGACATTATAGAAATAAAAATTTTTAAATGTAAAAAATTTTGAATTTTTGATTCATACCTATACCTAACTTAAGTCACTTAAGCCACACAAAAGTGTTCTTTTTAATATGAAATTTACTATATGTGACCTTCTCCGAGAAAAGGGAACTAGTGTGTCAAAAAACGGGTTAGGACTTAAGAGTGGATTCTGGTACCTAAAAGGGTGTAGAATAAGATGAAATGAGTTAGATTTCTGATAAAAATTTATTTACAATGTTTTTCGTATTAGTATACGCACATCAACCCCTTGCTGAGAGCGAACAGATAGCTGAGAACGGACAGAGCAGCAACAATAGCAAAGGTATTGTCAAACTAAAAGCGAAAAAAAAATTCGTCACCACATAGGCATGACGTCACCAAAGTCGGCACCCAATCATAACTAACTATACCAAATCGCATCTCCCAACTGAAGGGGTGTTCACAGTGACAATGCTTTATAAAAATTTAAACGCGTTTTTCTCAAAACTTAATTTTCACACACTAGGTCCCTTTTCTCGGAGAAGGTCATATATGCTATGAAATTTACTACACTCACCAAAAAAAGTCTGTAATGGCAACTGAAAATGTTGCTGTTATAACGGGAAATTTTGCTTATTTAAGCCCTGCGGTGTTTTGTGCTAATCTTAGCAACACATTTCTGCTGACGTGTAGTACAATGAAATTTGAAGAAAAAGTAGCTGCCGCTACTAAATTTTAGTCAACTTTTTGTAAAGTGGAATTTAAAATCAGCAAAAAAATTTATTAAATATTATTAATATTAGTACAAAACTTAAAATTCATATTTTTTTATCGAGCATCAATATTTTTTTTATTTTATTAATTTTTTTAAAAAAATATTTTAACAAAATTAAAAAAAAAATAAAAGGCTTAAAAATTGTAAAAACAAACGAATTTACAATTTTGTTTTAATTAATTTTAAAAAATATTTAAGTCCATTTTTTACTCTTAAGGACAAATTTTAATTATTTTTTTAGGGCTGATTTTAAGAACCAAAAAAACTTTTTAGTGCTATTTTAAGTGGATGTCCTGTTTTTAGACATTAGTCGGTGTATTTACTTCCGATCCCTTTTTATACGCTTCACCACAGGTAGAAGGGTATATATAAGTTTGTCATTCCGTTTGTAATTTCTTCAATATTGATCTTAGACCCTATAAAGTATATATATTCTGGGTCCTTATGAAGAGCGAAGTTGATTTAACGATATCCGTCTGTCCGTCTGTGTATTGAAATGGGTTTTCCGAAGAACCCAGACATGATGAGGACTTGATTGTTTTTTATTTCTGTTACATGTGATCCATTTCTGTTTGGTATTAAAAATCAGACAGATCGGTTAATAAATGGCTGAGATATTAGCAAATAACCAGGACTACCTCTAATTTTTTCGGTAAAATCCCTTTGTTTAATATGTATGTAGAATATTACGCATAACAAACACATCCATGTGTTAAAATTCTTTTCTTTCATCTCCACCTTTTATACATAAACAACACACATACAAAGATTTGTCATTTAAATAAAAACTAAACAAATCTCTAATGAACGAAGACTTTTATATATGTATCTCTATTGACGATGATTTTGTATGAGCTTCAATAGCTCAGTTGTCTAGACACTATGTCACAAATACTTTTTTTTCTCTAAGGCCGCGGGTTCGAGGTTCGAATTCCGGTCAATTCACTTTTTTTTTTGTAAATTTTTTTTATTTTTTTCTTAAAGAATTTTTTTTTGTTTATTTTTGGTTTTTTTTAACATTTAATAATTAATTTAAATAAAATTTTATATTAATAATTAAATAATCCATAAATAGGCTAAAAACATCAAAATTTGCATAAAAACCCTCTGATACAAACAAAATACAAACGGTTTTATTTCTATTTTTTGCTCCGATTTAAAAGAATTTATAAACAGATTTTTAAACCATTTTCTCACATATTAAGAATATTTTATACATAATTTCCCTTTGAGTGCAACTATTTTAGGTCATAACTTATAATAATTTATAAAAAAAAATTATAAACTATTTTCCTTAAAATTTTTAAAATTAAGCTAAATAAATTAAAAATATTTTGTAATAAAAAAGCTAAATAAAATCCCAAATGCAAGTTTGCCAGCTAAATCAAACATATTTGTAGAAATAAAACACATGCAGTTCTAGTGATTTCTTTTAACGATTTGTAAAAAAATATTTTTTTGGTCGAAAAAAGCTTTTTTTAGAACTAAAAAGACTTTTGAAAAAAAATATGACAACACTGATTGGCATTATGATCTTGATTATTGTTGTTTTTATTTTATTTGTTGAACTTTTTGTCTTTCACCTCCTCACCTTTTACCCACAAACAACAAATCCATACAAAGGTTTGTCATTTAAGTAAAACCCAAACAAATCTGTTTTGAACGAAAACTCTTTATTTACTTCTATTAACGACGTTTGCTTATGTCCTTCAATGGCTCAGTGGTCTAAGCGCTTTGTCACAAATACTTTTTTTCTTTTAGTTGCGCGATCGAGCCCCGTCAATTCAACTTTTCTTATTTTTATATTTTTTTAACACTTTTTTTATTTTCTTAAGACTTTTTGTTATTTTTTTATTTTTTTAACAAAACAAATGCGTCCAGCACAGTTGTCTTAACGATGTTGGTCAGCTTTTCTGTATAATTAGAGAACGGAAAGAGGAAAAGTTTCCAAATAAGGTGCAAGCATCTTGGTTATCAATACACAACATCTGACCAAATGTGGGCAGGATCCTTGAATTGGGCGTGGCACAAAATAGATTAATTTATATCTTAAGAACGGTAAGACCGTAATTAAATACTCCATAAATGGGTTAAAAACATCAAAATTTTTATAAAAACTAAAATGTAATATGACCTATGGATACGTCTTATAAATCCAAAGATCAAAAATCTTTAGTAAAACAAATTTGCTGAAAGTAATTATGACCAAAACATACATTTTTTTAAATACCTATTTTCGGGAACCATAAATCTTTCAGAGTCCAAGTTTTATCACTAAACTAAATGGTAAATTTCCACTTAAATATGTCAGTATATAAATCTATCCATTCCATATATGTCCATATATAAACTTCACTATTTTCCCAACCATGGTGAAGGCCGATCTTACTTGTTTAATCTGGGTATGTAACATTTTAAGGTAATTTAAGTTTGTAGGCGTAAGTTTCAATTAGAAATAACATATCCTTCAATATCCACTTTTTTAAAATTAGTAAATTTATTTTTGCTGATTTTAGCAAATCGGCTTTCAAATATTTGTAAAATTATTTCTGAAATTAGCAAAAAATATTTGTAAATATTCTGTAATTAGTAAAATGTAAAATATTTTCTAAAAAATATTTTTTTTACTTAATATTAATAAAGTGGGATTGAAAGCCGTTTACAAATTTTTCTTATAACTTTTTTTTCTGATTGTATATATTCCAAGTAAAAAAAAGTAGCAAAAGATGACCAAAAGAAGCAGTGATTTTGATTCCAGTGTTGTGAAAATTTGGATGGAAACCAATGATTTTTACATAGGGGTTTCATAGGCAGCAAGTTTTCTTTAATGATCTTTTTTCGTTGCATCAAAAGCAATTCCTATTATAAAGTGTAAAATTAAATCTTTTGATGTTCCGAAATAAATTTTGAATTTTTAATTTAAATTGTATCAAGGCATCAGTAATCGGGCTTTAGCCACATTTTCAATTGCCTTTAATTTTGCGGGGTTGTCAATAGTTTTCATTTCAAGTTAGGTTTCCTTTTTAAAGATATCACATCCTTAATCAACAATTTAAGGGAATGCACATTTTTGTCTTTTGATTTCAACTCAAAAAATCTTATTTTTTCTATAAAAATATGTTGCTAGTATTTAAAAACACTTTAAGCAATTTTAACACTTTTCTCTATTGAACAAAGAGCACTTGTTCGTATACCAACCCTACTGATGTTGGCTGTCATATTAAGGATCCACAAATGGGAAGTATTGTAAAATGGAGTACAAGTATGGCAAGTGCAAGTGAATGCAGTACATTGCCTTTTATTTCCTATAAAACATGCATACAAACATAGCAGTTTTTTTACAGTTTTTTATTTAAATGCATAAAATGTTTGAATTGCTGTTATATAACACACACACATAGACAACTTCATACATACGTACATATATAACTGACTTTTCAGAGGAAGGAAGGAAATAGTATACGAAGTTGTATAACAGCAACAGGAAATGCACACTTTACATACAATTGCCCTACAGCATGATGATAAATGCAAAAAAAAACAGAAATAAACCAAAAACATGTATGCACACATACCTACATATACCACAAAATGTTTATATGGTAAGTAAAACAACAGGAATTTATACAACAACATCAACACAAAATATTTACAATAAATTTTTATAGTATTAGAGTGAAAATATATCATCTGTAAATTTGTATAATTGTAGTGGTAAAATTTATATGTAGGTGTTTATATGTCGGCGTAGTTTACATTTTTCTATTACTTGTTAAAATCAACTTCCGACAAATGGCTGCTCTACCACAAAACACTTATCAATTCATGGCTGACTGACTACTCATTTAAAATTTGCATTCATCTTTTCCTACATGTGTTTTTTCTCGCCATTTCTCGATTGTTCATCTTACATTGTAACTATTTCTTAAACAGGGACGGGTATACATTGTAGAGGCATTTTGTAAAACAAAGAAAAATGTATTAGCTATTTGAGGAAAAATCTAGTTTTTAAATAAATTAGTAAAAAAATTAAATTAACTTCGAACATGTTAACTTTATGATACCCTCCATTAAGTAACATATAATTTAGATCTTATTTCTAGTACGGATCCAAATGCCTAGAAGGGTGCTGATTCTTGTACAGAAATATCAAAATATAATGACAAACTGTTTTTAAGCAAATTCAAATAAATTTGAAGGCATGATTTATTGACAAAATTAACATTTACAACCCAAGACAGATATTTGAGGAGGTAGGACCTTTCTACGAGAGGCAGTTCTAAATATGAATTTTCTTTAGCAAATTTCTTTTTATTTGTCACCTATAGCTTCAATACAAAGTTTACGTGAACGTACGGACAGAAGGACGACTAGTAGGACGGACGGACACAAACTTTTTGTTTCACTTATAATTAAAGTAAATTCAAAGCTTTCAAAGGTTACACTCTAATTAATTTCTGTTTGAATTTACCCAACTTATAGTAGGAAACTGTACTCCTATTATAAGTTTGTAAAATTTACTCTGTGTGCGTAAATGAAAAAAAAATACAAACGTAATGCGTAAGTTGCTGAACACAATATTAATAAAATTAAATTGAAAGTGCGTATCAATGAAATGAAATTTTGAAATTAAAGGGTAAATTTACCAATTTTGTGCGTAGAATGTGCAAATAAAATGAGTAAAAATTTATTATAAATACAGAAAATTCCTGTTGTAAGTTAAACAGCCTAAATTATTTTTGTTTTTAATAAAAATAATAAATTTATTTTTAGTATGTGTTTTTTTTTTTAAATGAGTTAAAATAAAAGCAATCAATATAGGAAGAAGAAATAATATAATCAAAAGTATCAGATTTTAAGCTCCCCTGTACAACAAGCCTACAAAATATTTATATGGAAAATAAATCTAGGGCTTTTTTTAATAAATCCAAAAATAATGTGAAACTTGTGATAATAATAATTAGGCACCTGTCCAGTGCCGATGAATATTCCCAATTCATCCGTGTCAAATTCTACAAGCCTGATGAAAGAAAGAAAAGTGGCAAATCGAAATCCTTGAAAAACAAAAAAAAAAAAATTACCTCTTTTTGATGAAGTTGCTTTTACAACACATCCCAACTACCAAATCCACAAATTTTCATCATAATTATAATTTTTACAGGCTGCAAAAATGAGAAATATTTAAATAATTGAAAGTCAAAAATTACTAAATTGCATGCTATATTAAAGAATCTGACATATACCGAGATTACACTACAATTATAAGATTTAAATTTGTTGGTGTAACGTATTAATACACTTTGTATTATTATAGACAAAACTGTGTACACATTAGTTTTACACATTTGTTGTATTGTAGTGAAATTACAATCATTTTTTTAGAGTGTAGAGCTGTTAATGTGGAGCTCGAGCCGTCTGAAAATGTTTCAAAGTCAAATAATTATTTTCTGTCTTCCTTGGCAGGCCATAAAAACCTCCGAAAGTTATTACTGCTTTGTCGAAGAGCTGACCAAAGTAATTGCAATTGCCATAAAATCGTAAAAATCGTGAAAATTCGGCCAATATCAAATTATTGGTTATAATCCCCATTAAATAATGGACATATATATTCTCCATGGAAATTAAGACCGTACACAGAGAAAACAGATTTATTGTAACCAGGGACTGAAACCGAAACCGAACCAAAACTGTTACAGGTTCGCTGTTTATAAAAACATTGAACCCAAACCAGCTGAACCCAAAAATTTAACCAGGTTCGGATTCAAATATATAATAAATATTTTTGGTGTTCATGGCGTGAGAAATGCTTGATAGAAAAATCATAAAAAAATTACATTTCGTGCATTCCAGTTTGCAGTGCTCGACACTATATCTGGTCCTTATTTTAAGAAAATACATGATCAATGCAGAGCTATTTGCAAAAAAAAATCGAAAAATTTATTTTTTAGCTTAAAATCTAAACTTGAAAAAGCCGGACTAAACTGTCAAACTAGATGGAATTCCAGTTATGGTTCAAGCCATATTGAAATACAGAAGTTTTTGTTCGGAATTACTGAATGCTGCATTAACTATGAATCATAATATTTGGAATAATTGTAAAGAATTTGTAGAAGTTTTTGCACGTGTTAAAAATTTACGCTGAAACTACAAGAAGAACAGATAACTTTAGGCGATTTTTATAGAATCTGGCTTAGTTTCAATTTAGAGCTAACAAAAGATGACAAGACAAAAAAATTTTCAAAGGAATTATATTAAATATTATAAAAGCATAAAACTACGATTTCCTAAGTCAAATTCTTAAATGAAAGGGCCTTTTCAATCTTGTAATTCATTTTGTCGCCACAAAGAACAAATTAAAAGAAGAAAACTTAAAAAATATATAAATTATAAAATTAAACGTAATTTTTTAAAATGTTAAACCCGAACCCTGAACCGAAGCCGATTTTTTTATTTCGATAAACTCGAACCTGAACACATTTTTTCAGGGTTTCAGTCCCTGATTGTATCAACCGAATTTTGTGCCAACTAAATAGTTCGGTTGCAACAACCGAATTTTTCGTTGGTCGCAACCAAATATATTCCAAATTTGATTGAAGCAATCGCTTGGCAAAAATTGCGGTTGTCACAATGAATCTGTTTTCTCTGTGAAAACTTTTCTGCGTAGCCAGTCTTTCTGATATGTGGTTTATGAAAAGCCGACTTTGCTGAGTAAAGATTTTCTGGGTAGGCTGCCTATGTCTTAAGAATTATATATCCTGTGGTATGGTGGAAGCCGGATTAACTCAAAAAAAATTTCCTACACATTGTTGCTAATAGGTCGCAATCACCGTAAAATATGTGAATAAAATCCCCAAACAGAATGTGGAGTACATAAAACTATCATAGTGGGGTTAATATAGAATAATTATTGCACCAACAATTTCTTGGATGCCAATTTTCAAGACGAATGCCGCTTAGAACTGCGCCATTCGAACTTGTTGTGGTGTAATGGTTAGCGCGTTGGACTGTTACACAGAAGGTCACCGGTTCGAATTTTTTAAGTGGCAAGATAAATTTAGAAAAAATAATATGTATGTGTGATTTTTCTCTTCCTCATACATATTACAACGTCCTCCTTCGGTATTTTAATAGCACTTAAGACCACCGAAGTCAAATTTCCTATAAGGGCTATTAACTAAAAAGGTTAAACAAGTTTCTCCTACTCTTCATACATATCAGAACGTACTCCTTCGGTTTTTTAATAGCACTTAACCCCACTGAAGTCAAATAACCTAGCAGGGCTATTAACTAAAAATCAGAGGGCAAGCAATAACTGTTCTAAGATTTATCATCTCGCGAAATTACAGTGGTGCTACATTTGAAGTCTTTCATCTTTCACCAACTTTGATCTCTCCTCTATCCCCTTTCCAAAGAAAGCAACATATTACGAGTAATAAGTAGGAAGAATTTTCTGAGTGTAGCTTCTTTAAAAAAAAAAAGAAGACGGATTCGTTTAATTTAGAGGAAAGAAAAACCCTTCATCCCGACCGCTACTCAAAAAATATTTTCTCAGTAAATATGGCTACGAACACTTCATGGAGTAAAAAATTCCTAAAGGTTTACTCAGTGAAGCCGGACCTTAATCCGGTCACCAACCTGCTACATAGGAAACTATTACCACTACCCAGCAAAAAAAAAAGTAGCAAAAGGAGAGAAAAAGAAGCAGTTATTTTTATTCCGGTGTTGTGAAAATTTAGATCGGGGTGTCATAGGTTGGAAATTTTATTTTTTGATTCTTTTTCATTTTATCTAAAGCCCTTCTAATTGTTTAATGAAAAATGAGATCTTTTGATGTTCCCAAATAAATTTTGAATTTGTAATTTAGATTTAAACAGGACAATAGTTATCGTACCTTGTCCTCATTTTCACAAACTCCCGTTAGTTTCTACCAGGAAATGTAACTGACACATTTGTTGTTGTTTTCATATAAAGTTTGTGTTTGGCTATTGATTAAAGTTTGACTTTAGTTGTTTTTAAAATAAGTTACCCGTCATAGATGTAAAGAGTGTTAAATTTCATTAAAAAATCACATTTTTTGAAGTTGTGAAAAAGAACTGCCTTAGAAGAGCAAAATTAGAACTAAACGATACTTTGGAATCAATGAAAAATTAATTCCTTAAGAATCACTTCCATTTATTTTTGCTGGTTATGGACCATCTCCTCAATGGAGATTATATTCTTTGGGAAAATGGTTTTAAAGGTCATAGGAAATATGTTTATGTTCAAGGGATTATAACCAAAATCTTTTGGTCAAAGTCGCCATTTGGTTTTATAGTTGTGACCGAAAAATCTTCGAACATAATCACCAAATCGGGAATGGGAATTATAACCTTGAGCTTTATGACATGTTACCCAAATCGGCTACATTCGCTCCGAAGAATTTCAGTCTAAATCATAAAAATGCTTATATAGTTCGTGGCAGTTATGACCTGTGGCCCCTTATAGGTAGAAGCGCCAGTAATTCTTTTTATAAAAGGCCAACTATAAAGTTGTAAAAATTAACAATTTATTTATGAAGAATGTTCCCAATATATTGCAGTAAAATAAGTCCCTTTCCAAATCTAAATCGATATCCGTTCCTGTACCAAGACTTGAAATGACAATTTTCTCTATGCATGATAAGTTAAGACTTTGTGTTAGTTGTTGCGGATTTTTTATATGTTTTTTTTTTTTTTGCTGGTACTATTTGTTTCTCTTGCTAAATAATAACATGTCACATTGTGTCATATGCTTGTTGTCGTAGTAAAGTTGAACTGAGCTAAGATAGTATCATGTTAAGTACAACAATGCTGCTGCTGCTGATGATGATGTGATGTCAATGTGGATACAAACTAAGATGATGTAGATAATTTTGGAATTTCTTTCTACAATATAAATCATACATGATGAACAATTTGTGTGTGTGAGTGTGTTAGTATGTATAATTTTCTAGTTTTTTTTTTTTTTTTTTGTTGAAAGAAATTTTTATTGTTTTCTATGCATTTTATATTCATATGATTTTGTTTTTGTTTAAATTTTCAATTTAACACTTCCGTTCTTATTTTGTTGTGCTTTCTTTTCATATCATGTCTGCAGTGCTCAAGTGTTCAATTATTTATGAGAAGACTTCTTATATATTGTAAAGTCAGTCATCATAAGATTTTTTTGTTTTTTTTTTATGTTCACAAGATGATATCGCTGTTAGTACGTATTTTAGTAGAACTTTTAGATTGTACACTCAAAATAAAAAAAAGGTTAGTAAAGTCAGCAGAAAATGTTGTTGAGAGCAAAAGTTTAGAAAGAAGGGTGCTTGCAGAGAAATTGTTAATGCCAGAAAAATTGTGATTTTTAACAAAACACTCAAACGCAGAAAATTGAAATTTAGAATTATTTTTTTTTTTTGAGATTCTGATAATAAAAATATCCACTCTTCCGCATAATGACATGATTTAATTGAGAATCTAAAATTATATATAAATAATTATAAATAAAATAGAAATTAAACTATCTTAACTAATTACATGCTACATATTGGCTTTATTTTCGCTTAGTTTTATAAAGGATCACTATTTATAAATATATTGTTTATAAATACGCATTTGATTTTTGTTAGATATACATATTCACCCTTATTCTAGTTGTTGTTATCAATGTCGTCGTCAACATCTCTTTGATTCGACGTCGACATCACTTCGACACCAAATTGGTATTCCATAACAGTGTTGAAACGACGTCGACAGTTTATCGATTTAAACATAAACACATCTCTAAAAATTGAGTCGGCAGATTTATTTTGTTTATTATTTTTGCGAAAAAATGTTTTTTATGTGTAATTTAATTTCTGATACCAGTGATGAAGAAAATAACGAAAATCTAGTATTGGAAAGAAGACTTCTCATACAGAAGTCCAATATCTTTAATCTGCCGGATAACAAGTGAGTAGCAAAATCAAAGTCTGTTACTTTAAAGAATGTTAATCTTCTATTTTTTTTAAAAGGTTTGAAAGTTACTTTCGGCTGAATAAAACAGCCTTTAAAGATGTGCTGGAAACAATAGCACCTAATTTGAAAACCGGAAACAAGACCACATTTATTTCCAAAACAATAAAGTTGGCAGCTACATTAAGATTTTAAGCCCAGGGGTCGTACCAGCTCAGTGTTGGAAACGACTTTAACTTAGGGTTCAGCTGTTTCTGAAACTCTAGAAGATTTGCCACAGCTTCCTCCAGCGGGCTCAATATAAATTGCTTGAATCTTTCGCCACCTGTAGCATTACACTCGGCTATGTTGGCTACCATTTTTTTTTTTACTTTAAATTTTAAGTCTCGCCAAGCCTATAAATAAATTTTGTTATATTTTTATAATGCACTTTATATGATCATGCTTTCTTTACCTTCTGCCATCCATCTCACATTATTCTCGGTGGGCCAAGTGCATTTAATAAATTTGATATTTCTTCCAATTTTTCCCGTTTTTTTTTTTTCAGTCATTACTTTTCCTCAAGTCGTTACTAAAAATTGTGTCGACAAAATCAGAGTCGTTTCAAGACAATATCGTCGTCACATTTTCTTAGAGAATACCAAATACTTGCCGACAGTTATCAATTATTTTTGATAACGACAACGGGAATACCAATTTCAAAAAAAAATCCCAAGACTACATTGTCTTGTGTCGACGACAACAACTAGAATAAGGGTGATTAAT
Source organism: Eustalomyia histrio (assembly GCA_949748255.1). Lineage (NCBI taxonomy): Eukaryota > Metazoa > Arthropoda > Insecta > Diptera > Anthomyiidae > Eustalomyia > Eustalomyia histrio. The sequence goes on along the minus strand of OX456525.1, from coordinate 33,389,947 downwards.
CGAAAATTAATCGAAAATACAATCAAAAAGAGGACTACTGATTTTTCATTATATTCGGCCCATTTTATTGTTTATTTTTAATCATTGTTTAATAATCGACAAAGGTAGTAAAAGCAATCGGAAGTTGTTTAAAATAACCTTCAAAACTGAAAAAGTAGAAAAAAAAAACGATTTTTGTGGTTTGTTTTAAAAATTACAAATATTTTTTATTTGTATGTAATTTAACAAAACACAACACACACAGATGTATGAATGACTGTTTCAAATAGTTAAAAAATATATTTCTATGAATTTCAATTGATTCTTCATTTAAAAACAAACTTTACATAATACTTCTTAAATAAACTTGCAGAAAATATATTGTGAGCGTATATATTTTTTATTTTGTCTATAATTTAAGTAACCACCTAAAATTGTTGAAGTTAACACATTATTTTATTTTTCTATATTATTTTGTTTTATTTATGAATAACACTAAATATTTTTTATGTGTGTACAACGCAGAGAAAACAGATTCATTGTGGCAACCGAGCTTCTTGTCAACTGTATGGTTTGATAGCAGCAAACGAATTTTTTTTCGTTGCCGCAATTAAATGTATTCCTGGACCAACTCGAATATAGTGTTTCAACCGAAATTCTTTTGTAATAACCAAATTTTTATCGCGACAATCAAATATATTGCTAACTCTCACCAACCCATTCCGTTGGCAAGAAATTTGGTTACCGCAATGAATCTGTTTTCTCTGTGTATATTTAGCTGCCATATCTGCCTCCTGCATACTCGTATCTAAATGTTGTGCTCACCAGTGGCGTGTCCAGGAGGGCCGGGCTCCCTCCGAAATGAGTTCAAAAACAAAATTTTTTGTATTACTGAGACTCCAATACCACACATAGTCTTAACTGGAATACCAAAAATTTCGGAAATATGAGTTTATTTATTTATTTAAAATTTTTAATTAACAAATTAAAGAATTATTATATGGATTACATATTAATAAACTTTCACGTTTTATTTTTGAGTGTACTGGATTTTTTTTTTAATAAAATATGACAGTAGTTTTTTATACTTAATTTGCCTAATGTAAGATTCTATTCAACAAATGTATCAATTCTTATAACCACACGACGCGTGCTGCAATGGTAAGCACGTCAGACTGTTAAACAGAACGTTGCGGGTTCGATTCCCAGCAACGGCAACATCAATTTAGAAAACTAATATGTATTAGTTTTCTACACCTCATCGATGGCTTAATATAGAAAAAGGCGTATTTAGATTTTTCGATACTTAACACGAAAAGGAAAAAACTAAATAAAATTAAAAAACTTTTGATACGAAAACTGTTTTAATGCAATTTTTATTCAAAACAAAAAAACAAATTTATTTTTTCTACCTCCTAATTTTTTGAGGCAGATGTGTTTAAGAAAATTTTAAAACCACGATATCGAAGGAATTTAATTTGGTATTTTTGAATTTTAATTGATGTTTTATCAATTACAAATATTATATATTAATACCCTAACCGAGCACTAGCAACAAAGGCCATCGGCTCGTTGTAGCGAAAACAGACCAAAGCCTCTGGTGGGAATCGAACCCACGACCCCCGCACTGATAAGCTAGCATGCTACCAACTAGCCTAACGGGGCGCTCTTTTATCAATTACATTTGGAGTCATTCCAAAACTTTTTGAAACAATCTAATCATTTTTGAATTGGTTATACTTGGATTTGACTAACAATTGTCACGCAGCTTTCACACGTTCCTATGATATATGTGCAGTTTTTCAAAATTCCATGTATTTCACGCTGTATCTCAGCTCAAAGTTGGTCACTTTTTTTTTAAATCGAAAACGTGTTGTTTTGAATATTCGCGAATAAATAACTTTTTGCATTTTGGCAATATTATTTGTAAAGAAACTGCTTATTTTCGAAACAATTCTCCAAAAGTAGAAAATTTAAACTTTCATACGAGATACGATTTTTAAAAATAATTGCTGAAAAAGTTAGATCAGCTTAAACATGAGTTATTTATCCAACTTTGAGGCGCTTAAAGTGTCCAACTTTTAGCATCGATACATCGTGAATTTTGAAAAACCCAATAAATGTCCAAATTTTCAAATATATCCATGGCATAACCCTTTGGTTTTTTGTTTTAATAGTGTTTTATATATCTTGGGTTAGGTAGATGAGGTAGCCTGCCAATCAGACTCACTTAGACTATAAAGTCCCTTGTGATACCACGGAAGCTAGTAAAAATTATATCACTAGCTTCCCCTGTCACACCATCCCGATTGCCTCAAAAAGCCCCTAAGTCGGTTGATATTGATATCAGCCAAATCACCCAAGTCCTCAAAGAAACATGAGCCCAAATGCAGTCCCCTACTGCGAGCCAGGGCAGGACAAGTGCAGATAAGGTGCTCTTTCATTATTTCATTTTTTTTTTTTTTTTTTAATTTCAAATGGTGTTTTTTTATTTAATAATATTTTTTAAATTTAAAATGTGACTTTGATTTAGAATTGCCATTTTTTAAATGAAAAGGCTTTTTTTTTAAATGTTCTAATTAAATTACTTATTAATTACTAATTAATTAGTTAATAAATCTTAATAAAATAAAGGCATATGAACATATCAATTTATTGATACGTTGAATTCGATGCGGAGAATTGATGAGGAGGAGCTTATAATTATTTATATAGAGCCAGAGTTACTAAGGTTTGTAAGAACACAAAAATACCGTTCAAATTTTCACACTGAAGAATTAGTGTTTTACAAGCCGAAGAATTGGTAACATTAAATTATGATCTCGAGAATTTTGTAGCCTCATAGAACTTTATCAAAAATATTTAAAAGAGCTAAGAAGCTTTACAACACAAAAATAATCAAAACGTACTTAAGAAATTCAATAGGCGAAGTAAGACTTTTTGCACTGGCTCTATTGTTGACAGTTTTATGTTGAAAAATCGTCGCATTAATTTTTAAATTCAATATTATATGTACATATAGATCACAGTCAATGTAATCAATTAGTTTTAAATACAAAATTTTATATGAGTTTTTAAGTTGTAAATTGTGTTTTAAATGCTTCCAATAGGTCAAAATTTTGAAATTAGCAGTTTTTTAAAAATAAATGAATGGAGAAAATATTTTACCCCCGGAAACAAAATCCTGGGCACGTCACTGGTGCTCACTATATATTGATCAGCACAATTTTGTTAGCAAAATAAGTGAATAAAAAATTAATGACAATTACAAAAATATAACTAAAGGTTTTACTTAAAACACAATTTCAGCTAAAAAAATTTTTAAAAACTAATACAATTCCTTTTGCAAATTTTTGAGTGTAATAATATAATATTTGAAAATTTTATTTTCACTTTAAGAAAAGTCTCTGAATGGAAAAATTTGTTTTTTTTTTTGGTAAAATTTGTATTTTTTTTTGAAATGCAGGTAACTTTAAGTGGCAAATATGTATAAGTCTTATTTTATAATTCAATTCAAATTTTGAATATATCTGAATTTAATTGTAACTACATTATGATAAATACCATTAAGGGTATTATATTTCTCTAATTAACAGCAGTAGATCAGTAGTAATATGACAAACCACATTTCATAATTATAAGGGGTATGTCACGTTTTCGCAACGCATCAACAATCTAAATACAACATATTTGTATTTAATACGTAGCGAGTTATGTGTTTTATATATTTATTAGTTAAACAATTATTCGATTAATACTTACTTTTCAGAAGTTTGGTCGTTGCTGTATAGATAGCATATAATTCTGCTGTTGAATCTTTGCCCAGAGGTATGTGAGTTCTGCACCTAGGTCTGTATTCAGCGCCTCAAACTTCGCTAGAAGATTTCGATTCGTCAGTAAACCACTTATGTGCATCTTCCTTCAACTATGGGGAATCAAGTTCTCAGTCCACTCTTGTTGGGATTTGAACTTTGAATTATCTTCGTAGTTGATTTTCTAGTGAGATTTATTTGATCACTGCATAGTGTCATGTTCTTCATGAAACTGGCCTAGTTAAGGATCCTCAGATGGCCTTTATGGTTACCTTCTTTGAACTTAAATAGTTTGTAGAGTTTGATTGCTTGCTTCATAGCTTCTCCCTGTATCGCAGGGTGCAAAGGATACAGGTTAAAAATCAACCCCATTATTGCAGTTGGACACTACACTGCACCATTTCCAGTTTTAATACAAATTTATCCAAACTAATCTTAAAATGATGTAAAAATTTATTTTATTTATTTATTTATTTATTAATGTCATATCCTGCACAACAAGATTTAATCTTATAATTACAGTACAGGAATTACCAAGCAAAAATAATAATGACAATTGTTAAAACATATTTAGGAATAGGTTGCAATTAGGTAAAATATTTTTAAAGCTTAAATTTAAATTACACAAGATTAAAAATAAAAATTATTATAATAAAAAAAAAAAAAAAAATATTTAAAGCCAAACAGGAAAAGCAAGAAAATATCAAGAAAAATTTAGAAAAACAAATTTTTTAAAATGAGTAACGTTGCTGTTAAGTTGTTGGTTTTGTGGAAGCATATTCCAGAGACGAATTGCATTTATATAGAATTGCCACTCAGATACTAGACAATGATGTCTTGGTAAAATAATCTTTTTTCCCCTATTAGACTGAGCAAAACGAAGTTTTTCATAGAGGTATAAAGGTTTTTGCGTATAAATGATTTTATGTAAAAAGAGAAGTACTCTTATCTTCATAAGATTTATAAATGAAACACCAAAAATTTTCTTTGAGAAATCCGAAGTTCCATCACGTCGCCTTAATCCAAAAACATAACGAACAATGCTATTATACGCCACGATAAGCTTAGATTGGCTTGCGAAATCGCTATTGGCATAAAGTTCACAACCATACAATAACCCCGGAATCAGGTATGATTTGGCCAGCAGCAATCTAATTTTTAAAGGTGTAAAAGATTGTGCTGCCCAAAGTTGTCTTAGTTTCATGAATGTCTGACCCACTATTGTGTTAATATGGTTTGTCCATGTTAGACTACTATTTAGTATTAGACCAAGATTTTTAGCTGTTGGGACAATGTTAATTTTCTCGTTGTTAATGGTGATATCATGTTCGAAAACTGGATTTAAAGTTTTTTTACGAATTACCAAGCATTTGGATTTTCGTGGATTAATACAGAGCCCATTAGCTGTTGCCCACCGGTATAAACTATTAAGATCAGCGTTGATTTTATCAATATTCTCTTTTATAGATTGAACAGGACTGCTCAAGTAGAGTTGTACATCATCTGCGTACATGTGTATCTTACAATACGAAAGATATTCAGGTAAGTCATTAATATATATTGAAAATAGCAGCGGACCCAAAATCGAACCTTGGGGTACACCTCTCTCGAGATTCAAAGATTGGGATGACTTATTATTTACATATACGGATTGCGTACGATTCATGAGGTATGAGGACAAAAGCTGAGTGGAAGTAGTTGAAAAATTAAAAAAGCGTCTAAGTTTCATACAAAGGGTATGGTGGTTGACCGTATCAAAAGCTTTTGAGTGATCAAGAAGTACAAGAAAGTTTATTTTGCTATCATCCAGTTCACGCCTAATGTTTTCACAGACATTAACCAGGACTGTCACGCAGCTATGATTAGGACGAAAACCAGATTGCTTATCTGACATTAAACCGGTGTCCTGAATATATCTACTCATTTGGGTGTGCAAAATCTTTTCAAAAACTTTCGAGAGATAACATAGTATTGCTATTGGTCGAAAATCCGAGTTTGTTTTTGGGATTGGGATAATTTTGGCATGTTTCCATTTGGAAGGAAAACTACTGGAAGTTATAATGTGGTTGAAGAAATATGTTACATAAGGCAGGAGTAACGGTAACAGTATTTTTATAAATTTAGGGTGCACGTTATCATACCCCACAGCATTCGACTTAACCATAGAGAAACAAGACAAAACATCTAGTGGAGTTACGCATGAAAATTCAAAGTTATTTTCTTCAGTGTTGGTATTGTTGAAAGTATAGAAATTGTTATCGATCTGAGCCAAAGGTAGGTCTGTAAAAATTGAGTTCAATTCATCGGCATCAGTCGTACAGCTATTGTTGTTAGCTTTTCCAATACCAATTTCTCGGATTGTTTGCCAAGTATTTTTGGATTCCAAAGCTGAAGAAAAACGTTTAGAATAGTATTCGGCTTTAGAAATTCTGATATTTTGGTTGACTACCTT